>JAUIRK010000945.1:450000-770000 GCA_030549495.1 Nectonema munidae | reverse complement strand
TTCTTTCTTATATGAAATCCCACGTGATCTCGCCAAAATCACTCAAATCAAATAATTTTCAAAATTATTACCATAGGTTCTACGTTATAATATGGTAGAGTGATGAAAAATACAAGTATACTATGTGTAGCACATATTCCGCTCATTAGATACGATTTGTGCACTTGACTCGAGAGTCAAAGTCATGACAGCACGAATGGGTTTGAAGCATACTACCAAGACTACCATAACCATTATATCTTTAATTTTTATTGCTATATAATTCTACCATGCAATACACATATGGTGCCTTATAGTTATTCAAAATGTATATAGCATGATTGTCAAGATTTCGCCCAAAAGACCTACTGCAAAGAGTTATATGCCGAGAATTTCGGTCAACAATATTTGCATTTCGCCAAATCTTTCGCCGTTTTGTGAAAAGGATTATATTTTTATAAAATATAAGAATTTTATATTTTTCAGGAAGCAAAGGAGATCCTGGCGAAAGAGGGGAAGATGGTGTGCCTGGTTCTGATGGTTTACCCGGATTTGACGGCGTGGATGGAAAACCAGGAACAGATGGGCTGCCTGGAAGTTCGGGTCATCCCGGAAAAAGCGGAAAAAGTGGAAAAGATGGCAAAAAAGGTGACAAAGTAAGATTCACATAAATCTTAGATCACGGTTCAAGAAAGTTCAGAAAGTGTAGAATGAGAGGAATAAAGTTTTCAGAAGTTATGTCCTGAAACAATATCAAAGGGAAGAAAATAAATTTATTGAGAAGGGGAACTTAATAATGATAATAATAATCTTTAAAGAGGATTATATTCTATTCCGTAATTTAATATAAGGTTTGTCAAAATGTAGGAGTTTCTTGTGCACGGATGTCTTGGAAATGCAGTATAAAACCAAATATGGGAATTGAACAGAGACACCATCTTATGCACTGCTTGATTCAGAAATATCATTTCACTAAAATCTTCTTAACTTTTGGAGATGATGTATATTTAGGAATTTTGATTGTAACTTGTCTTTTCCAAATTCTACATTGTCTACATGCTAACATTCTACTCAGAATTTTTGGCAACATCCAATTCGCATGTGTGCTTCATATTATTTTCTCTATTGCGTGATTTTGGAAATTAATTTTGTTCAAAAGATGTTCTTCTTCTCGATGTTACAAACGTTTATTTGTGTTAGAAGTGCTAAGGGTTTCAAATAAAATTTTTCCATCAATCATATAAGTGCCCATTGAGCTCGTCTTGTGAACCCACATGGATCACCAATCTCACGTTAAGAACAACTGGATTAGCCTTTCTGTCTACATTCATGATCTCTCAAATTTCTTACTCTTCTGCAGAGTGAAAAGCTCCTGTTCATATAAAGTAGTATATGACAAAACCACGTAAACTTCGTATGTCGTATATACGATGTATACTTTGTATATCATCTGTCGTGAAACACTTTTTATTTATTACCTCCCGTTGTCTTGCCAGACTACCAATACATAGAGAAAATTGATAATAAAATAGAGAATGTAGAAATTGAATTGTGTTTTTTTAAAAACAAAAAAAAGTAAACATTATTTTCTTTTTAGGGTGGCTTAGGAGAACGAGGAGTACCGGGTGAGGTTATTTACGCTTCCGTTCAAGGAGAAAGAGGAGCTAAGGGCGAACAAGGAATGAAGGGAAATCCAGGCACACCTGGTACTAAAGGAACTTCTGGCAAAGCTGGTATCAAAGGCAAAAATGGGGAGAGAGGATTTCCTGGCAAAATGGGCACTTGTGAGAAAGAATGCAAATCACTGAATACGCGATTCAGACAGCTGGAGGAAAGTGAGCTTTTTAATTATTACTAAAGTCTGTCATGCAAAGCAATATTATATAAAAAATTATTTTAAATTATTTTTATATGGCTAATAAAAATCAATATGAAATTTAAAAGATTTCTTCTATCCAAAAAAAACTTTTTACCAAAATTATGATATCAATATTTTTTCATTTCAAACATAATTATCTCTAATATTTTAAAAGGTAGGGCTTTCTGCAAAAAAAAGTTAAACAATTTTTCTTTTCTAATGAAAGCAATTTTTTGTCGAAATTATACTTAACCCCGTTTTACCTCAAATCAATTTTTCTTCAAAAAACTTCATCTCTCATGTGAGAAAAGTTTGCAAATGACTCTTATTCTAAGCGTATACAAATTCAAAAAAAACAACTATAAAAAATATTTTAAAATTAGATTCGATATCTATCACCTTTATGGATATGATCTTTGATGATGATTATAAGTGCTTTGAATATAAGCACAGATCGTGTTTGCTGAATTGACTTAACAACAAATGTTCTAACACCAGTTGATAAAAAAAAGTAATAGTTTTTGTTTTCAGGGAAATAAATATTGGAAACGGATATTGGGGTTTTTTTTAATTTTAAATTTAGTCTTTTTCTTAATTTAATCTATTGCTAACTTTACCAGCTATATTGCAAACATTAAATATAAATTGAAAAGTATATCAGGAGCTTGGCAAAGCTCCGGAGGAATTAAAATATCTATATATTAGCTAGAAGCAATTTCATTTCATATAATAATCTAACTTCTGATACTTATTATACAAAAGCAGGAGTGCTTCAAGTCTCTATATTGGGTCCCCTTTTCTTCCTAATTTTTATTAATGATATTTATAAAAGTCTGAAAAGCAAAGCCAAAATGATTATGTATGTGGATGATATCACTCTCATGTTCAATACAAATAACTTGAATGATTTAAGCCATATACATAATTCATTATTAAGTATTTCGAAATGGTGCTACCACAACAAAGTAAAAATTAATTATGATAAGAGTAATTTTATGATAATTTCTAAGAGACCTAAAAAGCAACTTACTCCTATTTTCCACTTAAACAGTGTTGTCCTGAAAAGAGTGCACACGTTTAAATATGTAGGAGTAACTCTTTCGAAAAGTTTTTCTTTCAAAACCTATATCAATAATATATGTCTATAAACAATAAGCAAAAAATTGAAAGCAAATTTTGAATTTAGAAGAAATATATATTATATCAAGTCACAAGAATTATGTCAAATCAGGACAATATAAGGATCTTTTTGTCCCAAACTACTCATTACATGACTATTTAACGCGTCAACATAATAAATTACATATTCAAGGATTGAATAAGAAATCTAATTTTAGGAGAATGCTTCTACTCACGCTGAATAGAGCTAATAAATTCGTTGACACGCTTGATACTTCCAATACATTAAACTTTAAAAAATCAGTTAAAAATGTCTTTTTAGCTGAAGCATAAGCTTCTTTACTCTTTTTTTATAAACTCAGATAATGTGCAGACTTTTGAATATATGTTTTCTTATTTTAATTTTTTTTATGTAAATACTATTTTGTTGACATTCTGGACTTCATTTTTGTTTTATATATATGAATAGACATCTCGATGGATAGACTCATATCCCTTTGCCTTTTCTCCTATAAATTTTGAATGTTTTAATTGCTCATTGTTTCTCAATGCCAAATTGAAAAGTTCCAATTTTGGAAGTAATTCCTTATTTTCTTCCAATAAATTTCTTGTTCGTGACATCAGAGGTATTGTCAAATGGCAAAAGAAAAAGATTGACAATTAAATTTTATGCAGACTAATTTACTTTCTTATACATACTTACCTTATTTATTAATAAATTTCTTCTTCTTCTTCTTCTTAATTGTAACGTTTTTTATGCGCAAATATCTTTCACATAAAATATTGATTTGGTAGAAATTTTAAATATAGATTAAGAGTATAAAAAAAATACAGTAAAAACTAAAAAATTATCAACAAGTAAAAAAAGGCAAAAGTTAAGACACATCTGATTATATAATAGTAAAAGAGCAATTTTTCGCAATTTAATGTCTGAATGAGGAGGCACATATGGAATTTCATTTATAAAAATATTTTCTTCCATTTTAAAAACACTTGTAATATATTCAGTACATACATTAAGAAACTAAATAGTTATTTATTTATTATCCAATGCAGAATGGCTCCTTCAATTTTATATCATTTCATGAAAATTAATAAAAGTTAATAGATCTATTACTGATAAAAAAAAAGGATTAAATGAAGTTTTGTTTGCCGATGACTTAATAATTATGGCAGATAGTGAAAAAGAATTACAGGAAAGACTAAGTATATATGGCAAAAAAGTCTCGAGGAAAAAGGCCTAAAGTTGAATGTAGGCAAAACCGAAGTGATGAAGGTTAGTAGAAATGACGAGACTGAGATAAGGATAAAAGACGTGCATGGAATTGAGTTAAATCAAGTTAAAGCGTTCACGTATTTAGGATCAGTTATTGAGATGGAAGGAGGATGTTGTAAAGATGTTCAGTCGAGATTGAATGCCAGTTGGGCAAAATGGAGAGAGGTTAAACCTGTTCTAAACGATTGAAAACTACCCATGAATTTAAAGGCCAAGGTGTATTATCCATCAATAGTTAGACCCGTCATGACTTACGGATCAGAATGTTGGTGTCTGAGAAATAGTGAAAAGAAAAAGCTAGAAGTGTCGGAAATGAAAATGCTAGAATGATAGGATTAGAAATGAAGAAGTGAGACATAGAACAAGAGTGACGACGAGTGTTGTAGATGTAATAATGGAAAGAAACAAGATGAGATGGTTTGGACACGTGCTAAGAAGAAAAAGCGATGAAAAAATAAAGATAGTGTACGATGCGCCTGTACAAGGAAAGAGAAAAAGAGGAAGGCGAAGATTGAGATGGAGGGATGATTTGAAAAGGTCCATGGAAAAATTTGGGTTGAAAGAAAGCGATGCGAAGGACAGGAACCTATGGAGAAACAGGATCAAGCCATCGACCCCCATTTAGGGGATAAGATGATAAAGAAGAAGAAGAAGAAGAAGAAGAGGACATCTAAATTATATTCTATTTCAGTCCACGTTCTTTTTAACATTTTTTTTTCAATTGTCTCCACAGCGCAAGCTATTCTTTCTTTAAATCACTTATGTCCTTTACTTTGGAGCGACGATACACAACATCTTTCACGTAGCCCCACAAGAAAAAATCCAAGGGTGCTATATCCGGGGAACGAGGGGGACAAGGTATCGAGCCATCTCTTTCAATCCAGCATTCAGAAAATTTTTATCCAAAAATTCACGAACTTCTATTCCCCAATCAGAGGGCGCTCCATCTTGCTGAAAGAAGATATATGGCTGGAATTCTTCTAATTCTTTGGTGTTACATATTCGGTTAGAGTATCAAGGTAAATAATTGCTGTAATTGTTTTGTTAATAACTTTGTTACACAAAAGTCCGCACCACACATTAACCTTTGTGCCTTCACGTTCATGTTCTCTAATAACGTATGGGTTTTCACTTCCCCAAATTCTTGCATTATGTTTGTTAAGCTTTCCAGACACATCAAAAGTTGCTTCATCGCTAAAGTTTCATTTTTCGTCGCCATTTTCTTCGATTTTTTTCAAAATGTTAAGAGCTTTAGTGCTTGCAATGATTGAATTTTGTACGCATAAAGCCTCCCATTGCTATGAAGAACTTTATGAATTGTTGATCTAGCTAATTGCAGCTGAAGAGAAGCAGAGCGGACGGACTTAGTTGGGCTTCGAATAAATGATTGACGAATACGCTCGATGTCTTCTTCAGAAATTCTTGGCCTTCCACTTTTCGGTTTATGTAGCAACGTTGCACTTTCCATAAACTGTTTATGCCAATTGTGAATCGACTGACGTGCTGGAGCTTGTTTGGCATATTTAGTTGTGTTTGAATATCAGATTTTGTTACGATAAACGAAGAGAAACAACACATTGTGCTTTTTCTTGTGGAGTAGTCATTTTTAAAAAGGTTTGGAAATCATTTTATTTTATTTATCTAATTTATCTTTGAAATAAAAAGTTATATTATTAAAAAGTTTAATAGCAACTGATTGTAAAAAGAATTATTTCGATAGCACTTCTTAAAATTTTTTAATGAATTTATAAACTGATTTTGTATAGATCATTTAAGATCAATAGACACTATGTGAGGGTGTTAACTAGTCTTTATACTAGCCATCAGATGGCCCTCTTCCCAATTGAGTCTGGTCTTAAGTAAATAACTCATTTTATATTCTCTTTTCCCACATTCAAAAATATTTTTTTAAATTCAATTGGAAAAAGGAATTGAATGACTCAATTGGGAAGAGGGCTGCCTGACCGCAAGTATAAGAACTAGTTAACACCTATAGGATTTCAACATCCTTCCTTCTAGAGCTGGGGTCGGCAAAGTGGTCGATATCGACCCCTGGGGGTCCATAACAGATAGGAAAACTTACTAAATTGTTATATGCTTTTTTTACTTCATAGTAGTAATAAATCTCCTTTTTCTTGTAAAACATAGCTTAGCACATTGTATAGTGTAAGATATATGAAACATTTTTGGTTTGTATTTTTTTCTCTTAATTGTTGAACATTGATTAGCGATTATGAAGCATTTCTATGTGGGGTGGGGGTCGATGTGAAGACAAATGTTCTATGAAGGGGTCGACGGGTAAAAAAGTTTGCTGACCCCTGTTCTAGAGGGTCTATTTGCAAAAATCTTTTTCCAATAAAGCACGCTTTTCTTAATTACATTTCAAAAGTGTGGTCCTTTTTTGTAAGTCAAAAGTCAAGATAAGGAATTTTGATGAAGGCAAATCTTGAATGCATACACCTCATCCATTTTATTGAAACTTTGCTTTTTGAAGGAACAACAGGAATCGTTTACACGCACTGGGGTTCGTTGAAATGCAACAAAAGATCCAAACAGCTTTACTACGGTAAGTTAGTATACTTTTCCATGATACCTCTATCTATCCTCTCACCCTCTACGCTTCACCAGCGTGCCCTAAAAATAAGTTGAAACAAATATCCTTCTTTTGCAAATATGCACTAACTTTTTTCCAAAATCTTTTTTAAATGAAAAATAGATTATAAGGATTTTTGGGATGTTTGTAAAAAAACGCTCTTCTAAACACGCTTGCTCGATGATATAAAAAAACGGAAAAATGCTTCAATTTTTGTGAACATATGAGTTAGTGTCTTTCTTTAGTTGAAGTCGGAAGTGAAGAGTTGGCGCTAAATTTATTAGGACTAGGATATCTTCCCCCGACTCCAAAGCAAAAATAAAAGCACAAATGGACATTTGTATGCAATGTAGTTGTTTTAAAATGAATTGTAGCTTGAAGGAGAAGAAACAATTGGTATCGTTATTGTTCATTCCATTTTCTTTAAAGGGCATGGCATGGCATTGCTTTCAATCATAGCATTATAGAAATAAATTATAAATTGTGTTCCTTTTTTCGATTGGAATCTTTCCTCACTAACCATTTAGTGCACACCAAAAAAGAAAACCATATGCATTCATATTTAAAATTCCGTTGATAAAGAGAAAGAGGAGGAAAATTTTTAACACTTCTGGTCCTCAAACAGTAAAATGAGAAATATTAGGGAAACATTCTAATGTGATGGATCAAATTACATTGATATATACGCACTGTTATCGATACCTATTGTAATATTTTGCATATACTATCATACTTTTGTGAAATTTTTCAAGCACCCCAAGATTATAGATTTAATGAAAACATTGAGCTGTCTTCGCATTATGGACATATGGCAATTTATTCCACGATAAATTTTCTAAATGGTATTAGACAAAATTTTTCCATTATCAAATTTTTTGAGTGTCATGTAAATTTGTATTTGTGAGAAAAATTTTTGAAAATGCTCTCTGTATATTTTTGGAGTAAAGAATACCCCGATACAGCCAAATTTTAGATTTGTCTTCAATATTTTAAATTAAAATTATAGATGGCGTTAAAATTAAAAAAATATCACAACATTAAAAACAAAGGCAGGCATCAATCAAAACTTAAGGAAATTTGAGCATGTAAGTAAATGACGAAACAAAAAAAATTACAAATAAACTTTAAACTGATTTTACGTTTCTTCCTAGAGCGAATCTTTTTAGGCAGAAACTTTTAACAAAATCCTTTTTTACCAGATGATGGAACAAGCACATCAGAGTGGAATCAATAAAGCGTGAGAATTGACTTTATTTTGAAGTTCTTTGAGAAGTAAATGAGATTTAAATCTTCATTGCTTGTTCACTCAAGGGCATAGCTAGTTTTTTAAGAAAGATCTTTCTTCCATTATTCATTTTACAAGGATATCCTTCTTGAAAGGGTTTATAAGGTCTGAACTCCTTCGCCATTCTATTCGCAAGCGTCTACACCACTTTTATTTTTGTTTTACTCCGGTCTAATAAAGAATCAGCTTTGCAAAAACGATGACTTGCTTTCTGCGCTGTGAACAAGACAACATATACACACAACCTTGAAATTACACTTAGTATGTTTCTTGCGTAGAGTGCAGGAATGGCATTCATTGAACTTCAAAGTTCCTTAGGAATAAACTTTCTAAAGAAGTGAAAATCTGTCCGTGAAGATCTCATAGTCTTTAGGAAGATTAGTAATACAATTATTCCAATAGTATTTTTTGAAATCTTAATCAAGTTATCATTTACCCTTTTTTCAAACATTTACTAGAATACTCATAGTCGTAATTATTCTGAATTAATTTTTGCAATGAATAATTATAATTTTACTATATTAGCTACTAGACACTATATAGGATTTCATATGGTCTACTACATTTTTGTTCGGTCTACGAAGTTTAACTTTAAACTGATAAAGCAGCATTGAAGGATGAAGTATTGGAGAGACGCATAACACGGTGTCCCTTAACATTTCCTAGGACAGATTGCAAGTGGACACTACCACTACACAGGAAGTGGAGGAAACTACCTGTGTCTGCCGCACAACCCCAAGTATAGCGCGTTCAAAGACGGCTTCAACTCGGAGTCAGTGATCTTTGGTTCGGAGTATCGCATACTCACTGGTGTGAATGTCATTGAAAAGAGTCCGAAAGAAGTTTTCCAAAAAAATGCGTAAGAATGTTAAGTCATGTTCAGAGTTTCATATGTTTTTTTTTTAATTGTTGTACGTACCTGGGAATCTATTTATAAATTTAACAAAGTCAATTAGTTTTAACTAAAAAATTGACCTTAAATATCATAAGATATAAATTAAGAAAAATTGCAAAAAACAATAAGATTTACTTCAATCACACAATCTAACATCTATGGCAAAAAATGTTTCATTTTAGTTTCAAATCCTTATATACAGTATTCGGAGCAAAAGGCAATGAGAATCACCAAGTTATTTTTATCCTTTTTTGGGACACTCTAATACAGATATACAGAGCGTTTAAACGAAGAAAAGCTAAATCATGATTAATTAGGAAAATTTGAAACTGCTCATATATAAGCTATAGGTTACATTCAAAATTGTATGGGATAATTTGAGAGTGCCGCATAAAGGAGGTAAACGAAATGGTTGAAATTGATTGAATATTAGCCAATCATACCCAAGATTTTCGCTTAATTCAAAATACTTGGTTCGAGATTATGGTGTAATTTGATTGGCTATAACATAAAAATTAGTAAAAATGTTTTATCCAATCACAGCAAATAGTTTGCGTAGTTGTCATGTGATAAAAAAAAGAAGAAGCATAACTCTTCTGGAGAAGCCGTGAGAGCGCGAAATATTACTCAAGTCATCAATAAAGCTTTTCACAAATACCATTTATATTTACAACTTTTTGATGACTCTTCAGCCCCAACCTGAACATAGAATGATATGAATTCTATGATTTCAAGACATTTCTTAGAAGCTCTGCTCTACATTTTGAGCATTTGCATTTAACTATGTAACGTCAAAGAATTAACCCTTTATTAGAGAGTTCAGAGGGACCAGAACCTTGAAGACCACTCTGCTCCATAAATAGAATTTTACATATAAAGCAAGCGCTCCTCTTTTCTTCGGACACTCACTTCTATTCCATTCGTCTTTTTTATAAATATTTTTAATGTTACATATATATTTCAACTATGCTGAATTCAGTGGTGATGTCCATTTTTTATCATCAAAATAAATCAATCAAACCTGTTAAAAAATTGATTTATATTTGACAGCTCATCTCAAAGAAGAAACATTTTATCCAAATAATTATATACAGTTTTTTACACACATATACCTATTTTCAAGTACGCTGTGTTTACTTGTGATATTCCTTTTTTTTATGAAAATCAGTCAAACCTGACAAAAAATTTTTTTTATACATATTACCCATTTAAGTATGTAGGATTTAATGGTGATGTTCATTTTTTATGAAATTAATAAAACCTGTCAAAAAAATCGATTAAATCTGTAAATCAATGTCAAATATATAAACTTCAAAAAAAATTTTACTTGCAGTATTTCTCTGGTAATTATTTTCTTAATTTATTTAATAAACAAAATCTCGATAGGACATCCATCTTTTTGACTACAAATTCGTTATCGGCTGGTAGTCTCTACGTTATATCTTCAATGTTTACAATATGTAATTTTGCTATTCATTCTATGATGATCCTTTCTTAGTAGCTTTTTTTCATTAGAAATTTATTTTCTTCAATGTGTGTTTGAAAAAACTTTTTTAGTGATTTATTTTGAACAGATTTTTTCCTCTCTCAAATCATTCTGATTAAAGAATCTTCTTGATGATCTTAGGCTTTTTTTTTATCAGTTTTGTTTATTTTATTATCAGGCCTGAATATTTGTCAACCAATCTCAGTTTGAAGGTTTTTTTTTCTGTTGAATAATTCGTGATGTTCATTGTTGAATTACAAAAAGTTGTCCCCCTTCTTCATCTAAAAGACTCTCTCTTTTACGCAAAAGGAAAAAGATGGACAAATTCAATTTAAATTAAAAAATATCTTGATAGTGACTAAATTCTCACATATTGGCATCTGTGCAATTTTTGATAAATCTGAACATTCTAAATTTTAAGATTTCCTACCCATCTTAGTTAAATGATAATTGTAATCCCAGATGATAAGCTATCGATTTAAAGATTTTTCATTTGTAAAAGTGGAACTTCTTTTTCACGGTCAAAATCCTTCTTTTTTGAAGGACCCAATATTCGATCAATACACCACTTCCTAGTTCATTAGAACATGGAGGCATCTTACATTTAGTCAAGATGCATATATTTTTTAATTATTTCACACGTTCCCTTTTCAATTAGTTTTCAGGTTGCTTCCTTCTCTCATACTAATCTTCAAAAGATTTTATAATACATTTTCTTTTTTTAAAATAAATAAATAATTTTGATTGACATTTTCTAAAAAGTAGCCATGATTATTGAAAAAAATTAAATATATAAAGTGTTATGCGTTCAAAACTGTATATAATTATAAATTTTCAAAGTAGTATATAATATGGATCCTAAGTTATAAGGTTAACTACAGATAATGTCAAAATTTTGATGAAAAATTTTAATTTTTGATTGACAGTTTTTGACATGAAAGTGTTATTTAACTACCATGAAAATGGTATCAAAAGATGCAGCTAGCGATTTTAGCGAAATCCACGAAATTTGTAGGGATATGATTCAGCCAATTGTGTACAATTAATTTTTTAGTGAAGGCACAAATAGGGTAAAAAGAAATTGTGTCAAGGTAAGTTAGGTTGAAAAAATGCTGTAGTTCATATGAACTTCCTATTCAAGTGTTTAACAATATTGAAACTATTTTCGCTTAAACATATAAAGAAAATTTGTGTCAATCATTTATACATCGCAAAGTGAGTAATGCCCGTAAAATATTTTATACGCTACGGGGATTTTGTCCAACCCAATAATTGCAAGAAAAACATAACTTTCATCACTTTTCAAAGCAAGCTGTATGCAGAGTGACAAATACAAAGGGTGACATGACAAACGAGTGACAAATCAAAAAATAGCAAAATTAAATATAAATGATTGACAGAATATTCCACTCATTTGATTTGTCACCCGTATGCATGTTATTAACATGAAAATTCTTGCACTTATTCTTACAATGCCTGATTATGCATTTCACTTTTGTAACAGAGCATGCTCCGTCTGTCACTCAACATCTGTGTCAGTCAGCGTGATGTTGCCAGCAACCGTAAGCTGTCCCAAAGAGTGGAAAAAGGAGTACTCCGGATTCTTGATGGCTTCCACTGAATTGTACGCGCGAACCGAGTACATATGTGTCGATTCCAAAACGGATATCTACACTGGTGGCGGAAACCAAACGGGTCTAGGAAGCACGCTACTCATTGTGGAGGCGCATTGTGGCGGATTGAATTGCCAGAAGTACCCCAACGGAAGAGAAGTGAACTGCGTTGTGTGTTCCTTTTGATTCTGTCAAACAGCGCCTTCCAAAATTTTGATACTTTTGTCAATATCATCAATAAATTAACCTTCACTTTCTGAGTATTGATTTTTGAAATTTTATCCCAAACAAGGCTGGAAAAGGGGGACGCGGAGTCGAAGAACGGTTGGCCTTTTTAAGGCTGTTTTTGAGATTGAACTCTTCCAGTGTATCTATGTATGTATGTGTGAAACGATTGAGATAACACTCGACCCAACCTCACTAACTCTAATACTAACAAATTCCTCTTCTATACGTTATAATGAAACTTTATGAGCTAATTCTATACAAATTGAGGAATACATTTGAATGATCAAAATAGTGCCTTATTTCTTCTAATCATTATATAAAATGCGGAAAAATCCTATTTCTGTGCTGTTTAATCTTTGAACGTCATCAAAATGCTGAAACAAAATATTGCTAACTTTGCTAACGAAAATGGAGATAGGGATTTCACGAGAAAGTGTGCAACTGTGTGCAAAAGTCATGGAAGCAAGAACACTAAACATTTTGAGAACAAAAGCAGTGTGCAGAACAAGCAATAGCGTGTCTGAAGCATTTTTGCGAAGTGTGTTAAGAACTAGGAGAGATACCGTAAAAGTTTGATGTCTATTATTATTACTCCACTATAATTTTACTGAATAAGGTTCGTAATTTTCTGTTATCATTATTTTTACTATTATCCCCATTTTTGCGCTATAGTGCACACTCAAAATTTTTGAATTTTGGAGGGAAGAAGCTATCTTCACTTAAGCAATGTTTCAGATAGCAAATCCACACTTCTGCTTTCTTTCACGTTTCTTCTCTTCTTTCTAGTTTTTAATTTCCCTATCCTTCTTTTTGTCGTAAGCTGGTAGGTTTCCAATCGAGTATTTTTTGTTTAAAAGCCAAAAAATTTTACAACCAGATACCTTTCTTGATGTCAGCCATTTTGTATTTTCATTCCAAAAGATTTATCTTTTGCTATGCTTTTAAGTCATGACTAATTTGAAAGTAGAGTTGTTTTCTCTTTGAAGAATTGCTGGCGAAAGATAGGAAGCTTGTGGTATCCGAAGCTACCGATTAAAGCGCCTGCTGACCGCTTTTCACCTCTAAAACCTCCAGTTTTAACCCATTTCATTCCAGAAAAAGAGAAGAGATTTTTTGCGTTAGTTATGACTGGAAATGGGATGAAATCGGTTAAACAATGATCTAGAGATTTGCTGAGGGTGGATGTTTGAGACTTTTGTTTATGCCACATTTGAAGGAGAATAGAAGGTTATCACAGCGTCCGCGATTAACAGCATAAAGAGCGAGTGTCTAACTAATGTACACTTATTTCATGTACATCAAGTTAGAACAAAAAATGAGAAAATGCGAAATTGTTTATTTTGGTGGAGATACAAAAAACAGGCAATCGTGGGTGAATGTGTGATTAGAGCCACTTGAAGGAACGATCCGCGTAAATTTCTTTTTTCCATATGGGGACTCGGGCCTTTATTTCATCGACCACGTGAGCAAGAGCGCTTTGAGAACTGTTTCTATGCTTGGATTGAATGCAAACCAACAAACTCACTTTCCCAACAGGAACCAATCCAATTCTGCGAAAATGGAGAAAAGCTATCCAGATGAAAATGCTCATAAACAACTACACTCTTTTTCTTTCATGGAAAAAAATAAATGTAGTCATAAAAGCTTCTTTTGAAAGTTGTACTAAAGTTTCTCAAAAAATATAAAATCCCATAAAACTAATCATTACTTTTTAAATATCTCAAGGAAAATAGACTTTTTTTAAATTATAAAAAGTCGATTTAAAATGTCAATTTAAGAGTATTGTAAGTTTCTTGAGAATTTTGCTAAAAAATTGATTTATACGCAATTATAAATCGCCAAAGAACTAATAACTTCAATGAAAGAAAGAAATTTATTTAGATTCTTTTGTGTTACAGGTTATTAACGTTTTTCCAGGCGTAAGGTAGAGGTAAAGGTACCAGGTGGTGTTTTCATCGAGAAGGCATAATTCCGCCGCTTGTATCGAACTATGAGAAAGTAGGCTTGATGCGGGATCGAACCCAAGACCTTGAGTTATCGAAACCCAGTATCTAACCAACCGTACGCACGCCCAAGATTTTTATTCGTATCTTTAGTTTTGTTTCTGTTTTTGTATTTTTGAATTCTCAAACTAAAAGTATTTGACTTATAAAAAATATGTATTTGATCCAGCGTGTATAGTAAATTCTTAATGCTGTGCAAAATTTGTTGATATAGTTCGCTCTGCAAAAATCTCTCTTACCATTTGCCGTGAAAATTTTGCATTATTTCAACATATTTCTTAAACCTAATTAATTCCATGCCACGTTTTTCTTTGTTTACTTTTTTTGCATCTCTGAACAACTCCAACATGCCAGTCATCGAGTAAGGAAGAATAAATCGTCTTCGGGAAAAGTATGTGGGAGACCCTGAAATTCTACATTCACTGCAGGGATATGCACTTTCCATATTCTCATCGGGTAAAAAAATAAAAGCTGTCTCTTATTCATTTAAATTTCTTTCTTTCAAAATTAAAGAGGACATTTTGTTTTGATAACAAGTAAGAAAAAGTAAGGACGATTTCGAATCTTTTCCTACACCCAATCGAAAACATTGATACACAAAAATTTTATCGATTTGTAACTAAAGAAAGAAATTAGAGACAAACTCACGGAGTCAGACACAGAGAGACAGATAAAAACACGCGCATACACACAAATTACAAAAGGTAAGCAAACAATGTATAGGAAAGGAAATAGAAAGATTGCGCAGAAAATGTAATTTTGGATAGGAATATCGAACAAAGCAAAGGACACGTGTATAAAAAGGACTGAAAACCATAAGCCACCTGAACTTATGATGTTTGAAATGTATAAAGATGGGTGGTGTTACCTGTGACGTATGAAAATTCTTCCAAGTCCACCCCAACATTTGTCCATTTCGGAACAAATTTCGTAAAGTTCTTTACAGGCCATTTTTTCGTAAATCTCATAAAATATGCCTGTAACTTTAGAGCCTTTTTTATTTTCATCCTCTCGAATTCTTCCTACAAAGATGGACTCAGCTCCAAATTCTTTACTATTAAATTCCCCATAACAAAACACTTCTTCTTCCTTGATTTCTTCGTTTGTAAATTTTATTGAAATAACTGAGTCATTTTTCAAGTCCATGAGGTAGGAAATTATTTTTTTTTCAAAAATACTTCAAAACGAACATTTCCACATATGTGCTCTAAAAAAGCAGAAGAAAAGATCGTCACTATATATGTTCGAAAAATTGCTGAAAAAAATGATAATGAAAAAAATGTGCTTGAATATGTGTCCACATATTTAGTTTCCTAGAAGTAAGGACGATGATTACCATTAAAAAGAGAATTTTTCGATAAGCAAATTTTGAGATAAAAACTCACACATACAGAAAAGTAAGTTCCATCAAAAAGATGATTTTGATTTCTTGATTTTAAAGTACTTTTGTATCAAATTACATTAATCTGGTTCTGTGATGAAATGGTTTATGTTTACTTTTATATCATAAAACTTTTCTAAATTAACTCAAAATTATATACTTCATAAGCTTCTTATAACAAACTTAAATACCACAAATCTAGAATATTTAGTTCTTTGAAGATGTTAACCTATTGCAAAAGATTCGTTGTTGAGTGACAGCTGTTCTAACTACTTTCTTTTTGCTCTTTGAGGACTATACTTTTGAAGAAATAATCGTCTCGTGTATTTTCTGCACACTGAAAAGTCTTTGATATTTGAAGCTTCCATCTTCTTTTTTTTTTAAAAACTTTCGAAACCACTTTTTAGTGCTAAAAATTAACTTTCAAAACCGAATTGAACATATGGTGAATCGATTTCTTAATTCATTTTTGCAAATATTGTATTAAAATGGCAGAAATGTTCAACAAATTGGCATATAATAATGTTTAGTAAGCTGTAAGGATCTCCTATTTACATGGCAACCAATCCATCTTAATCTTTGCTTTTCTGAAACAAAATTAATCAATAATTAATTTATTAACTAAACTAACTAATCAATCTCTGAAGAGTTTTGTTAATTTAACATTCCTCTTCTTGTTTTTTAGTTGTCGGTATGGCATTCATAGGGAAGAATAATAATCCATCGCTGGACAGGTGGTAATGATAATCACGATGGGGAATCGAACCCAGACCATCTGGATCAATACCCGACGCTCCTACCACTAGACCATCTGCGGACTCATAAATAATCTTGTTTTCAATCGCCTAACCATATTTTAGTTTTATAAATGACTTTATTAGCGTTTCTTTGTTTTTATAAACACAATTAACAAAAGGATAAATAAATCATTTAGAAAATGTTATTTGAATTGAAAAATACTTATTCTATAATTTTAAATAGTTTTTTTTTTGCCAAATTGTTCAACTCAATTTCTTCAATTTTTATGAAGTACTAAAGGTAAATTAAAAATATATTATAGAAATGTAGTTGAAAAATTTAATTAAAAATTTTTTCACAAAAATTATGTGTAAATACCAGGCAGGCGTGAAATTTGGCCCCTCTGGAAATCACTGTTTTGAATCAATTTTGCTTTATTGAAATAAATTTAATTATGCAAGTTGAATACATCGATTTTCAAAACAAAAATAATTAAAATGCATTTCTATTATAAATTTATGAATTAAAAATTGATTCAACTTTGCCAAATATTTATCATAGGTAAAGGTAACGTGCGCTGTTTTCATCGAAAAGGCACAATTGCACCACTTGTATGGAACTATGAGGAAAGTAAGCTATATGCGGGATCGAACCCAAGACCTTGAGTTATCGAAACCCAGTATCTAACCAACTTTACTCACGGCCCCTATATGTGTTGAAAATATATTAGGTAGAATTTAAAGTTAGTGGTATTTCCAGGCGAACCGACTTTTTTCAATCAGAATTTTTATATATTTAAAGTGGACGATGTTCATTTCTTGGTACACCGGTGACCAGTATCAAACTGGTCCTCAAAAGTTTTAGGCAGTATCTATATAAAAGTTGCGTTATATCAGGTTTAGTTTATGCTCGTCTGAGTTCTTTAAAGTAATAATTTTTTTAAAGTAATAATAAATAATTTTTTTAAAGTATTTAAAATAAAGAAAAAAATAGTTTTTTAAGACATATGGAGTTGGCGTTGAATTTATTAAGTTTTTAAGTTCTTGAAGTCGAAATCTAATTTTTGTAAGTTCCATCCTTACTTTCCCTGATTGGACTCAAAAAAAAGCTGAGAGATGTAGATTAGTGATTTTTTTAAAAAAAAAATTTATTTAGAAAAAAATAGACTAAATACGCAAAATTAAGCACACATGTAACTGGATCGAAGAGAACAAATAAATAAAAAAGCAGGAATAAGTGACAAAAGTTAATATGTTCACTTTGAATTGAGAAGAAAAGGAATATAATCACAATTCAACGAATTTTGTGAAATTCCTTGTAAAGCGCCCTTCCAGTACCTGAAGCCGATATCATTGACAAAGTCAAAAATAAAGTGGTTCTCCTGTTGGAATGCCATTGCTTCTTCCCGATTTCGTGGAGCTTGGGTGACCAAAAAGTGAAGGAAAAAAGCAAAGATGGCTGCCTTAAGGGAAGAATCCTCAATGCGGAACTGTTCTTCTGAAGGCTCAGTTTTTGAACTTTCTTCTAGGAAGTCGTTGATGGAATGAAGGAGTGGTTGAGTGAATTGCGGATTTTCCCAGGACACAAGCGCGGGAAGAAAGATGCAGGTTAGCTTATGTTTCAGGAACTTGAAAGAGCTTTTAGAGAAAGAGCTTCGATACGAAAGACAATTTTCCATTGAAATGAGTTCCTCTTTTATGAGGTCTAGAGGCGATGTAGTTTGAAAAAGGGAGTAATAGAACTTCCAAAATTTATTGGAAATCTCAGCATCCAATTCGTACTGAAAATTTTGGGGGAAGACAGATCTAAGTCTTTCATAGTTCATAGCGTATAATACACCAGTCATCTTAAAAAATGTTTCCAGCGCAATTAAAGTGGGTTTGTACTGACAACGTTGTAGAAAATCCATATGGTAAGGATAATTCTCTAGGAGAATGAGGTGTTTGCCAAGCAGTCTTTTGTCCAAAATTTCTTGATGAGCAGAGTAAATGTGCCTGAATTTGCGGTACAAATAGCGGGAAAGGAGGGGAAAAGCAACGATGACGACGAACGAACAGATACAAGTCGTGTCCGCGCGGCGCAATAAGCTGAAGAAGGCAAAGAAAAAATTTACAACGCTAAAGAAGGTACACACTAGGCGTTAAAGAGCGTCAAAAGCATGATGTGTCATTAACAAAGAATGATGAGAAGGCTATATACCCACTCTTTTTGAGATTTAAGTATTTCAGTGTTGATGTATGCATGTATGTATTCGTATGTATGTGTGTGTGTATACTGTATATATTATGTCTAGATGGTATCTATCAGGGAAGCTTAATCAATAATTTTGAATTTTTTATTTTATATGATAGAGATACTTGCTATGCTTGTGGCTAGACTTTCTCTATTACTTTACTTGTTCTACGATGGAGTTTGAGACATTATCTATTCGTATGTAATGTATGCCTAGATGTTTTTTTGTGTCAGACGTGTTAATACAAATAAATATGAAAGTTTGTGTCAAGAATGTCAAAAAGGGTATATGTAAATAAATGTATGGATGTAAGATTGCGCAAACCTAGCCTCAACCCTAACACTAAAAAAAGCCTTTCACTCTACGAATAATTTTCAATTTTTTAGATCATTAAAAGACTTATCTGGGTTGATAGTGGACCTTCCATATTACTTTACTTGTTTTACGATTTACCTTTAAAACAAATTTTAAAAATTCAAAAAAAAAAAAGTTTGCCCCCACCTCAATAGTTTTGAGGATGTGCGCCCCTGCTATCTATGTAATGTATGTCTAGATCAGTGTTTCTCAAAGTGGTCCCCAGCGCCCCCTTGGGGGCGTTCACGAAATGAAAGGGGGCGCTATGAGGCTCGGCTCAGAATAGGGGGCGCTGAACGTAAAAAGGGGGCGTTGAAGAGACTAAATATATGAAAAAATGTTTGCAAAGAACCATTTGAAAAACCCTATAATTCTACTATTTATCCTGAAAATCTGCTATATGTGTATGCGCAATTGTTCTATGAAAGGGAAAGCGAAGATTAGGGTAATTTTACTCATCATACTCGTTTGTAGCAAAGTATAATGAGAAAGACATGATGACAACATTCAAAACTAGCAAAAGCGAAGATTGATTTGTCTGTTGATAAAGTTAGTGTTAGGGTAAGAGTACACTTAATAGTACTAGCCATCAATCAGCATTATTGTGGTAAGGGTATGATGAAAAAGTTGGTGTGTGAAGGCAAGAGATGAATCTATCTTTGCAAGACTTATTTGCTGCTATCATGTGTTTGTCATTATAGTGTGACCCAAACAAGTATCATGAGAACCCTTATGTTGGGGAACTCCATCAAAGTGCTTCTGTATTAGTTGGATATGTAAAATGCGCCTAAATAGCTGGTGTTTTATATCACGTTTTTCTCAATAATGAATATATACTTTAGTTACATTTACAGCATCTGGCATAACCAACTACACACGAATCGCTTTTCTTCTATTTAGAACTGTTTCTTGAAAGTCTTTGGATTACATGTGTTTTGCATTTCTTACAACAAAATAAAATCACATACTTCTGCCTTACATATATTTCAGTGTTTGCTCTCAATAAGTAACATCCTAATTTTTGTTCAATATTTTATAAAATATCGATAGGGAGCTATAACTCAAGTTGAGTAAACTCGCTATAGTTTATTATTTTAATAACTTCAGGTTTTTCAAATGGATTTATTGTGCTGTACATCAAGTAAAAACTTGATGCATGAACTCTACTACTGCACATGTTATTTTTAATACAAACTCCCATCTGAATAAACTAACTTTGTATAAATTTTTCAAAATTGCTTATTTGTAAATAGTAATTATGAAAATAAAATGAAATAAATTTATAAAATCTCCATGGATTGAATTGATGAACTGATATGTAAGTGTAAATAGTATTCTGATAATTGTTTACAAATGGAAAAGGATGTTTGTCATAAATTCCATTCTTAGTACGTTTTTGGTTTTAATATGAGGTTTGTTTTTTTTATAGTAATGGCAAAAAAAATTATTTCTCATATGCTTGTTTTAATTTATATGCCTTATTCCTTATCATTCTTACATTCTCACAAATCCTTAGTTTTTGGTAGCAAAGGAGTTTTTGGTCGCCAAAAATAATTTGAGTTTTTTAATTTTTCATGATGAATTTAACTTTTTATTTTTGTATTGTATCAAGTACTTAAATATTTTTGAGCATATGTGCCGAAAATTTAACCGATTTTATTCGTTTAATAAACCTTCACTTAACTGTACTAATACCAGTCAGCTTATCTATTTTAATAATAACGTTATTTAAGTATGTAATTGCAAAGTTGAGCTATGTTCAGTATAAAATTTTCAACATATTCATATTTTTGAATTTCTTTGCATACAAACATTTATTTGGTTGTGGAAAACACTCAAATCAAAGAAATAATACTATGTTACGAGCATGGGCGTCCTCAGAGGTGGCACTCGACCCCTCTTTCTCCCTCCTGCCTCTGGTAAAATAGATTGGAATTATATTTACTCAATTTATATACAGTAACGTAGCCAGCATGTTTATTTTGCGGGAGCATATAATAAAATTAGCGGGGGTCTATATGAAAATTAGAGGTGGGTCTACCATGAATTTACAACAGACTTCATAAGTATTGTTTCTTTTCTCGCAATATTCTCAGATTTATGGTAGAGTTACTTCTAAGTGTATGCTTGAAAAACTATATATTCGCTTGATATGCACATAAAAATTAAAGTCAATAGGGAGATGTAAAGAACCCACAATTTTTGTGAGAGGGGGTGAGGGCTGGCTCCAGTTTCCATAGCTGTGGCTGTTTATATGTATTTTTTTATAAATCATATCATTTTTTATATTTAAAAAAATTTTGCTTCTCCCTAAAAATTTTTTCTACCGACGCCCATGATTACGACTAGTGGATTAATATGCAAGTTAAAAATTTTCAAACAATTTTTGAATTTAACATAAAATTGAAATAGTTTTCTTATGTAATTTTTAACGCTGTTTAGATTTTTAGACACACTTTTGTGTACAATAAAAACTTTTTTCCTCAAAGATCATCATGTCCCAAAACCCACCAAAAAAAAATTCAGACAATACTCTGTTGAGTATTTAAAACTCGGCTTCATCGCAACCCCTCATAACAATCAAAAACCAATGCGTCTCATTTGTGAAAGAGAATTTTCGAATGAAGCTATGAAGCCATCAAGGTTGGCTGAACATATCAAAAAAATGCAACCTAATCAAGTGAATAAAGATGTTTCTTATTTCCTTGCCTTGAAAAATAAATTCAACAAAAGACGATCAATCACTTCTCTCATGACGAGCCAAAGACAAAAAGCTAATGATGGGCTTGTGTGTTCAATTACAATATTTCAAGACTTATAGCTAAATCAGGAAAGTCACATACAATAGGAGGCAGCTCCTTTTGCCAGTTGTAGAAGAAGTTTTGAATACCGTAGTACATCATAATTCTCCTCATACTATTATTAGATCTATTCCTCTTAGCGATGATACTGTTCGAAGAAGAATCGACGAAATGGGTGAAGATATTGAGGAAGCTTTGTGCGATCTTCTTAAGAAACAAAAATTCGGCTTGCAGCTTGATGAATCCACTCTACCAAACAATGAGGCACTTCTTTTAGGTTACGCACGATTCATTAAAGATGATACAATCGTTCAGAGTTCAAGAACTACTGTTTGTTAAAGAATTAGAGATTGATACTCGAGGCAGTTCTATTTTTTCGGCAGTAGAAAGTTTTTTCAAAGAAAAAGATATTCCACTAACAAACATCATTGCCTGTTGGCGCTCCCGCATTAACAGGAAAACACAGAGGATTTCTTTCATATTTGAAAAAAGCTGTGCCAGATGTTTTCACAATTCATTGTGTTATTCATCGCCAACATTTAGTGGCTAAAAACTTGAGTTCATCACTATGGAACTCACTCAGTATTGTTATTAAATCAGTTAATAAAATAAAGAGCCAACCGCTGAATTCTTGAATGCTGCGTAAAATGTGTGAAGAAAAAGATGAACAGTTTGGCCGTCTTCTTCAACATGCTGAAGTAAGATGGCTTTCAAGGGGAAACTGTCTGAAGCGTTTTTTTACTTTGTTTGATACTGTTGTAGAATTTTTACAACAAATCAACTGCAAGGACTTGAGTGATGGCCTTTTGTTACACAAAAAAGACATCGCATATCTTACTGATTTATTTTGCACATTCAATAACATGGACTTGGAGTTACAAAGTGATAGTATGACACTCATCAATAGCAAAATCAAAAATCTGCAATTTTATAGATAAATTGCATTATATGAGAGCAAATATGGGCCGAAGAAATCTTGTTAATTTTCCAAGTTTGAAGCTCTTTTGAACTATTGTGATCATTTGAAACTTCTTAAAGTTGATATGTTGACAAGGTACCAAGATCTGATAGACATGGAAATACCCGACTGGGTCTTCAATCCATTCACTTACGACTGATCAAATGAGAGCGACGTCTCAATTCAAAATGAACCAATCACCATAAAAAATGACTCTGAATTGAAGCCCTCATTCAAGAAATCATATTCAGATTTCTGGTTACAAACTGAAATCCCTCGGAGATATAAAAACTTATGGGATAAAATAAAAATATATTTCCTGGCTTTCCCATCCACTTACATGGCCGAACGTGGATTTAGTGCTGTCTCAAAACTTTTAACAAAGCAAAGAAATCGCCTTGACATTGTGAAAAGAGGTGATTTGAGAATAAATTTAAGTAATTTCGAGCCTAGAATAAAGACACTAGCGCAAAAACATCATTTCCATGCCTCTCATTGATTCATGTATGGAAAATTGACATTTTGTCGTTGTAAGTATGCATTTTTGAATTTTTATTTAATAAATTCTTACTTGTGATATATAGTTTTCAAAAGGGGGCGGTAAAGAATTAAATTTCGCCATAGGGGGCGCTGGTTTAAAGAAGTTTGAGAACCACTGGTCTAGATGTTTTTGTGTCTGACGTGTATTAATACAAATAAATATGAAAGTTTGTGTCAAGAATGTCAAAAAAAATGATCTATGTATGTACTATTGAGCTAACCTCAACCTCAAACCTAACACTAACTCCAATACTAACACTAATCTTAATCATTACAATCCGTTTCTAAAATTTTACACATTTGCCCCCATTTAGAAATAAGCTCAGCACTTGCCAACTATCATACAAATTGGGGGAAAAATTTGAATAATTACAGTAAGCGGTAAAGTGGACCGAAATATTCTTTCGGCGGCCACCACCTACGGAAAAGGTTTGGGGGAAGAGGACTAATTATTTTTGCCTTTCTTAAATATTGAGATTAAATATGAAAGTATGATTTTTTTATCCAGCTCCACCATCGTCTGGTCCCAAGCCCAGAGTGAGAAAGGAGGAGGGTTTGTGTCAGGAAGGGCATCCGGTAGTAAAACTTCTGCTCCAACAAAATCTTATGAATTATGGAACTTTATTACAAAGACAAAGATGAAAATGGAAGGAACAACCAAAAACAGAAGTCCGCACCTGAGATGGAAGAACGTGGTTGACAAAGATTTGAAAAGATTTAATTTGGAGGAGAAAGATAACGCGGATACAAGAAGTAAATGGAAGAAATTAAAAAATGCATTGGTTTATGATTCCATATTGAATAAGGAAGGTTACGAGGAAAAACCACCTTCTAAAAATAAATGATGATGATATGATGATGATCCAGCTTTGTCAAGGATAAGTACAGAATTGATTACCATAGAATTGGTTACTAATTAATTCACTAATTAAAAGCAAAGTCCAAATTGATCGCCTTAATTTCAATACTCATTAATTCCTACACGCATCAGTTTTCTTCCCCCAAACTAGAAACTTATAAATGATGAGAGTAATGCCTTTCTTAATTACTTTAATAGGGATCAAAATTCATTCAAAAATAAAATCAGATGACAAATTTTCGCAAAATCAATGCTTGAAAGAGTTAAACTTCGGCAATGATTGTAACAATAAACACGTAGAAAAGAAAAAAAAAACTTAACATTAAATTATATTTGTTAAAAAAGAACTTAACAAGAAATAAATTAAAGTACTAAAAAAGAAACATAGAGAACTTGCCTTTTTAAATCAGATCTTTTTGAAACTATTTTAGCATATTTTATTTGAAAGGAACTGAAAAAATACCTAGAAGCAAAAGTTTCTCTGAAAAAAAGAAATTTTCTGTACCCAAGGATTTGTAATTTTCTCAATTTTTCAATGTCTTGCTTAAAATTTTTTTGAATCTCATGATTATTCGCCTAAACATACTGCAAAGAAAATGCTTGCTTATTTTTGAACACATTTTGACAATTATTAAATTTAATAAAGGCTGATAACACATGGTTCAGAAATTTTAAAAAAAAAGAAGAAATCTGAGTTGGAATGATTATTGCCAAAAAATATGTACATTATCAAGTTTTTAAGTGAAATTAAAAATTCACAGCAGTTAAAAATAAGAGAAATAAAGGTCAGTTAGCAAACAAATGATCTGTTCTTAGTCCTTTTTTTTCTGTGCATCTAAGAAACTCTACAGCGTCATCTATTTTGACCGCAAAGTGACAAAATCATAAAATGGCCGTTGTTGCATCGTATTCCGTTGTGAAAAACTCATTTTACTTGAAGGAAAGAAATACTGAAAATTTCATCTTTGCAAATGTTCTTTAGACGTAAAAAACATGCTGTACAGGATCTAATCATGATATAAAATAGAAAACGAAAGGAGATAACTTTTTTTAGATATTAAAAAAGAAAACTTAGTCTACTATAAAAATTTTAGTGATATTTAGTAAAATTGTATATATTACAAAAATGTCAGAAATAAATAATAATAATAAAATGTTTTTCTTTTTCATAACAAAAATTTTTAGTGATATATTTAATTTGTTTTTATAAAAATTTGGGGTGAGGAGATGAAAAGATGACTTAGAAAAAAAATTAAAGTACTTCGTGTCTACAAAATAATTTTAGTATAATAAGTACTAATTATAAAACTTTTCATTTATTTTTTCATAACATTTTTTAGCTATTTTCTTATTTAACTTATTCATAAAATTTAGGAGGGGGATAACAACAACTATTGGGCTTAGATTTACAGATTACATTTATCAAAAAACTGATTGATTTTAAAAAAAAAGAAACTACCCTACTTAAAATTAGAGATTATCAATCTATCATTAGTTTATATCAACCTAGGGGCTTATTAAATTCAAAATATATTATTTTAAATTACGCAGCCATTATCTTTATTAGAGTAAACAATAATAATAATATCAATAATACAAAATAACTCTCCATTTATTTCATCATATTAGAGAAATTGATTGTTATTCTAAAAATATCATAAATAAAGAAAGATCCAAATAATATCTCCTTTGGATTGAAAACTTCCCTTAATTTGCATTTTTCTAATTTTGACTTTTCCTATAAACCCCTTGAAAAAAATCTTCCAACTGGAAAAATTATTGATCTCCTACCAATCCTCCCATATCCAATTTCATTTTTTCAATTTTTTTCCGTCTGCCTTGAATCGTCTGCTTTCTAATACTATCATTTAGTACTTATCCCTTTTACCTATATTTCCCCTCCTGTGTTCTTTTAATTTATTTATTTTTTCCTGTACTTATTCTATTCTTTCAAAATCTTTTTCCTCTTTTCCTATACGTACTATATCTTCTTTTGCTAAAATTTTAACATAAGAGTTCTTTTTCATGGAAGGAGATAGTTGGAACTGTGAATGTTGCCATGAGAAATTGTCTAAACTTGTTAAATGTGATTCGTGTGATAAATGGCTATGTTATACATGTCAAAAATTTGACCCTTTATTGTTCAAAGTTCTTGATAACTATAATAAACAAGGATTAAAATGGCACTGTAATAACTGTCGTGATCTTGATTGTAAAAAAGAAAATAAATCTAGTTTAATGACTTATTAAAAGTTGTTAACGAGCTGAAAGAAAAAGTTGATGAACAAAATAAAACTATATTTAATTTAAAGACAAGTTTTGATAATCACATTAAAGACTCTACTAAACCAATAAATTCTTGATGTGTGACAAATCAAATTAAAGATTCCAAGAGTTGTTAACTTTGCATAATCAATATCAAAAATCTCCACGGTCTTCATTTACTTATGCTGATGCATTGAATAAAAGTGATAACAAAAAAAACACCTTATATATTAAATCTGAAACTTTGAAAATAGATGACTTAGCCGAAAAGACAACAGCTCTTTTGAACAATGTTCAAGTGACTTCAAACAAAAAGCCAAAAAAAGTGTATAGACTAGGTTTTCCTGATAAAAAAGCCTTGTTAAAACTAAAAATTTGTTGAAAAAAGAAGAAGCTCTAAAAACTGTAAGAACCAAGTTATTACTTTCTAAAATTTCTTTTCTTGTTGAACAAAATATTGATAATAATTTGATAATTGAAATAATTAAAAACAAAAATGAAGTCATAAAAAATGGTTGATGAAGGAAAGGTTTTTGATTTCGTTTTTTCCAAAAATATTAAACATGGGAAAAAACCATTGTGCTTAAAATTGACTCAGAAATATTCTCATTCCTAGATAAGAATAATTTTGCATTTTTCTTAATGATGCAAATCATCAAATGTAAGCCTTTTTTCTCATATCTCCAATGTGGCAAGTGTCTCCTTTTCAGACATACTACTACAAATTGTAAAAAAGAAGCGATATGTAGATTTTGCTCTTTAGCACACCTCTCCCACACCTGCCCAATTAAAGATGACCGCTCAAAGTATAAATGCTTTACATGCGTTAAAAATGCCGAAGACTCTACAAATCACTCATCTATGGATTTCCAATGCCCTTATGTTATAAAAGAACTACAGCATATTAAGAGCATCACTCAGTTTAATGGATGCCATTTCTCAATTCTTTTTTGATAGTAATTGTCAACTTAAAAGTTCTTGTAAATGTTTCTTAAATTCAAAACTTGAAGGAATATATGATACAAATCAATCTTTGAATAGTAAATTTAATGAGTTTGAAATATTTCTGGAAAAATTAACTTTATGCTTAGCAAAACCACTAAGTTTAATATGTCTACAAGAGACGTGGCTAAAAAATAATGATGCTTGCTTTCATTTACCCTATTATTATACTATTAGTTTTCCATGACGTTGTTCAAATCATGGTGGGCTTTTGTTTTATGTTAGGGAAAATATTAATTATCAAGTTAATGAGGGGCAATATGCTATTGGTTCGTTTGAATATGAAAGCATTACTCTTCATTTTGCCAAACAAAATAAGCTTACTGTCCATAATATTTATAGAGTGCCGACTACAAATAAAGATCTTCTAAACAAGGTTTTTTCTTTTTTTGAAAACTTGATTTTTACTATAGATAGGAAAAATTTTAATATCTTCTGTGGTGACTTCAATTATGATATGTTGAAGATAGAGAATTATCTAACTCAAAAGTTTTTGAATTTAACGATAGCTGGGTCACTTATTCCAACTATTACATTCCCCACGCGGTATGCAAGTAAAACCTTAATTGATAATTTTTTTATAAGTAGTAAACTTGCAGATTACAAAGCCTTTAATTGCATGTCTTTTTTTTCAGACCATGATCCAATTCTTTTATCAACAAATCTTAAGGTTAATAATATAAATAAAAAAAAGTTGTGCGAAGTATTTGATGAAGGGATGTTCTATGAACTAACTACAAATGTTGAATGGCAAAATTTTCCTGAGTTATACGCTAATGATGCTTCTAAACTCTTTGAGCAAATAACTTTTACAATATCAGAAACAATTAAAAAGTGCACCTGATTAGTTGAATTTAAAAAAAATAAATTTAAATTTAAAATAAAAACGTGGATATCTCTAGAAGTCATAAAAATGATAAAAAAAAAGCGTGATAAACTTTATCAAAAATATAAAAAAAGTGAAAATTTATTGATAAAAAATAAATATATCATCTTAAGAAATTTTATTAAACATAGAAACAGAGATTTGAAGCAAAGTATTTCTTTGATCACTTTTCACACTGTAGTTCGACGCAAATGACTTGGAATAGCATCAATAAGATTCTAAAAGAAGAAAAGGATAGAAAAATATTAATAAAATCAGAAATTGGACACTATGATGATTGTTCACTAGCCAAGAAATTCAATGAAAAATTTGCCTTTGTAACAAATGATTCCCCATCAGAAGAAGCTTGTCTACACCACTTTAGGAACGTTAAAGATCTTTGAATTTGAATACTGTTCTACTGTGAAGTTGCTGTCTATCATTGATAAAATGAAAAGTAGTAAAACTAAGGATATTTATGGGATTTCAATATATCATGTAAAGTTGATAAGAGACATAATATCTACTGCTTTATGCCACGGTATAAATCTTTGTTTATATAATTCTACATTTCCTGATGTTTTGAAGCAGCATAAGGTAATACCTATTTACAAAAAAAAATGATAAAAATTGACTTAAGAACTATAGACCTATATCGATAGTTCCCACACTTTCTAAAATTTTTGAGAAATGCATACATTATCAATTAGGGGATTATTTGAATACGATAAATTATCTGAATGATTACCAGTTTGGGTTTTGTAAGTATTACTCCACGAAATATTTTCATACATGCTTGATTCAAAAAGTTGTTGAAATTTTAGAGAAAAAAGATGAAGCTATATTTTTTCTTTTTGATCTATCAAAGGCATTTGATAGGGTCAAACATTCGACAATCTTGAATAACTTGAATGAATGCAATTTAAGTAGCAATTCTTTGTTTTTTTTACATTCTGACTTATCTGGTAGAAGTCAAATAGTAAAATTAAATGATGCCGTTTCTGACAAGTTACATGTGCAAAATGGAGTCCCACAGGGGTCCATTTTGGGTCCCCTAATTTTCAGCATTGCAATAAACAAAATTTTTTCCACCTCAAATTTCTTTGAGTATCTTGTTTTTGTAGATGACATCTGTGCTTATCTTCCTTTGTCTAAAATAAAAAATGGTAATAATATCAATTCAGATTTATTGAACAGAGAGTTATTCATAATATCTATTAGCTTAAGCAAACCTTTGAAAATTTATAATAGACTGAAAGGATCAAATATCTCTATTTTGAATAAATGTAATGATTTTTACTTCGATAACAAAATTCTATTTGATGACATTTTTATATCGTTGCTTTCTTTTAAAAAGAAAATAAAAAACAACTTATTAAGTACCTACTAAAATAGTTTTTTACCAAAAGATTCACAAAAGAAGTTGATAATATTTGTAACAATTTATGCGTTGATATACATATTTTATTTCACAATGAAGAAATCTAACTGACGGCCATTTTGGCTATTGCTTTTTCCAGGATTGTAAATTATGTGGATATGTTTTATATTTTGCGAATATATATATAGCATTATAAATATATGTATATATGTGCACTTCACACTTCAATAATACCTTCCGTAAAAATATTTTTTTTTTTTTTTTTTTTGAATAAATTTTTTCTCTCTCTCTCTCTCTCTATTTCAAATAACCTTAAATTTTTAAATATGAATCTTAAAACTATAATGTGTGGTTCTAACATTGCAGCTGCTTTTTTTTCAATAAAGTTATTTCCTCATCCAAGGCAATCTTTTTGTTCTCTGATGGTTGTTATGACCCTGCAACGACTCTTGCCCCCTTTTCTTTTGCTCTTTTCTATCCTGGACAAAACTCCCCTTCATTTTCACAATCATACAATATTGATAAATTTTCTTCAGCCTTTATTGCTGAATGTTGCGAACTTTTACATGAGGTAAATTACTTGAAATAAAATTCTTGGTACTTCCTCTCCTACAACCTCGTTTATCTTTTCTCTGACTCTAAATCTCTTGTTGAAAGTCTAAAATTTAGAACATTCAAATGTCCTATAATTAATGAAAGTTTTTCTATTTATGTGTCCTTGGATCGTTGTTTATCATTAAGGGTTGTAAGGTGCAATGGTCTCTATGTTATACTTGGTAATGAGTTTGTTGATTCTTCTGCTAAAAAAGCTCTTATTCTTCAACATTACAAATACAAAATTCCTTAATCTCCCTTAAAACGTGTTATTAAAAATAAATAGTTTGCAATATGGTCTCAAAGACTTATGTATTCACCTTATTTCACTTTTAGTGCCACTTTTCCTAAAGAATTCTTCGACAAATGCAAAGATTTCGGAATTTTTTCGGTTTACCCTGAATTGATAAGGTAGTTTTATAGCTCCTACAACTGCAAATTTTATTTAATTAATTGGAAAATGCAACTCAAATTTAACTCGTTTAACTGCTCCAAAATTGGAAATCCTTTTCACCTCATTTCTGAATATTCAAATACTCAATTTTTGACTGAATAATTTATGTCTACTCTTCGCAGAAATTTTCGTTTCTCCTTTTCACGTTTTTCTGATTTAATTTTTAGCCCGAGCTTCATAAAATAACAGTCTCCTACATCAAAAAGCATAAAAAGTACTTACTTTTTTATCAGAATTAACCTTCCTTACGCACTCCTTTTTTAGCCCCTTTTTTGCTTTTCTTCTTGTTTCCTCTTCTTCCACATTGCCTCTTTTCTTGATATTTAGCAATTTTTTTTACAAATTTTTTCTTCTACAAGCTTCATGCCAGCTTTCAAGTCCTTGCGTTTTAGAAGATGTGTAAATTTTAACCAACCAACCATTTATTCATATCATAATCACACCCAAAGCAAATTTTCTTACAAAAAGTAGAAGAAGTTGTCTGCCTTTTGTATATATAAGATCATAAACAAAGATAAATGACGGTATAAATTCGGTTATAATGACAAAAAGTTATGAAGGGTTGTTTCACGACTTTATAATTTCATCGTTATGATAAGTAGTGTCAAATATTATAAGAGGTTATCTATCCTCTCGAACCTTTTGAGGTTTTAGAAGATTTCAAAAGTCAAAAAATAAAATCCGTTCTCAGTTTATAAACATCTCATATATTTTTTTATAATTAATTAAATAAATAAATAAGAATTTAAAGTTATAAAATAGATTATATAAAGATTATGATTTAAAAAATAAATTTTTTTTTGTTTTGCCTTTAATATACTTACGTCTACGTTTACGTGAAGGCTGAATTTTCTTCACATTAATCTTAACCACTCCAGAACTGCATGGAACAACCTCTACAATATATTAATGTCATTTACATACGACATCATTTCTATTAACGAACCATAGAAAAATTTTACAATTGTTTGATGTTGCCGCCTTGCTTCTATCTCATCTACATTAGCCACCATCTCCTTATCTTTTTTCCTCATCACTTTGTAGCACATATGAATAATGCTAAGTGTTACTGCTGCACATGACCACTGCCATATCACATATTTCCTCTATTTTTATCTTCACTTTTTTTGAAAGCAATACAGCTGCTAGTAATAGACATTAATTGCAAATGTTTAAATACATTTTTTTAATTATCACATCTTCATTATTGGTCTATCAATTTTGACAAGCAAAACAATAACCTAATAACAACTAAAAAACCTTTCAAAAATAATTGTTGAGAAATATCAGTTTAAAAAGTTTATATTAGAGGGTATCATATTAATAATTTATACAATAAAATTTTTGATTAAAAATTTAAGTCAGGATTTTAGATGTAAAATTGTAACTATTAAATAACAAAAACTGAATATTACACTGAATATTAATTTGAAGTAAATATTACACAAAACTGAAAAAAGTTTTTTTTAACATTTACCCCTATATAAAAATTCTAAACGATAATTTTTTTTTAATCAAAAATGTCTACTACAAAAAAATTCAACTTGTCTAAAAAAATCAACTACAGGTTTAAAAAATGGTGCTTTTTTACGCTTTTACCCAACTTATTATACTAAATTCTAGAATTTTTATGAAAATTTTTTCTTAAACGAGCCTACGTTGCTTAAAATTGTCCAAAATTTTATATAAAATAAAAATAGAAAAATTTTAAATATTAAAATTAAATAATTTCAATTAAATTTTAAAGTATTAAAAATGGAAAAACTATGCAATTTGAAAAGATTTTTGTTTATTCAAAACTATTTTCATAAATATTTTGTTATTAAAATAATTATAAAAAAAATGAAGAGAAAAAACTTTTTAAAATAATTATATCCATCAATATACATCTTATAACTGTATTGAATAAAAAAAAAGTACAGAAGTAAAATGATTAGAAAAATAATGGTGAAGATTTACAAAATAAATAATAGTATGAGAGAAAAACGATGAATGATAACCATATGCGCAAGCAAAGTGTTTTACCGAGAGAGCGAGCAAGAAAAGTGATGAAGAAAAAAAGAGTTGTGTGATAGTGGCAGTAGTGCACATGAACAAGTTTACGGCAACATCAAAAAAAAGAAAAATTGCCAACGCTTCTCCTTCGCCAATCCTTCTCCGTCCAAAACCTCCATAAACGAATACTCTGCATGTATACTCATCAAATCAGCCATTCACAATACTCCTCTATTCCAACTGACTCAAAACACGTGTTTACCCTCACCCCTACCAAACCATTACTACTCTATTGCTCACTCTATTCTCCGCCATCCTCCGATCTTCCTATTTCTAACAAATTTGCACAAGTTTTCAATAAAATCACAAAAATCTCTGCTGATCTGAACCCAAGATCTTTCATTTGGGATACCAAAACTAACAGTCGTGGCATTCTCACTGAAAACTTTCTTACCTCCAACAATTTAACTACAGCCGACAATAACAAACACCCAACTTTTATGAAACTGAATCAAAAGAAACTCTATAAATCACACATCGATCTAACTATAACAACCTATCATTCGCTAAATCTCATTCACAACTGGTGCATCTCCAATACTCATTCCGCATCTGACCATTGCTACATTACTTTTCAAGTTTATCTGTGACATATTCAATCAAACCCTTTCTGTCCTCAATTTGGAAATTAAATCTTTTGGACCTCATACTTTCAAAAACGTCAACTTAATCTAAGTTATTATACCCCTCTCAATACTGAATCAACCAAAAACATCGAATCATCTGCAACAAATCTAAATAAAACTATTACACCTTGCATCCAAGCATCTACCCCAAACAATCAACAATTCAAAAGGCAAAACGCTTACTTTTGGAATTCTCAACTTGCATCCCTCAAAAAAGAACTTCGAGCCTAACTAAAACGATTAAGAAAATCATATACCCCTTCCTCTATCCAATCTTACTTCACCTTCAAACATAAATACAAACGCGCTATCACACAAGCTAAAAATCAATCCTGGATGAAGTTTTGCAACCAAACCCCCTCAAATCCATGGCATCTAATAAACAAACTCAAAAAGAATAAATCTCAGACCCCTCTACCACAGCACCTTCTTCCAAACTCTAACACCACTACACACATCAACCCCCCTTTCTTAAACTCACTTTTCCCTTCTGATACACAAGATTCAGATAATATCTTCAACACAATGATTAGGAAATCAGTTCATCATCATCTTACACATAACACAGTAAACTTCTTCCCATCCATCACAGATAAAGAATTAAATCATACTATTAATAACCTCACATCCAAATCATCCTCTAGCCTTGATTACATATCATCAAAACACACATAAAAAAAAAGCTTATCTACATCCTATTACAAATTCTCTAACTCCGTAATCACATTTTAAAACCTCACCTCCTCAACATATACAACGCTTGCCTCAAACATATCTTTTTCCTTAACATTTGTAAGATCTGCTATTCTCATTCCAAAATCAAACCGAAACCATGACCAAATTAAAAACTGGCGACCCATTTCAATCCTTCCAACTCTTGGCAAAATTTTAGAAAAATTACTAAGAAAACGTCTATTACACTATATATCCAAAAACAACTTGATTCATCCAAATCAGTTTGCATACCTCCCAAACAGAAACACTGAACTCGCATTGACGCGCCTCTCACTCTTTCTAGAACAAACCCTCAGTCACAACAACATTGCGACAACCACATTTCTAGACATTGACAATGTGTTTAACTCTGCATGGCACCTTGCAATCCTTCACAATCTTATTGAAAATAAATATCCACTTTATATAATTCAATTCATACAAAACTACCTAAACAACCGCATTTTAATTTTCTTCCATAACAACAACATCCACATTAAACAACTCTCTCTTTCTACTCCAGAAAGGGGTTGTCTTTATGAAATCTTATGGCTCATACTGATCAATCCACTCCTATCATACATAAATTCTAACTCACACTTTGATCAATCTTATTCTGATGATATTCTCTTCACATTTACCAACCCAAATCAAAACACAAACATCCCCAATGCTACTAATCTCTTAAAGCAAAATGATACACTTGCACCAAAATAGAAAATCCATTTTAACACATCCAAGCACAATATAATTCACTTTACACGCAAAAGAATCTCACCACAACCTCTTTACACAAATTCATCTAATCTCATCACACCTGTCGTTCACCTAAAATATCTTGGCATTACCTTCCAATCCAACCTAAAATTCTCTCTACATCTAAAGAATGTACTCTCCAAACTAACATCTACAATCTTCTTATTCAAAAAAGCCATATCATACAAATGGGGTCTCCACCCAAATATTCCCAAATATATATAATCTTCTATTTATTCAATACGGCATTCTATCATGGGGTCACCCTCTAAAACTACAAAATACCAGAACCCTCATGAACAAAATTCACCGCACCTGCCTCCCCACGATTACAAACGCTGATAACACTACCTCAACTTCTAAGCTCGAACTTCTCACGCCCACTCTACCTATCCTATATAAACTACAATCAACAATTGTAAATCATTACTCCAAAACTTTCAAAGCATTACCCTCTATCCATCACTTCACCACGTTATACACACCCTTCTCATCCAAAATACTTTCATATTTTGCTACTATCTGCAACAAATACATTCCACATCTTACCCACTACTCTATATCCCCTGAAATCCATCCTATCTCCCTTATTCATCCTTCTAAAATTACGCCCTGCAATCTGGTCCTACGCAAACACAAAAACATCGCTATCAACCTAATCAAAAAGCAACGCTCAGATCCCACTCTTACAAAACACTTATTTATTTTTACCGACGCTTCCAAAACTGCATTCCATGCTTCAGCTGCCTACGCCTTTTACATCACAAATTCTGAAACTCCTTTTACATCTCTGGTCTTACATACCGACTCCAACACCTCATCATACGAAACAGAAACTCTCGCTATTTTAGCTTCCTGTGATCACCTCATAGACAATCTTCACATCTACTGCCTCAACTTTAATCAAATACACTTTTACAGCGATGCCCAAAACATCATCAACGACCTAAATCTTAATCACAAAATCCCTCAATTAACCACAAAACTTATCCAACTTTACAATCATTTCAACATAACAATCTATTTCGTAGACGGATAATCTCTGAAGTCGGAAAATCTCTGAAGTAAATGTAGATAAAATGGCGCTGAGTCTTCATAAATAAAAGTTGTAAAGAAAATAAATTGAAAACGTTGAATAAATCTTTTATTTAACAAAATACTAGCAATAATATATATAATATAATATAATCTGCAATAATATAATATATATCTGAAGAAGGTCATAGTGACCGAAATGTTATTGCTAGTATTTTGTTAAATAAAAGATTTATTCAACGTTTTCAATCTCTGAAGTAAGTTCTTTGTGCATAAGCCGCGCTCTCTCTCTAGCTGGCCTATCTTCCCCTCTGTTACATTTTCTCTTTCACTTTTCTCACTCCCCAAAGTGTATCTACGCCAGGAAACAATTTTTAAAAGAGATGAGGAAGTTTAAAGCTTCATAATATCTCCTCAGAGTGAATCTTGACTCACTAAAGTGTAACCTTTCTTATGAAGAAAAACTAGACTTTAACCAGGGGTGTGCAAACTTTTTCAACGGTGAGTACAATTTTTAAAAATATCTGAGTATCTGGGCCATTTACTCAAAGTAAGTACATATTGATTCTCCTGGTTTAACATAAATTAATTATTTGAAAAACATTAAAAAATCATTATTATTATTATTAAGAAAAGATACGCAACAGAAAGATTAATACAAAACAGTGGCAAACATATTTTCTTTACGATTTAGATAAACATGGCTCCAACGGGCCCGGCCTTTTTGTTTTCACAAATACTCTTTTGTTTATGATAATTTTTATATTTTGTACATTTAGCGTATCTATAACCTTTAAATTAATGATTTCTTGTGCATATATGTAACTATAAATATCTTTTATATTGCCAGAAATATTAAAGTTCAGCAATTTACTACAAAAAAGGGAGCGTCTTTTCACCCAAAAACACATTCAAAAAACAACATCATATGTAGCAACAGAAACTATTTAAATCAAATAATCAGTGAAATTCAACAAAAAATTTCAATTAATCAATTGAGTTCAAAAGTAAAGGTTTTTAATGGTTAGTAAAGTTTAAAGCAAGAGTTAGTACATTACATACTAAAATATTATGTTCATGATAAAATCTATATAAAAAAGAAAAAAACAATTTAATAAAACTACAAATAAACTACTTTAAACTACAAATAAAACTAGTTTTTAGATGTTTTTTGAATGTGTTTTTGGGTGTTTTTGAATGAAAAGACGCGGTGCAAAAAAAGGTTTTCTTTATTTGTTTGAAGCTTTTTCAAAGTTTAATAGTTAATGAACAAATACTTACTATTATTTCATTGTAAAAATTTATTTATTTTTACTACATTTCACACAAATAATATGTTTTTGTGATTGCTCACTGCTTATTGGGTCTATTAGACTGAAGATCCCATGTTTACCTGCAAGGTAATGCTAAAAGTTTTTAGGTCGTTGTCGAAAAAAATAACTTTGACAAAAATATGTTTTGAATGATTTAAATACAAGTAGAATGAGGTATTTTAAAAGTTTCAAAACTATGATGACAAAAAATCTTCATTTTAAAAGTTTCTCGGGTCTGATGGACCCATGTTTGCCTGATGAGGGTACATTAAGGTAAGCAGTCCACAAAAAACAGAAAAGTCCGCTTACTCGGGAGCAATTAAAAATGGTCATCAATCTCAGAGCCGGTGCTAGGAATTGCGGGGCGCAATTATAATTCTGATAGAGGGACCCCGAATCTACATAGTAAAATTATCGGTGTTTATATTTAATATAAAAAAACAAGAAAAAAGGCATTAAAAAATTTTTTAAGCCACTATGGATACTTTTATTGCTTTACTTTTAACATTAAGAGGGGCAAACTAGGCAATTACATATACTCCTTTAGAAAGAGATTATTCTAGCTTTTTTATTAGCAATATATTTTTCGAGATATTTTTCTAAAAATGTAGTTTATTAATTTTTAAAAACCTCTTTCCACAACCTTCTAACACCTCAAGTAATAAAAAACTAAATTTTAGAACATAAGTTTATAGATTTTGGGTGGCTGTCTGTAAATATTAATATTTTCATGTGATTTTAAAATTTTAGAGAAAAAATTTCTTTTTTGAAATTTGAAGCTGTAGAAAACTTAAATGTATAAACTTAAAGGATAAACGTATAGTAAAGAGAATATTCTTATTACAGCACTAAATGCAATAAATGAGGGCGAGAATGATTGTGGGAAAATTCACATATGTGAAAATAATAGTACTGACTTATGTGCTAATAAAATGCCCGAGTTAGTATTACTAAATAGTAATGATGGACCATGTGTGGCTCAGTTAATTCAAATAAAACATTGAATTTCCACATCTCTTTATAAATTGTTTCCCAGCGTAAGTGATATTGGCGTAGATGTCACACTTTGGTGAGTAAGAAAAGTAAAAGAGAAAATGTAATACAGAGGAAGATAGGCCAGCTAGAGAGAGGGAGGAGCGCCTTATGCACAAAGTGTGAAAACTTACTTCACAGATTTTCCATGGAATTTACTTCAGTGATTTTCCGCCTTCAGAGACTTTCCTAGAACCTTATGATTTGCCATATGTTTTGTGTGTAACTTTGTATGGTATGATGAGTTGATATAAAAGTAGTATAGGCTAAAAGAGTTAAGCGTTTTGTATGTCATGTCGTGTGATGATGAGTTATTGATTGATTCACTATAGTTGTATCTTTTCTGTGTATATTTTATATAGTCTGATGATATCTCATCTGATTGGTCAATTTTTTTCTCGGTCCGTTACCGAGGACTTATATAGATAGGCCTTTTGTGTGTATTTTTGGTGTGTGATGAGTTGTTTCATCGGTTGATATCATTGGTCCGTTGTGGTTGACAGAGAGTGCAGTGAACTCTCACTTCTCATTGGCTAATTACATGAAGTTACCAATACTCTGTGCTGTATTTGTTTGCAATTCATTACTTATAAATACAGGACCTCAAGATGTCACGCTTTTTTATGTTTATTATTATGCTGTTTTTCTGGAGTTTTACTAAACTTTCAGGGACATGCCACAATACGATATTTATCAATGATAACAATAATGATAAATTTAGTACTACATTGAAACTAAATTACAACTTTTTAACAAAGATAGGTCAATTATTAGTAAAGAATGGCAAGAAGATGGGAATAGAAATATCCAAGAATGAAGAAAATGTTAAAAAAATAAGTGAGATTCCAGAAGTTTGTCAAGTTGGTAGTTTGTTCAATCTCAATAGCTATTTTGTAATCTTAAGTATATATTTAAAAATTGCGAAATTAATTATTTATATCACTTCCCTTTGCATTCGCCGAGGAAAAAAATGGACACAAAATTTACAACTTAAACAAGAGCAACCCCCGAAAAAGGTTCGTACAAATATATTTAAAAAATTAGCAAATTTTTCAAAAAAGAAGGAAAACTCAGAATCAGAAAGTATTAAAAACATACCTTTACCGGTAGAAACAGTTAAGAACAAGGACAGTCAAAAAGCCTTTGTATTGATAGAAAAGAAAGAAAATGAGAAAAGAGAAACACAAAACGATAGCTCAGACTCCAAAACTCCCAAAGTAAATCCATGTCCAAGTAGTGAAAAGATTATCAAGAAACCTCCTGGATTTATCAATGACAGACTGAATTGTTACGCCAATTCCTTAATTCAATGTATTTTCAACTTGCCAAATATTGAAGAAGCAATAGGCGGAAACAAACTCTTAAAAGAACTGTATCAGAGTTACACAACCAAGAAGGGTCCTTTATCGAACAGAGCGTTTAGGAAGTCAATTGACAAGAAGAGATACGATGGCAAAAGTACACAAGACCCTCTCGAATTTCTGGATGATGTATTTTTGAAGTGCCCACAACTTGAATTGCCTTTTAATATAATTACAAGGACACACTTTTCATGTGAATGTGGCCACCAAGTATACAATGACATAGAAAATCAAAAAGGTCTGCAAGTCAATTACAAGGAAGGAGAGATGATGGACGTAGAAGAAGCAACCAATAGGAGCACGCAAGAAATAATGAGCGAAAGGAAATGTTCTGAATGCGGCAGATACATGAAGGAGAAAATGGACATACTTTCTTCTCCCATGTACTTGATTGTCAGAACGAACATTTTCAACTACAGGAACCAAACGAAGAACAGAATACACTTGAAGACGCTAGAAACGTTGAACTTAAATGCATCCAAGAAAGAGTCCTACAAATTCGTAGGTTCTATTTTCCATAACGGCCATTATAATCCAGATTCATTTTATCATTACACATCTTTAATAAAAACAAATGAAAGGGGAACGTACATTTACGCGGATGACAAAAGAGTTGACATAACTAAGGAGATTCCACTAGGTTATTACTTGGACGACATTATCGGAAGTACATATGTCATGTTTTTTTCGAAAATATAATAAATCCAAGATATATATCTATTCATTATAAAAAAGACAAAAGATTTTTCATATTTATTTCATTATCTAATATATACTAGCAGTTGTAAAAAATTTTGGTTAAGGGTTGTAAAAATAAAGGTAATCAAGGATATTTAAAGAATTTTGCTAAGGGTTTTAAAAATCAAATAATGTAAAAAAAACTAATATATATAAAAATAAATCTACTAATTCATTAACAAATTAAAATGGGAGGGGCCGTCTGACACCGGCATTAGAATAGTGTTCGCGTATCATCTGCGTGTCGTAAGAGGCGACTCAAAGATGGAGGCTGGTCTGTGCCATTAATCAGGCAACAATGAGTGTGAGAATTCTGGCTCACATGAGACCCCCGTCTTCGGACGGATAATACCTTTTTGGAGGGGGGACCTGAATTCCAGGAATGAGACACAAAACATTCAACACATGACCCAATGGACCACCTCACCAATTTTTTTTGAAATGAGATTTTATAGAAAACTTTTCACCAAGTAATTTATCTTTCGAAATAGAAAAAGGGAGAATCTAAAATATACTCCTCTTTCATATGGCAGGTCGATTAGAACTCAAATGAACAGAGGAGAAAATTTAGGCAAAACGTTTATCAGTCACTCTTAAACTTACCAGCAAACTTCTATCATGGAAAACAAAGATTCCATGCTTTGAACGCGTTGTAGAAAAGGGTAATCGATTTTGGAAAAAAGGATCAATAAAGTAAAACACTTTATTGATGAGTACACAAATATTTAATCAGCATGTGATATTTGTCACCACCACTTTGTCAATATAATTTAAGTTTTAAATATGATCTTCAATAAATCACTTTTTATTTATGAGACTTTATATTTAATCAATATAAGTTATTTATGAGAGTATAAAGGATCATTTCTTTTTTTTCTGAATTGAGAAGAGTAGAAAAAAGCCAGTGGTGCAAGATCTTCGCTAAGGTACCATAAATACTTCAACCCTATTAGTGCTGGGCTAAATTTTTCCGCTCAAGTGCTGGGGGGAGGGGGGGGGGGGTCGTAAATGCGCCCCCCTATTTTTCTGAGGTATTAAAAAGTTTTTATAATTATTTTTACTGTTACATATATATTTCAACTATGCTAAATTCAGTGGTGATGTCCATTTGTTATCAAAACCAATCAAACCTGTCAAAAAAAGATTTATATTTGACAGCTCATCTCAAAAAAGAAACTTTTTATCTAAAAAAATATATATAAATTTTTTTTATACATATATGCTCATTTTCAAGTATGTAGAATTTAATGGTGATGATGTTCATTTTTTATGAAATCAATAAAACCTGTAAATCAATATCAAATATATAAACTTCAAAATAAATTCTACTTGCAGTATTTCTCTGCTAATTATTTTCTTAATTTATTTAATAAATAAAATCTCTATAGGGTCTCCATCTTTTTGACTACAAATTCGTTATCGGCTCGTAGTCTCTACGTCATATCTTCAATGCTTTACAATATGTAATTTTGCTATTCATTCTATGATGATCCTTTCTTAGTAGCTTTTTTTTCATTAGAAATTTAGTTTCTTCAATGTGTGTTTGAAAAAACTTTTTTAAGGATTTATTTTTAACAGATTTTTTCCTCTATCAAAACATTCTTATTAAAGAATCTTCTTGATGATCTTAGGCTTTTTTTTATCAGTATCGTGTATTTTATTATCAGGCCTGAATATTTGTCAACCAATCTCAGTTTGAAGGTTTCTTATTCTGTTGAATAATTCGTGATGTTCATTGTTGAATTACAAAAAGTTATCCACCTTCTTCATCTAAAAGATTTTCTCTTTCACGAAAAAGGAAAAAGATGGGCAAATTCAATTTATTTAAAATTATATTAATAGTCACAAAATCTTCATATATTGACACCTGTATATATAGATAGCTCTGACCTATTCTAAATTTACTTCAGTGATTTTCCGACTTCAGAGACTTTCCTAGAACCAATCATAAAGCTATTCCCCTAACGCTCTAAACGTTATATTAAAAACGCCACTGGTTTGAGGATTTTATATGTTTTTTGAAATCAATTTGAACGTGTGACTTACTCAATTCATGTATGATGAGTTCAATCGGGGTGATATATTGAGATGAAAATGAATCAAAAGAAAAGGGATTTAAAATTGCTGCTCATCTAAAAAATTGATTTTTTATATTTAAAATAATTTTATCACATATATACCACATTTTCTAATATGTTCAATTCAATTGTAATATTTATTTGTTTTGAAAATCTAAAAATCACAACTCTTTAAACCGGTCAAAAAGGCATTTAAAAATGGTGATTTTCCTCAAACTCGCTAGTTTTACAAATAAATGGATTTTTACACATATATACCCCTTTTTAAGTATGCTGAATTCAATTCTGACATTTATTTGGTATGGAGAAACGAATAAAACCAATCAGAATGATTCTACCAACAGATAGACACACGATAGGATAATTCGTAACACATCACTTTCTCTTCTATCATTTATTAACAGTCAAATGATATATTTTGCTTTTGTGTGTACCTAACGATAATGCTTAAACCTAATCTTCTATACTTCTTCTTCTTCCCATGTTCGTTTCGATCTTGATAGAGAGAAACGAACAATCTACCAACGAACAAATGTTTCGAGCGCAGCAAGAAGCAGCCACGAAAGCGCTTAGTTCTTATATAGTTATGTGGTATAAAATATATTTGCCCTGCTCAAAAATTTGCTGGCTATTCTTTAAACTCCTGGATTATTTATTATATATCCAATAAACCGAAAATTAATTAAAAAAACATTTTAAATATTCATTGAAAGACTTTAGGCTCAAATCAAATAAGGTAAAATAATGGAAAGTCTGTTCACAAGGGAAGTAAGTCTTTCAAATAATATAAACTAGCCGGTCCCGTGGTCGTGCAGGAGATGCTCTAATCAACGATCTCAATCTTCTTTGTCTTCAACAAGATTATCACAATTTAGATGCCTGCATTGCAAAAAACTGCTTTAACAAAATTTAACCCTATTATAGTGTCCAAAATGTCCTTGCTTTTTCAAAAATTCCCTTCCCCCTTCACTAAAAAATTAATTGTCCACAATTAATTTTGTGAAATTTGCTAAAATCGCTAGCTGCATCTTTTGATACCATTTTAATGGTAGTTGAATAACCCGTTCATGTCAAAAACTGTCAATCAAATTACAATTTTTTATAAAAATTTTGACATTAAGAAGAAGAAGAAGTGCATTTCCAAACATTAGAACAACAAAATAAACAATAGAAATATACACATGTAAAACTTTACAATGCAATAATTTTAGATATTCATTAAAAAAAAATCCTCGGAGTTTAATCATGTTTGAGGGATTTACCAGAAGGCTCAAATGACCCGCGAGTTTTAAAAAAATAATATACACAGAAATAAAAAAGTTACTTTTTTTACAAATAGAAATAATGATAAAAAAATATATATACTACATTTATAAGTTTGATTCTTTGTATGAAAAATGGTCTTGAAAAAAAGACATTATCTGTAAGTAACCTTATAACTTATGCTCGATATTAACATAACAAAACATAATTTATTAGCGAAAAAAAAGAGGCAAAAAGCCTATGAAGAATATTCGCATCGTATTTATGAAGGTCCACACCTTTATTCATGCTCAAACATTTTTTCCTTCCAAAACTCATCCAGTCTGTTTTTAAAAACATTCAAGGAAGGGGCATTAATAAGAAAATCAGACAAGGCATTCCAGTCATTTATCATACGTTGAGTAAAAAATCTTTTCAGATATAACTTTTTGCAATGTCGCTTTTTAAACTTGAAGGAATGAAACCTTTGTAATCTTTCAGAAAATTGAGGTAAGATTTGTGAAGCCATTTTCACCTTTTCATTTGCAATGTTGTAAACGGTAATCATATCATTTCCTTTAAACCTATACATCATGGAAGACAAATTCAATTTTTTCAATCTTTCTTTATAGCTAAAATGTTTCATTCCTAATATCTTTTTAGTGATTGTTCTCTGCACTCTTTCAATATTTGCAACATCACAGGAGTGGAAGGAAAAGGCAACAACATTACCATACTCTAAAATAGGCCTGATGAGGGTTTTATACAAAAGGAATGCTATTTTGGCATCAAATAGAGCAAACCTTTTGTAAACTTGATGAAAGACTTGAAAGGCTTTATGAACTCTTGTTGAAATATTTTCTCTTGGATCAAGATTAAAGTTTACACTTACTCCTAAGTCTTTTTGTGAATCTACTTTATTTAGTTTGTGTCCGCCAATGAAGTAAGACTGAATACTTTGTGATCCAATTTGAAGGTGAGTACACTTGTCTAAATTTAATTTCATCTGCCATCTACTACACCAATGAAAGATCCGCACTAAATCATTCTGCAAGCAACTTCTACCATGAGGATTAGATACATTATAAATTTTAATATCATCAGCAAACACTTTTATTTTAGAATTTATCATGTTCAAAAGATCATTGAGAAATATATTGAACAGCAAAGGTCCAAGCACGGATCCCTGCGCTACTCCGCTTGTAACCAGCTTTTCATGAGAATGAGTGCCATTGACAACAACAATTTGTTTTCTATCTTCAAGATAATTTTTCAATAACCCAAGTAAATTACCTTTAACACCAAATGACTCCAGCTTACCGGCTAAATACTCAACTTAAACATTAAAAATACTAAATTTATTGTATACTACCTTGAAAATTTATAATAATATGCAGTTTTGAACACATAACACTTTATATATTTAATTTTTTCAATAATCATGGCTACTTTTTAGAAACTGTCAATCAAAATTTTGATTCCTTCGCATTTAAGGGTTACTGCTAGTGTCAATCAAATTTGCGGTTTATGTCTGAAAACTATATCCCAAAATATTCTCTCTAATCTTACATGAAATATATGTTTTTATACCAATTCGACCATGATAATTTTATTTCTGAAATCAGTTTTTGCATCTAGAGATTTTAAAATGTCTGAAAGTGTCAATCAAAGGTTCGATTTATGTCTTATGTCTGCAAAAATTATTTTGAAATTTAAATAAAATATCTGTTTTATGCCAAATGGAAGATACTGGTTTCATTTTTGAACGCAGATTTGGCATTTATGGTTTTAAAATATCGAAAAGTTTCAATTAAAAAAATATGTATCTTGACTAAATGGAAGATCTACCATGTTCTAATGAACTAAGAAGTGGTGTAATGATCTAATATTGGGTGCTTCAAAAAATATTTTGATATAGATAAAGAAGTTCCTCTTTTACAAATGAAAAATATTTAAATCTATAGCTTATCATCTAGGATAACAATTATCATTTAACTAAGATGGGTAGGAAATCTGAAATTTAGAATAGGTCAGAGCTATCTATATATACAGGTGTCAATATATGAAGATTTTGTGACTATTAATATAATTTTAAATAAATTGAATTTGTCCATCTTTTTCTTTTTCGAGAAAGAGAGAATCTCATTTCAATGGTTCCCAACCTTTTTCATCTTGTTACCCAATTTAGCATGCCACATTAAGCATGTTACCCCTTTCACAAAATGTTGTCAACATTGATATATATGGCTAAACTAAAACACTAGAGATAATTTCTTTTATTTATTGTATTAGTACATTTTGCATCTCTAATGACTCACCAAAGATGTCAAGAGCATCAGTGAGATGGTTGGAGTAGCATATTTGAAGCCAGTTGAGGAATTCTTGGCTTCGTGGTTGAAAGTGCCAGCCTGGCATCGTTTTCAACATTCAAACGAGTCCTCTTTTTTTGTTTTCATGCCCAGCACAGTTGAGAAGCCCTTCTCGCACAGATACGTTGTTGAGAATGATACCAATAACTTCAAGGCTCTCTTGGACCGAGTTGGCGAGTCGGCTAGTCGTGAAATCCAAAAGGAATCTGCATTTTGGTTTTGCAATTCGATTTTCAAGGCTTCATTGGCTCGCATTGTGATGCACTCCTCCTTTGCAGGGAAATCATCATCATGAATGGCCTCATCAGGTACAGAGAAGGGATGAATGATCCACTGAATACTGGCTCTTTCTTGGTCACTCTCTGGAAAGTAGTGATGCATGCTTGTTTCAAGCCCCTTCAAATGGTCGCTCATCTCTTTGTTGATGGTCTGTAGAAGAGATCCAGTATCATGACTATTCTCCTCAATAAACTGGTCTAGGGTGGGAAACTGGGCGATCACTCCTTTCTCCAAGCGCCGAATCCAGAGTCTCAGTTTCCCCAGAAATGCAGCCACAGTGTGATGGGCATCAATGACAGTCGTGTTTCGGCCCTGGAGTTGCAGATTACCACTGTTCAGCTCCGCAAATATGTCAGCCAAGTAACAAAGTCGAGCAAGCCACTCCTTATCAGTGAACTTGGTAGCAAAAGGAGATCCTTTTTGTTCCAGGAATTCTTGAATAGCCTTTCGAAGCTCAATGACACGATGTATAACCTTGCCTCGTGACAACCAGCGAACATCGGTGTGGTAGAGCAGAACTTCATACTTTTCTCCCATTTCTTTGCACAGCTCCTTGAATATGCGCGAATTCACATCTTGATGAAGTTGACGATTTTCAACACATCTTCAAATACTAGCTTCAGATTACCAGGCAGGCTTTTCAATCCAAGAGAGTACCGATGAATGCTTCAATGATCTTCAGAAATTTCTTGATTGACAGCTTGTATGAGGCCCCGTAATCCACGATGACCACCCATCATCGCAGGTGCTCCTTGATTAGTCATTGTTACTTATCTTTTGCGTTATAATTATATGGCATTAATTTAATTATTTTGGTACTTTAGTTTTTCAGTACGACGCACGATCTTTTTTGTGTTAATCATGCACAAAATATTAGCTACACTACGGCTACTTGTACAATAAATAAAACTGTATATGACTATATGCGATGTAATTCATTGTATTTATACTAATTTAGACTTTATATAAACATCGCTCCCTACCTGTTGAACGCTGTTCCAATCCAATCCATTCTTGGCAAAGAAACTGTTGATGATATTGAAGACATCTTCTCCCTTCGTGGTTGTCAGCAGATTCTCGCAAAATAGGAACCCTTCTTTGATCCTGTCCTGGGAGATGTAACGGACGAACCCAAGGAGAACAGCACAACTGGCTACGTCACACGATTCATCAAATTGCAAGGAGAATTTGCTATATGAGCTTTCTTTGATCTCTGTTATAACTTGGGACAAGATATGTGATGCCATGTCATCGATTCGTCTGTGGATGCTGTTGTTTGATAGAGATATGCCACTCAGTTTCTTCGCTTGATCCTTCCCACATACCTTGCTTACCATCGCGTATGCACACGGCATAATCAGATTCTCTGCAATGGTCTGGCATTTCTGTTGTTCGGCAACTTTATATGCAACAAAGTAGGATGCTTCCACTGCAGCTTGAAGCTTTTGGGCTTGAATTCCAGATGAACCAAACTGGATATTCTTCAGTGCTGCAGCCTGGCGCTGAAAATAAGCCTCATCCTTATTTTGAAGATTTGGATCGCACTTCTGGAGGTGAGTTGAGAGTTTTGATGGCTTCAGGCTTTCATTTGTCAAGACTTTGTGACATGTCACACATTGTGGCCGATCGTCTCCACCGAATGGTAAATTCACAAAGCCATAGCGAAGAAAGGCGTCAGAGTAGGTTCGCTTTTTGGACATTTTATTGTTCAATCTTCAGAAAAAGAAAAAAAAATGCATAAAAAGTGTGAACACTGAGAACTTATTATTTAGTTTTTCATGGCATTCTAGATAACATTAGAAGATCTTATTCAGCATAGGAATGATGTAACTGTGTTAAAAATAAAAATAAAAAATTCTGCACTCACACACTCGAATACACAGTTCCACTAAAACACTGAATTACACTTCAATACACACCTCGAATATCACAAGCCAAATCCGCAACACCCAAACCTCAGTACACCACTACTGAAAAACTCAACGCAACACAAACTAAACTTCTTACACAACATAAGAACCACGCATACATTAGATACAAAATTAATAACACAAACTCACAGTAACAGTGGGTAAATACTAAGTGTATACTGCACAGGGCAGTACACATACATACCAGCTTATGTCTACCTCGGTTGATGCTCACAGAGAAGCTGGGAGTGTGGAATATAGGCAGACTCGGGCAGTGAGTGACGTGTATTGGACTTGTCGATGAGTCCTCGGGGTTTCTGAGTGACGTGTCCTGAAGCATGCTTGTGAAAATACTTTTCGGTTACCACACACTCAGCTATATATTTCTTCTTTTCTAATACTGTATATATATCAGTTTTTTATATTTATTGTTATTTGGTTTAGCTTTGTTACTTATAGTAGGTTTACTTTACAACTTAAAATAATAAGACTAAGTTAACATTAATCCTAATACAAGGTACCGCAATGCTTTCTTGATTTTCAGAATTCTTAACATTTTTCTGTCACCCCTCCATTACCCGCGAAAAATTGCTAAATTACCCCCAGTGGGTAATTTACCCCCATGTTGGGAACCAATGTTTTAGATGAAGAAGGTGGCTAACTTTTTGTAATTCAACAATGAATATCACGAATGATTCAACATAAAAAAACCTTCAAACTGAGATTAGTTGACAAATATTCAGGCCTGATAATAAAATACACGATACTGATAAAAAAAAGCCTAAGATCATCAAGAAGATTCTTTAATAAGAATGTTTTGATAGAGGAAAAAATCTGTTAAAAATAAATCCTTAAAAAAGTTTTTTCAAACACACATTGAAGAAAATAAATTTCTAATGAAAAAAAAGCTACTAAGAAAGGATCATCATAGAATGAATAGCAAAATTACATATTGTAAAGCATTGAAGATATGACGTAGAGACTACGAGCCGATAACGAATTTATAGTCAAAAAAATGGAGGCCCTATCGAGATTTTATTTATTAAATAAATTAAGAAAATAATTAGCAGAGAAATACTGCAAGTAGAATTTATTTTGAAGTTTATATATTTGATATTGATTTACAGGTTTTATTGATTTCATAAAAAATGAACATCATCACCATTAAATTCTACATACTTGAAAATGAGCATATATGTATAAAAAAAATTTACATATATTTTTTTAGATAAAAAGTTTCTTTTTTGAGATGAGCTGTCAAATATAAATCTTTTTTTGACAGGTTTGATTGGTTTTGATAACAAATGGACATCACCACTGAATTTAGCATAGTTGAAATATATATGTAACAGTAAAAATAATTATAAAAACTTTTTAATATCTCAGAAAAATAGGGGGGGGGGCGCATTTACGACCTCCCCCCTCCCCCCAGCACTTGAGCGAAAAAATTTAGCCCAGCACTAATAGGGTTGAAGTATTTATGGTACCTCAGCGAAGATCTTGCACCACTGGCTTTTTTCTACTCTTCTCAATTCAGAAGAAAAAGAAATGATCCTTTATACTCTCATAAATAACTTATATTGATTAAATATAAAGTCTCATAAATAAAAAGTGATTTATTGAAGATCATATTTAAAACTTAAATTATATTGACAAAGTGGTGCTGACAAATATCACATGCTGATTAAATATTTGTGTACTCATCAATAAAGTGTTTTACTTTATTGATCCTTTTTTCCAAAATCGATTACCCTTTTCTACAACGCGTTCAAAGCATGGAATCTTTGTTTTCCATGATAGAAGTTTGCTGGCAAGTTTAAGAGTGACTGATAAACGTTTTGCCTAAATTTCCTCCTCTGTTCATTTGAGTTCTAATCGACCTGCCATATGAAAGAGGAGTATATTTTAGATTCTCCCTTTTTCTATTTCGAAAGATAAATTACTCGGTGAAAGGTTTTCTATAAAATCTCATTTCAAAAAATATTGGTGAGGTGGTCCATTGGGTCATGTGTTGAATGTTTTGTGTCTCATTCCTGGAATTCAGGTCCCCCCTCCAAAAAGGTATTATCCGTCCGAAGACGGGGGTCTCATGTGAGCCAGAATTCTCACACTCATTGTTGCCTGATTAATGGCACAGACCAGCCTCCATCTTTGAGTCGCCTCTTACGACACGCAGATGATACGCTAACACTATTCTAATGCCGGTGTCAGACGGCCCCTCCCATTTTAATTTGTTAATGAATTAGTAGATTTATTTTTATATATATTAGTTTTTTTTACATTATTTGACTTTTAAAACCCTTAGCAAAATTCTTTAAATATTCTTGATTACCTTTCTTTTTACAACCCTTAACGGAAATTTTTTACAACTGCTATTAGATAATGAAATAAATATGAAAAATCTTTTTTCTTTTTTATAATGAATAGATATATATCTTGGAGTTATTATATTTTCGAAAAAAACATGACATATGTACTTCCGATAATGTCGTCCAAGTAATAACCTAGTGGAATCTCCTTAGTTATGTCAACTCTTTTGTCATCCGCGTAAATGTAGCTTCCCTTTTCATTTGTTTTTATTAAAGATGTGTAATGATAAAATGAATCTGGATTATAATGGCCGTTATGGAAAATAGAACCTACGAATTTGTAGGACTCTTTCTTGGATGCATTTAAGTTCAACGTTTCTAGCGTCTTCAAGTGTATTCTGTTCTTCGTTTGGTTCCTGTAGTTGAAAATGTTCGTTCTGACAATCAAGTACATGGGAGAAGAAAGTATGTCCATTTTCTCCTTCATGTATCTGCCGCATTCAGAACATTTCCTTTCGCTCATTATTTCTTGCGTGCTCCTATTGGTTGCTTCTTCTACGTCCATCATCTCTCCTTCGTTGTAATTGACTTGCAGACCTTTTTGATTTTCTATGTCATTGTATACTTGGTGGCCACATTCACATGAAAAGTGTGTCCTTGTAATTATATTAAAAGGCAATTCAAGTTGTGGGCACTTCAAAAATACATCATCCAGAAATTCGAGAGGGTCTTGTGTACTTTTGCCATCGTATCTCTTCTTGTCAATTGATTTCCTAAACGCTCTGTTCGATAAAGGACCCTTCTTGGTTGTGTAACTCTGATACAGTTCTTTTAAGAGTTTGTTTCCGCCTATTGCTTCTTCAATATTTGGCAAGTTGAAAATACATTGAATTAAGGAATTGGCGTAACAATTCAGTCTGTCATTGATAAATCCAGGAGGTTTCTTGATAATCTTTTCACTACTTGGAAATGGATTTGCTTTGGGAGTTTTGGAGTCTGAGCTATCGTTTTGTGTTTCTCTTTTCTCATTTTCTTTCTTTTCTATCAATACAAAGGCTTTTTGACTGTCCTTGTTCTTAACTGTTTCTACCGGTAAAGGTATGTTTTTGATACTTTCTGATTCTGAGTTTTCCTTCTTTTTTGAAAAATTTGCTAATTTTTTAAATATATTTGTACGAACCTTTTTCGGGGGTTGCTCTTGTTTAAGTTGTAAATTTTGTGTCCATTTTTTTCCTCGGCGAATGCAAAGGGAAGTGATATAAATAATTAATTTCGCAATTTTTAAATATATACTTAAGATTACAAAATAGCTATTGAGATTGAACAAACTACCAACTAGACAAACTTCTGGAATCTCACTTATTTTTTTAACATTTTCTTCATTCTTGGATATTTCTATTCCCATCTTCTTGCCATTCTTTACTAATACTTGACCTATCTTTGTTAAAAAGTTGTAATTTAGTTTCAATGTAGTACTTAATTTATCATTATTGTTATCATTGATAAATATCGTATTGTGGCATGTCCCTGAAAGTTTAGTAAAACTCCAGAAAAACAGCATAATAATAAACATAAAAAAGCGTGACATCTTGAGGTGTATTTTATAAGTAATGAATTGCAAACAAATACAGCACAGAGTATTGGTAACTTCATGTAATTAGCCAATGAGAAGTGAGAGTTCACTGCACTCTCTGTCAACCACAACGGACCAATGATATCAACCGATGAAACAACTCATCACACACCAAAAATACACACAAAAGGCCTATCTATATAAGTCCTCGGTAACGGACCGAGAAAAAAATTGACCAATCAGATGAGATATCATCAGACTATATAAAATATACACAGAAAAGATACAACTATAGTGAATCAATCAATAACTCATCATCACACGACATGACATACAAAACGCTTAACTCTTTTAGCCTATACTACTTTTATATCAACTCATCATACCATACAAAGTTACACACAAAACATATGGCAAATCATAAAGCTATTCCCCTAACGCTCTAAACGTTATATTAAAAACGCCACTGGTTTGAGGATTTTATATGTTTTTTGAAATCAATTTGAACGTGTGACTTACTCAATTCATGTATGATGAGTTCAATCAGGGGGATATATTGAGATGAAAATGAATCACATTTGTGAAGAAAAGCGATTTGGAATTGCTGCTCATCTAAAAAATTGATTTTTTATGAAGGATATTGAAAATAATTTTATCACATATATACCACATTTTCAAATATGTTCAATTCAATTGTAATATTTATTTGTTTTGAAAATCTAAAAATCACAACTCCTTAACATATACCATTAAATCTTAACATTATTAGTGCTGGGCAAAACTTTTTGTAACTTACGTTGGTGAATTCAATATATACGTATTTTCAAGTATGCTGAATTATGGTGATGCTTATTTTGTTTTAAAATCAATCAAAAAACCGGTCAAAAAGGCATTTAAAAATGGTGATTTTCCTCAAATTCGCCAGTTTTACAAATAAATAGATTTTTACACATATATACCTCTTTTTAAGTATGCTGAATTCAATTCTGACATTTATTTTGTATGGAGAAATGAATAAAACCAATCAGAATGATTCTACCAACAGATAGACACACGATAGGATAATTCGTAACATATCGCTTTCTCTTCTATCATTTAACAGTCAAATGATATATTTTGCTTTTCAAATTGGATTTTTTGATCTTGAGCATTAAATCATGACAAAATATCTTGCTTACTTTAATTTTTGTCTAAATATTTCTATATTTTGTTGGTTTTTAGCCTAAATTGAACTCCTTTATACAAGGTTTTGTTTATATGTTCATACGGGCAAATGATGATATTAGTTGTGAGCGAATGTTGTTCCAAAAATCATAACAGTGATGACTGAAGGGGGAGGGGGAGGTACCAAACGCTAAAAAAATCATATTATGAATGTTATAATATGTGTGTAAACTGTAAATGCTACAAAAATGAAATAGTATTTGCTTTTATTCTTTTGCCTTTGATCATAGACATATCTTCTCTATTCGGCCAATCATAATGATGCATTAATAAGATTGACACACGCTCATAAAGTAAGAACCCTAAGACTCTTACGTAAATATGCGAACTTGACAGACACACACTCACATCATTAGTCGGAAGGAATTGTACGATAGAGTTGTTGTTATCTCTTGACCTTGCATTACATTACACATTCTTTCCTTTTGTGTTAGAAAGAGTATAGGGATACCATTTGTTTGCGAAGGTCCATGCTAAAATGGCTAGGGTTATTAGGTCATTGCACCACTTCCTAGTACATTCCCACATGGTATATTTTCCAATTAGTTTTCTTAAAATTTTGTAGCTCTTCACAAAATTACTGCGCTAGCCACTTGAAAGAGGGGCCCTAGGATTTACTATGTTCTTTTGATCACACCTTCTCTTTTCACAGTCTTTTTAGGTCCTTTCCTTCTTTAATATCATCTTTTAAAAAACATTATAACGCATTTCGATTTTCTTTCTTCTAAACAAACATTTCATACTCAACATGAATGAAGAAAGTATAAAAAGTCATAATATATAAACAAAATTTTATTTAAAAAAAATAATTTTTAATTTGAAGAATGTTTTTAGAGAGAATTTTATACTCAACCAAATTTCTGATTTTCAATCAAAGGCCTTATAAAATCGTTATGCGCTTGAATCGTATAGAAATATACATTTTTGAGTTAAAATAAAAGCTAAGTTATAAATTATCTCGGAATAAATTCAAAATTTTAGGAATACATAGGATTTTGGCTTTGATTAATTGTTATTTCCAATGAATGTTTAGTATAATAAATCAGTACAAAAGTAGAATTTTTAAGAAAATCTTTATTTAATTGTAAACTCAATCTATAATGATTCTAATCAAAAACATGGAGACTATGATTTCGGAAATGTCAAATTTGTTTGCTAATTGCCCCCATTCTTATACCCTAATTTCAAAACAGACTCAAAAAATGAACTGATCTTTGTTGATTTAGTATAAATATACACTATACATATATATGAGTATTTTTGAAAATTTTCAGGCATACATCATAACTAATTCGATTCGCACTTTCAGACATTTCCAAAGCCTAATTGCAAAATCTGAGGGATTAGATTGTTCCTAACCTAGCAGCATGCTCTAAAATGTGTATACCTTTCTTAACATGTATCAAATGTTTATTAATAACATATAAGATATTGCATGCCTCCTAGCTCTTGTATTTTTGTAGCATATCCCTTTTATAATCATATTCTTTTATCTAGGAACAAGCTACATTCCGTCGTGCTGGTTTTTTATCTTGGTTTTCTTCCTCCGAAGATTTCAAAGGTTTTTACAGTTAGGGCGACCCGATTCTAACATTGTTGGTAATCAAGCTATCACTAGACATTATGATTGTTTCGCAAATTGGGAGCGTTCGCTTTAGGATTGTATCGTCCACTTAGCTGTATTTTTATATACTTGTAACATACATTCTTGTAAAATATTATATATAACAAGGTTTAATAGAGCATCCATTTTCGAAGACGCGGATTATTCCGCTAAATTTTTTACGTCATCTCAACATCCTCATCCGCGCATCATTTAAGTGTTAACATCCACATCCACAATTTTCAAGCATTTTCCTTTTTTCTATATACGCTAATGATTTTATGGGAATTTTTCAATGTTTACTTTATCCAAAATTTTATGGTAAGTACGTCTTTATGATAACACATATGTACATTGACAACTTCTCTCTAAATTTTTAACAAGTATAAAATTGATTTTGTTCAGAATAGGAAATATGACATCGATATTATATACCACCAGATTGATTTAGAAGCGTCTTTGAACAGGTCTATCTAGACCAGTATTTCCCTAACTTTTTTGAGCCGCGATCTTTACATAGAAAAATTTCGCGACACACCACCAAGCAAATATTTCAAAAAAAAAACTATTAAATGAAGTATTATAATTAATAGTATCCTTGTAATCCATTAAACATTAAAATTAAAGTAGCGAGAGAAGGAAACTGGGCGAACAAGCAACAGCAACAATAAAATTTTATTCAGTGTGACAAATGAGCTTGCTTTTATAGAACCAAGTAAATTCCATTGAGGGTCCAAAGACGACAAGCAAACTCGCATTTCATCATCTTCAATTCCGAGAAGTCTTTCTCGCTTTTTCGATTTGATTTCGGTTGATGCCGAAAGAAAACAAAAAGTTTTCAAAATTAAATAATTGAACCGCGTTAATCGAAGTCGTGTTAATTGAGTGATAACTGTATCTTTTTATTATTTCTAAAAAAATCTCGCGACACACTTGGAAAGTTTTTGCGACACACTACTGTGTCGAGACACACAGATTGGGAAACACTGATTCTAGACATAAGTCTGTTTACATCATATGTCTATCTATCCACTTTTATACGTGCAAGCGCATGCCATGTTACAAGTTGAGTTAGTCGAGCCTCTGAAGGTCAGTTTTATTGACCTTTCTGACCGAAGAAGTGAAAATCATGCGCTTTAACTGCATAAAATTCCATTGATAGGGAAAGCAAAGGATATTATTAGTCGTCAAAATTCTCGTCAGCTAAGTATATAAACGTCTATTTTATTGCAAGTTTTAGTATGTTTTACATTTATTTGTTATTCGTTTTTTAGTTTATCATTAATTCCAAATTCTTAAAGCCATGCCAACAACCAATGCCACTTCTTCTTTTCGGTTACTTTGAAGATCTCATTTTTACTTTCATTTCCTGCTTCTTTTCCTTCCTACCTACATCCAATCAAAACTTCCAAACAACACTGAAACTAAGGCCTATTCGCATGATAATCATCATCATCACCCCATCATCATCATCATCATCATCATCATCATCATCATCATCATCCACATCCCCATCCACATCATCATCATCATATCATCATCATCATCATCATCATTCTCATCATCATCATCATCATCATCATCATCATCATCATCATCATCATCATCATCATCATCTTTACATGAAAACAAAAAGCAATACTGTGACCAGGTAATAAATAGATCGACTGATGCTAAATCTCTTTATCGTTTTGTTCGTGAAATGTCAAGCATCAATAAAGGCCAGGACAGTTTTCCTTATTCAAAAGACAAATATAAGTTAGCAAACCTCTTCAATGAATTCTTTTATAGAAAAGTTCTTTCCATTGCTAAATGCCTAATTGCTGAAACTTCTTGCACTCATGTATCTGACATCAAAACAGAAAACCTTCATTGTTCAATTTTAACCAAATTTCATCCTACTGATCAAGACGAACTTGAAAACATCATTGATGTTCATGGAATTAAAGTTGGTCATGCTGATAGTTTGAATTCTGATATGATGAACAATTGTCTGGATGTTCTTCTACCTCTTTTTGTTTCCTTCATTAACGAATCTTTTACCACAGGTACTTACTTTTTTTCAAAAGAAGCTATCCTCACGCCTGTTCCTAAACGCTCTCACGCCCATGCAGACAATCTAAATGATTTTAGACCCATATCCAGCCTTAGCTTCCTAAGTAGGCTTGCTGAACGTGTTGCACTCAAAAGACTGTCAGATCATCTCACTTCTAATAATTTAATTAATAAAAGCCTCTTTGCCTACCAAAAACATTGTAGCACAGAGTCACTACTTTTTACGCTTGTGAACGATATAAAAATCAACATGTCTAAAAATCTCCACACTGTGTTGCTTGCTCTGGACATTCAGTCTGCTTTTGACACTATTCATAGACAATTATTATTACTAATCTTAAAGAATAGATTTGGCATCAGAGGTAAAGTCTTGAGTTGGATTTCATCATATTTCAAAGATAGGTCGCACTCTACATGTATAGATGGATTTTTCTCAGAATCTGTTGCATCTAATTATGGTGTCCCTCAAGGCTCCGTTCTAGGACCTTTTTTCTTCAATATCTTTATTTCTCCACTTTTAGACTTCATTGATAAACTTGGTTTCAATGTCTTGGCATACGCTGATGACTTGTACATCTATACGTCATTTCACTCAAATTTTAAAGCATCTACTCTCCAAACTAGAATTCCTAACCTGTATTCTAAAATAAAAAAAGAAATGAAAAGGTATTTACTCAAACTGAATAATGAAAAAACACAAGTTATCGTCTTCTCATCACAACGTGATCTTTTGCTTCATAGTCTTCACATTGATGGGAATATAATCAAGATTCAAAATGAAATCAACATACTGGGTGTTCCTCTTGACAAACATTTATCTTATGATACCTTTATTAAATTTAAGCTTAAAGAAGGTTATCTCTTTCTGAGAAACTTACAACAATTTAAAAAATTTCTATCTGAAAGCCACCTTGTCACTCTTGTCAACGCATTCGTTGTATGTCGTCTAGATTACTGTAACTCTTTGCTCTATGGGCTGCCTAAAGTGAAGTTAAAAAAATTACAAGTGTTGCAGAATAATTGTGCACGTTTAATCACAGGAAAAATGAGACATGAAAGCGTCTCACTCGTTCTTAATGCACTACATTGGTTGAATATTGAAACTAGAATTGTTTTTAAGCTTTTGGTTTTAATTTTTAAATGTTACAAATACCAGAAACCTCATGCCTTGGCATCTCTTGTCGAAACAAAAAGCTCTGGTTTCATTTCTAAAAACTTAGCAAGTAGGCTTCCTCTCCATAAAGCATGTAGACTGTGGAATCTTATACCTTGTAATCTGAAAGAAGCTGAAAGTTTAATTAATTTTAGAAAGAATTTGAAAACCTATCTGTTTGTAAGCTATAATGATTTAATCTCTTCTCTTAATATTTATCTCTGAAACTATATTTCTCCGCGTGACTGTACCTATACTTTACTATGTATTGTAGTTGCGCGTAAAATAAAATCTTCCTTCCTTCCTTCATCATCATCATCATCATCATCATCATCATCATCATCATCATCATCATCATCATCATCATCATCATCATCATCATCATCATCATCATCATCATCATCATCATCATCATCATCATCATCATCATCATCATCATCATCATCATCATCATCATCATCATCATCATCATCATCATCATCATCATCATCATCATCATCATCGTTATACATCATCATTCATGACCTGTCAATGAATTAAATGACAGTAGATAAGATCACTAAGAAAATGACTACAAATTTTAAATCACCTGATTGGTCAATAAATCTAAATCTTAAAAAATTCTACATTTAGGAATCATGGCTAATAATAATATGCCAAAAATGGCATATGTTTGAAATGATTCAAAAGATGTAAAACATTTAAAGCACATTTATTATTTAAACAGATCGTAATAAAAAACACTTCTCTGCAGGATAAATATTTGCGTAGTAAATAAAAGTAAAAAGTGAAAGAATATAAAAGTTTGAAGGAATACACAATTATTTTGATTGGATTAGAAAAGCAGCAAAATAATAATAATAATAATAAAAAATGAGCAACACAAAAATCAATTTTAAGAAGAAAAAAATAAAAAAAATTTGAAAATAAAATATATTAAGGTGAGAAATTTTAAAAATTTTTGAATTTGACGCGTGTCATGAAGTGAGGTTGAATATTTTTTGGATCCTCTCCTTCAATTCACTTCTTTGAGGTGTTTGTTGACTTGGATGCATTTTAGAAGGAATGTATTGTTGTTTGGGGGAGGTGGAGATAAGACTGGATTGGATTGAAGACGTTGAAAGTGAGGAAGATGGGAAAATGGGCGAAGGGAAACATGTTTGTGTTGTTGGCGTGTTGGAAAAGGTATGTTTTTGCTCCAACTTTAATGCAAGATTATGAAAATTCAATTAAACATTTTAATCAAAAGTAATTTTATATGAAATAATCGTAAAAATTACCTTTACTTCTAAAAAAAATGAGGTAAAAATGAAAAAAAAGAAAAAAATATAATAACACTTTTCAACTTTAGTTACAACACAAATGGTTTCAAGATTCAATGCTAACAAATTACTCCAAGGTAAAGGTACCGTGGGGTGTTTTCATCGAGAAGGCACTGTATCGAACTATGAGAAAGTAGACTTGATGCGGAATCGAACCCAAGGCCTTGAGTTATCGAAACCTAGCATCTAACCCACCTTAATCACGCCCCTTATGCACAAATTACTCAAGCAAAGGAAAAATGTAAATTTCGTGTTCATGTTAAATGTTTCAAGTCTTTCAAAATCATTTTTACGTTCGCTAAATGCTTCATTTATATAAAAGCTTGTTCATTTTAAAAAAATATATACTTAAAATTTTCATGTATCTGTTTAGCGTTGTGTTTATGTAATCCTATTTTTGGATAACATGTCGTAGAAAAAGAGCTTCCAAAAATGATATTTTTGCGTACCTTTTTGTACCATAAATTCAATCTGTATCAAAATTGCCATTTTTATCATAAAAAATTAAACTCAGTCATATAAGCATAGTAAGTTGGTTATTTAAAAGCACACCTGGCTTTTTAGTTAAATCAACTTTTTTGCGTTGAATCCACGTGAATGCTTCATTATAAGCAGTTTTTTTAATCTTAAACGTATTATTGTGATTAAAGTGTCTTGGTTTTAAAAAAAAACTAAATATTACTTTTTTCTATTTAAATTCTTTTTCAATGTTAATAAAAAGAAACTTCTTAAGATCGGAAAAGCATGTTTCTAATTTAGGATTCAAGTTCGATTTAGCTAAAAATTCTGTTCCTTTAAAAACATATGTAGCTAACGATTTATTAATGCTTTAAAATGCGTGTATGCATGCGTGCCTGTTGAATCTGTGCGTAAATTAAGAAAAAACTTGGGCCAAAAAGGCGTAACTAAAGTCAAAAAGAGTTAGCGAGAATGAAATTGAACTTACCTTAACACTCTAACCGAGTAGATGAGAGGCAATGAAAATAAAGATGGAAAAATTAGATATAAAAAGCGCTCACGAAATCAAAGTATAAAGGGCATTTCAAAAAGTTTACCCTCTTTTTGTAACGAAGAACGCAATCTTCTAGGATTTCCGCAGCCACATACTTTCCTTGTTTTCGGTAGAGAGCACTCAGGTTGATTAGGGCGGTTGAAAGAGTCGAACTAAAAAATGCAATTCAAACATCAAAAAGGGCCCGGGAAACGATGACAGAAATATGGGCTTTTAAAATAGCAATCTTTTATTTTCCCGTAGGCGCAAAATTATTGGTTCGCGATTTTTCGGGAATCAATTATTTTTTAATCTTGTTTCAAAAAGTTGAGCAAGAAAAAAAGGTGAGATTAAGGAATAAAAAAGCAAATTTCCAAAATTAACAGATTTATTCTAATTAAAATTTGAAATTATTTTTGAATCGATATTTGTATATTTTTTTTATTCATATTTATTTTTATCGTTACTACACTAATCTAAAAGAATGGTTTTGCGCATTTTTTAGAACTTTCTTCCTATATATACTTACTTAGATCATATATAAGAAATCAGTATGACTAATGAAACTTTCATAGTATTCGCCAATATTCTTTCTCTACAAAAATAGATTATTTTTAAAAATTGGCTTATCAAAATTAATCTTTTGCCACACACACACAATCAAACGCGCCTATTTCTCAATAAAAGCTATCAGAATTTCTTTTATAACATTTGTGTGTACAAATTACTTTTGAGAGATTTCAGATTGCCCTTTTATTCAGATACTTTGTAAGCGCTGTTGTATTTAAATTTTTTGAAGCAAGATTAAGGAATTGCAAACTAATAATTTTTCCCATTAAATCGGCACGAAGACAAAAATTCAGAAACCCTAAATTAAGTCAGTTGTTTGTTAAGTTCGTTAGAATAGGATTGAATTGATTCAGGAAATAATGCAAAAAAATACATTTATTGCGTATTCAACAAGCAAAATGGAATTGTGGCAAAATGCCGGTACGGCGAATACTCCCAGCAGCAACCTTTATACTTGTTCAAATCCTGAATTTGTAAAAGTGAAAAACTAAGATCTCGCCATTTTTGAAGATGGAATTGTATGCCTGCTAAAAATCAATAACCCAAAATCAAATCGAGAATCTTCCTCTTGTCGAGCGAAAAGTTAAACAAAAAAAAAGCTTGAAATTTTAGTCGGGTATAAAATAAAGAGTAAAAAATTCTTACTTTTTGAAATCGTTTTAAAGATAAACTAAGATAAAGAACATTTCTCTTTTTTAATCAATGAAACAATTTACTTTCATGTTTGCTTCTTTTAGTTGTACTGACTTTTCAAATTTCACACAGCACGGGGTTAAAAAGTTAGCCAGTAATCCTGACCCTTTTGTGTAAACGCAATTTACATATTGTGAAGCCTGAGAATGTAGAATTATGGGAAATATGAGTGAGAGAATTCTTTTTGTAAAAAAAGATTTGAAATTGGTATCAAAATTTCTATTTTAAAAAAAAATTAAAATATCTCTCTTGTTTGATTAAAAAATCAAAATATAAAATGTGTTAATATAATGCAAAATATAATGGAAAAATGGAGCAAATTTTACGCAACATCTATCACTATTTTTCCCAATGTGACTTTGTGATTTGTTGTTCATCATTCAAAATATTACTAAAAATCATTTTAACATCATAATCACTTTCACATTTATCTATACATACGGTTTCTCTGTATTAAAGACGTACATTTTAGTTAATGCACTATTACTTTTTTATTTTCTACCATATGATATGTGGAACATAATAAAAGTATTTTTACCAAGGGAGTAGAATTTAAAATTCATCGTCACATCTTTTTAAAAATCTGCATTGAACCTGTACATACAATTTTAATCCAATGAATTCTCCATTTCTCTTAGAGAAAATAATTCATAGAAAAAGATGTAAAAAGTTTACACTTCTCGTTTAACTATTAAAAATAGCTTGTTCGACATTTTGAAAGGATCTAAAAATCTTTCTATGTTTCAATCAATGAAAAAAAATGTGTTATATCAGCAATTCCAAAACGCACCCCGACCCCCACCCAAAGAGCACTGATTTAAAGAAGCAAATGCTCAAAATGTATTGAGGCAGTTTTCGCGGAACTATTCGATCCACAATTTTAAGGCATAATTTAGTCTTAAGTAACAAGTGTTCTTTCTTTACTCAATATGTACTTTTCGTGATCCTTTTCAGCAAAGTCGCTTTCACACCCAATACCATTGATAAGAAAATCAGTTGTAAACATTATTTTGCAAGCATGTGTATTTCTGGAACACAAATGTTCTTATATCAACTAGAGCTTTTTCCCCTGAAATGCTATATGGCGCAGGAATGTCGAACATATGGTCTGGGGCTGCAATCAGAACGCGAAGTGTTGAAGTGCGACATTCTGAGTAATTGTGACAAAATACTCAATGATTTAAAGTGTATGTTTTTCATTTTTATATCCCCTTCTACAGTTGATGCATCATAATTCACCATCAGATTTTGCCCTTTTGAATTTTCTCTGATGAAAAACAATTTTTCTACAAAGTAATTGATTGATTTTATAAATGTCTTGTTTGTAAATTTTCAAAAAGAACTTCAATGCTGTCAAGAGTTCTAAGCAAGTTTGGCACGACTTATCTTTGCAAGGAATATTTCTCAGAAATGATTATATCAATAAGTGAAAGAACAGAACAAGACGAAAAACGATCAGATAAATGCAATTTTGACAATTTCTGCTGCTACGAATTTACCTTCTGATTTTGATAAAATTTTTAAAAATGATGCCCCATCTGAAAAATATGATATGTGTCTTTTGAATCCTAGAGTTTAATTCCGTCTGCAAAAGCTGAAAATATTGGAAATGCGGCACGCGACTGATTTAAGTTTGACAGTTCTGATGTGAAGAGTATTTTCAAATGGTAGAATGAATCACTTAAGTCTTTCATATTCTTTGTCATTGCTTTCTGCAATTTTACTGGGAAGCAGAAGTCTTTCTTTGCCACTTTTCGAAGAGACAAGAAAAAAGGTTGCAGAGTGAAAATCAAATATTGAACCAGGAAGTCTGGAAACAGCTCTTAACCAACATGACCCGAAATAAACCAGACTAGACTAAGTATTTTAATATAAAATAACCCTAAAAAATTGTTTGCGTCCTATGTATACCAAGGTACACAAAAATGAGTTAAAATCCTTTAATTTCATCGTCAACATATGTTTTATAACAATTCATTACTGGATCCGATCATCACCATGCTTATGAGACTTTTGTAGAGCCTCTTTAATAATAACTACTAGGACAGATGCAGTGAAGTTTTGTATGGACATCATCTGAGTTTGGTGACACTTAAAAAAATAGTTCGAAATAAATTTTAGATTTTTTGGAAACTAACAACTTTAGATAATTTTTTTGCAAAATTTATAAAAAATAATTTTCTTAAAACATATTTCTATAAAATTAACAAAAATATTTTTTTATAAGTTTATTTTTAATTTGAAAAAAAAAATTCTAAAAGCAAAAAATAATAATCGAAGAGTTGAAAATATTTCTTTCATACTGATTGAAAATTGGATGAAATATGAACGATTTTTTTGAAAACGTAATTCATTAAAATCATTTGGACCAGAGATAGACAAAATATGAGACCCGACCCCCATATGGTCCACCAAGGTTTATTTCTTATTTGGCTTGCTTCACTTTTAGTTTACCGTCTTTGAAGGAAAAAATGTGATCAACGGAAAATACAGATCGATCAATGATTGGTTGAAAGTTTTTAAAAGCCAAAAAATTCAGCGGGAAAATGGCGGAGCAAAAATATGAATTATTCGCATTTAAATTTCCAACAGACTGCAAATACTATAAAAATTAAGTTAAAATTGAATATAAAATTTGTTTAATTCAACTACATTTCAATTTATTTATATTATACTAAAACTGTTTTTTTGGTGTGACAGAATTTTTTGTTTGTTTTGTCAATTTTTCCTATCTTAAAAATAGCTCATTTTACTATACCATGTGTGCTTTTAAAGATGAACATTTTTAAATGCAAAAGTTTTCCAAGAAAAAATTTGATGACCCCTAATCTAGACTATGTTGAAGATCTTTTATAACTTGCAAAGGTCAGACTTTTCATCAACTTATAAATTGTAAAGGTATTTAACCAATTCGGACAATTCACAAGTTATAAAATAAACGATAATGCAATTACCAGGTTCGCATGATTGAAACTTTGAGGGAGGGAGAGCGGATTTTTAATTAAACAGATAAAGTGGAATTTTAAAGCATTTATTTGGCCTTGAAACAAAGATTAGGGTAAGTAGCATTAACTTAGATTTTTTCATTAACTTTTTTTATTAGGGGGCGTGAGTAAGGTTGGTTAGGTACTGGGTTTCGATAACTCAAGGTCTTGGGTTCGATCCCGCATCAAGCCTACTTTCTCATAATTCGATACAAGCGGCGCAATTGTGCCTTCTCGATCAAGACAAATTTTATTAAGGTATTAACTCTAAAATCGGGTCTATCCCTTTTCAAATTCAAATTGGCACCAAACAAGTTCAAATTTTTCATACGTATCATTTGATTGATCATTTATGAAGGTCTCTGATTGCGTTAGAACATTTTTTCCATTAAGAAAATAAGAGATGTGCTTTTATGTGTACATATGGTACACCAAAAACGTTTGAAACTTAAATCCGCAAACATTATGTTCATTGATAGAAATTGGAAGTGAATATTCGAATCTCCTACTCCACAACAAAGTCCAAGAGAGAGAGAGAGATGCTTAAACGTTTCGCTATCTGCCTGGGGCATGTGAAAACCTTGTTGGAAAGAAAAGATCTCTGGTATCCCGAACTGAACCAGTTTTACTTCATGATGGATATGATAAGTCATTTAAATACGATATATTAAATTCTGCAAGAAAAGGAAGCAGGATCTATAGTGGTTTGGGAAGAAAATTTTTATGAACAAATAAAGAGAAGCTGAAGATGTGAGAAACAATTTTTGTCAAAAAGTAAAAATTTGGAGTAGCTTAAAGTTCTTTTGGTTTAAATATGCACAAAACTGATGATACACTTTGGCGTTCAATATACATTCATACATTTTTATACATTCATACAGAAACTTTTGCTAACTCTGCTTAACTTTACGAAATTCTCACTTAGCGAAGTTTGCCAGGAACGAGTTAGTTCATTAAGGTGATAATAAATTCTATTAAGATCTAAAGATTCTTTGAAATTTTGGATAGTGCAATTTAAAAAGAAATGTGCAATGAGGATAATACCAGGTATAGTTTTTCGCAAATCAAGATTTACTTCGAAATAAAAAAATTGATTTATTCTTTCCCATTACACTTGAACCAGGAGGTTACGTTTCTAAAGTTCGGTGTCCTGTTTTTTAAAGGAAGATCGTTCATGCTGAGTGAGAGGTCATCGCGATTTTCCCCCGAAGCGATTCCACAAAAAAACTAGTCGGGTGATTACTAGGGTATTACTTTGCTTTAAATATTACGCCCATGTGAAAAAGATAATTGTGTGCATATTAAAACCATTTTTAACACATATATAAGCCTAAGCTAAATTGATGTGTATCAAACTTAATCGCTTTTTATACTTTTCAATCAAACCCAAAATGTTCAAAGATCACAAATTTTTGCTTTTAGACAAAACGATTATTTTGCCAAGAATTGATAGATATCAGAATAATCAAATTATAACATATGTTTTTGAAACTGGACTTTTCCTTGTCTTCAAGTTTTATGCTCCAATTTTTTTCCAAATAATCCTTGTTTTTGGTGAGATACCTGAAGATTAATTTAAAAATATGAATAATTTTAAAACCGGAATAGTATCGGGATAGAATTCGTATCTAAAAGTTCATACCAACACTAAAAAAGTTGAGTGGCCATTTTCAACGCGCGTTAAAATTAAAATCGTTTTTTTCCAACAAAAATAACTAATCAAAATTTGAACACTTTTATTATTTTTGTTTATTATTTGAAATTTTGATATAAAATATTTTTTTACATTTTTTTATTATTTGTAATATACAAAATATATTACATTTTATATGTTTTTCTTAGAAAAAGTGGCATGTGGCTCTTTTCACCCATTGGCAAGTAAAAATTCTGCTTTCATAGTATTCTTGGGTGTGAGACATCCAAATGGATAAGTAAAGTGATTATTTCTTTACATTCCGAGAAATCAAATAGTCTTAATTCTAGAGAAATAAATAAGACTTAAATTTTTGCAGGGAGATTTTTTTAATCTTCAATCATTTTCGATCAATGAAATAATTTTTTATATAAATCTTATAAAAAATATTTCCAAAAAATTCTTCAAAGATGGCATTATTGTTATGATAAGGGCGCTGATTGAACATTGAAGGGGAAAATTGTCAAAACCTCTGTTAGGATCAAATTATTCCTCCAGGATAGAAACCCTAGTTAACCCGTTAACGCCCAGAGTCGACTTTACAAAAATAAAATCGTCTGCGTTTATCAAAGCTCTTTAACACAAATCTTCTGCTTTACATTAGATATCGTCTGATTATTCTGGTCGTTAACGTGAACATTATTGATAGAGATAGAGCGTAATCTGGGAGCTGATTTTGACTATTCAAATTTGTTCCTCAATCTGCATAATAGTTGATTGACAAGTGCTCAACCAATTTCTAATTGGGCCGTAACGTGTAAAATGGTGGAAACCTATTGTCTGGGTTAGGATTAGGGTAGAATTAGCTTTAGTGTTAGCGCAATCGCGAATACATACATATTTTGCCATTTTTGACACAAAACGTTCCTATTTATATGTATTAATACACGCCTGACACAAAAAAAGCATCTAGACAGGACATACATACAAATGCATAGATGTTGGCATTGCAGAGCCACACAACGAAATACTCAAATCTCAAAAACACGGCATAGCCAAATCATTAAAAAGATGGAAAGGGAAAAGGCCGCCATCATTTTCAGCAATTTAACGCCCGCCCACACAACAGTGCAAAAAGAAAATGAAGAGAAGTGAGTGAGTGAAAGTGAACAAAAGGTAAAATTATTTCAAGACGTGCACACAAAGAAAGAGAGAGAGAGACGAGTGAAAAGAACATAAGTTTGAAAACTTTATTGAAATAAAATAGAATTTTAACATTGCGTGTCGTGTATATATATACATACACTGAGTAGCAGCGTATAACATTTGTGTCAACAAAATACTATCATCATCAAGATGTGGATAGAGGATATAAAATTTTATGCTTCGTATATGTGTGCAAAATAGAATCAAATAAATAACGCAAAATGGACGGAAATTGTGAAGGTGGCCTTTTTAAAAATATTGATAGATATAATGCGTGAAAGGAAAGAGCAAATTAAAGATAGAGAAAGAAGTGCCAATCAAAGATAAAGCACATATGGAATGTTGGCATACAAATCAAATAAAGAAAGACATCAAGCTAGAAATGTTGAAAATGAGCAAAATGCTCTTTACGCATACACACACATATATATATAAATAAATAAGCAGTCGTCTATATATAATTTAACAAGTCGGTAAATATGCAACATTTAATTCAATACATATGGAAACTTATGAGATGGATTTTTTGAAAATTTAAGAAAATTGTCGTTGAAAAAAATGTCAATTGATTGCAACAGTGTAATGCTATATTTTGAGAGCTTGTTAAATAGAGATTTTAAATTATCTTCTCAAACTAGGATATATTCTTTGGTTTAAAACTACTATTGCTTGTCAAAGAAGAAAAACGATTTAAAAAACAAATATATATATATATATACAATCTTATATAGCAAACACAAAGAGTGAGTTCAAATGAGGTTACTTGGAAAGAAAATATTTATACGGTCAAATATGAAAAATTTGTCAGTTCATAAAAGGAAATTGAAAGAGGATGCGAAGAAACAGTGCAATCTTGGAAAACATAACTTATCTAGTGAATTTCAAATTTTGAGTTGTTTTTTGTTAAAACAATAAAAAATAAATACAATATTTGATTGAAAGTAGAGAAGCTTTCGCGTTCAAGAGAAAGCCCTTTCATTTTTACTTCTCTCGTCGTAAAATTCATGAGTCGCGTAAGCATGTGATATACATTATATATATTATACAAATGAAACATCACAATGAGGCGACATTAAACATATGGCGTTTGGTGGGCGTGTAAAAAGCTGAAAAGAAGGAGCCCATAAAGATATTGAAAGGAAAGTTATTAACCGAGAAAAACAAGAAACATCTTTAACAAAAAAAGCGTAGAAACAGAGAAGCTCAAGATGAGGATGTTGTTGATGATGATGATGATGACGAAAATGGATGAATTGATAGAAGAGAAGGCTTTGAAAGCCCTACCTGAGAATGGCACTTTTTTCGGCACAGCTCTGCTTCCTAACACAACCAAAGACGCTTTCTACAAGTTCGTTATTGTTGCTCGCAATTGCGTCATTAGACTCGCCACCACCTGTACTACTGGAACCGGTATGAGGTGAAGAGCCGGTGGTAGCGTTTATTCGCTCACCACTGCTTTCACTCAATTTTTTGTTGGTGAAGAAAGCGTTGTCGTGTGTGTTGGAGCTTGCCGGACTCATCACACCATTCTTCTTTTCTTCTCTTTCCTCAGCTACTTTCCAGATCGCTTCTTGATTGCTACCACTTTTGTCTGAATTTAAAAATGTCGATATAACACCAACTTTTATAATTGCAAATAATCAATAACTAATTTTTTGAGAGGGAAAATGAGAGCCAAGGCTAGACCAAGAACAACTTATATTTAAACTACAAATTATTAGTATACAAAATTGTTTTCATCGACAAAGCGCAACTTCCACATGTGCGTCGAACTATGAACATAAGAGCCTTGATGTTGGATCGAAGTGGTATTCAAGTGAAGTAGTATCTAACCAATCTTATACAGGCAATTTAATTTAAGTGATGAATTTGTTCAAGTCAGACCTTGTCAAATGGAGAAATCAAAAAAAGAGTGTAAGAAAAGGTGATATTGTTTAAAATCAATCATACGATTCGAAAAAATCAAGACGAATCATTGAAAAATCATAAAAGTATTCCTACAATAATAATTGATGGATGAGGTAATCATGTGCAAGTAAAAAAATTATAACTAAGTTTGCTTCATAACACTGCAGGACAGACTTTTTTTACCATATGACAAACTCGCCGAAGGGAATAGGCATTAAGAAAATATTATAGAGGTGTTAAACGGCCTCATTTGTCTTGAAAGCATCAGGGGGATAAATCAATTTTATCATTTTGTTGAAGAACACCTTCCTAGCTTTTCTCAAAAATCATTTCCTATCCGAAAAAAACTACATCAATATTATTTATATGGAAAATTCATAAATTTAACAGAACTGCATATTCCTATAAATATGAATAAGAATGATTAAATCGTTTTTATTAGTTAAACTTTCCAAAAAAATTTCTTTAGGGAAGAAAACATTAAAAATTTGCGAATATACCAAAAAAGTTAGGAGGACATACCCTCTCGCCCCCAAACATATGTTCATTTATTACGAAAATTGTATGTCCAGTTACGCTGACAGAATTTTTTTCGGAGGGGACAAATGCGAAAATACTTTGTTTGTTTACCTGCATGCTTTGCCGAAAATAAAAGTATTAAATGTTCTTTATAACAGTTCCACTCTTTGTGCATATAAGCTCCCATATGTGTATCATAGTTTCCATTTATTACTTCAGATTTCTAATTTTTTTATTTCTTCTTACGGATCCTTTTTAATTTTTTCTTATTAATGCTCGATTTCGTCGTCACCAAGATCTTTTTTTACGATTAACAGTAAGGGGTCCTCCCCTCCCTTCCACTGAAAGAAATAGACGCACAGTTAAAAATATTATCCTATATATAACTGAAAATATTATGGGGGCGTGAGTAAAGTTTGGTAGATACTGGGTTTCGATGACTCAAATTCTTGGGTTTGATCCCACATCAATCCTACTTTCTTCATAGTTCGATACAAACGGCGCAATTGTGCCTTTTCGATGAAAACACGCCACGGTACATTTACCTATAACCTAAGAGAAACATATGTGTATAATTTTATACATACAACATATTAGGAAAACAAATCTAATTAGTTGAATCAATATTTTCCACAAAATTTTGAGTAGTTTCTAAATTAAAAAAATTTTTTTACGATTTTTTAGTTTCTTTAACTTTTTCTCAGCATAAAAAAGACAGTGATCGTTACCGAAAATGATATCCATGATTTTATTTTTTTGTAGAAGCCTGCAAAAAGCCAGCAGTACCTTATGGTGGATTTTTGCGGGTTGGCTGAAATTACACTGGTTTATCGCTGCTGCTGCGAAAGTGTAACAAAATTCTACACTTTTCCGTGGGAGTATTTGCTTTTATGGAAATACTCTCTCAGTTTAAACAAAGCTTTCTTTTGAACTGATAGATTATACTCATATAGAGATAGTATAATCTAAGGGCTAACAACAACAAGAACATATCCATGATTTTTTATATTTTCATTTTATTTTTGTTTTAAATTATTAGAAAAATGCAAAAATTTCCTAAATTTGGAACTCGATTACACCGACATATGGGCTAAAACCTTTAAAATACAGAAAATTGAACCAAACTAAAATTTCTGGGCTTAAACTATCGACAAGCGAGAAACGTAAATTGTATTAAAAACAGAGACAAAAATACAGCTAAATATGATCAAACCCCTCGCTCTTTCCTCCAAAATTATTGACCTTCGAAAAAGGTGTCTTTTTGTCAAAATTTTGTCAATATTTTTTAGCGTATATTTCAAGTGTATCTGTAAAGGATCATTCTATCGAATAGAAAATAAAAAAAGTTAATCCCAAAAACCGTTCTTTCCTCTTTTTAAAAGATAATTTAGTTTAAATTTTTCTAAGTCATTTTTGTTTCTTCAAAATCTCAATTTACACAGCGAAGATAATAAACTTATTAAAATGAAAAAAACGGAATTACGAATAAAATTTTTAACTTTTTAGAAATTCAAAGTCATAGTAGCAGTCCAAGATTTGAAATGCTATGAAGATTAAAGAGTTTGTGGATAAAGTTACTGATACGCAAAACATATGGTCAAGTTTATGGTACCCGGACATTTAGCCGAAAGACATTTGGCCGACAGACATCTGACCGAATGGACATTTAGCCGACGTACATTTGACCGAACAGACATTTCACCGAACGAACATTTGACAGAACAGACGATTGACCGAACAGAACAGACAATTGATCTTTCGGCCAAATGCCCCGAAACGGTAAAGATGCGTATGTTATCTTACGCTGTTTATAACACAATTTTGTATATCCTTACGTGCCACCAATGAAATGTATTCGTCTACAGAGCACAAGTTTCACGCTTATAACTGCATTCGGACCTTCGTTCATCGAGTAAAGCATCTATGTAAGCAATCACTCTTGCTCACTCAGGACTAATTTGCTATATTTTTGTAGGTTATAAGTGTCTAACTAATAAACTAACCCACAAAATTCCATTTTATGGTTGGATTTGAAAATATGCTATACTATACTAACATCGACTCTAAGACTAACAATATTCTAACTATGGTAAACCTAACTCTAAAACTAACAATATTCTAACTATGCTAAATCTAGCTCTAAAACTAACAACATTCTAACTATACTAACACTAACAATATTCTAACTATGCTAACACTAACGTTAAAACTAACAATATTCTAACTATACTAAAACTAACTCTAACAATATTTTAACTATACTAAATTCTAAAATCTATTCTAAATGTTTATTTGATCAAATGTCCGTTCGGTCAAATGTCTGTTCGGTCAAATGTCCGTTTGGTGAAATGTCGGTTCGGTCAAATGTACGTCGGCTAAATGTCCATTCGGTCAGATGTCTGTCGGCCAAATGTCTTTCGGTCAAAATTTCCGTACACGAAATTTATGTCCTTAAAAACATTTTTGAGACAGGGTATTCAAAAAATGAACACTTTTTATTTCTCTTTATTATATATATAGGAAATACCTTGTGAAGCATTTTCGAAATCTTTTTCGCTTGCAGTCGTTAAGATTTGTTTGTATAGCGTTTCTGCTTGCTTATACTTTCCTTGCTTCAGGTAGGCAGAAGCCTAAACAAAAAAGCGCAAAGTTTAAGGAGAAGAGAGGAAGTAGGAGTTTTGTGCGTGTTGTATAAGAGGCAGAGAAAAGGGGATACCAAGTTATTTTTTGTTTTTGCAACATTTGGATCAGTCGGTCCAAACTTTTTCTTGTAAATTTCGAGAGCTTTCAAATAGTATTGCTCAACCTTGAAAAAAAGTAGGAATATTTAGAGTCACATTTAGCAAGTTTGTAAATAAAAAAATTTTTTAACGATTTGTGAACATTGGGATGTAACGGGTTGGGGGATTTTTTGTATCCAAGAATTTCAATTGGAAAATTCCGAAAAAAACTTTGTCTTATAATAAAAAAATGAAGTAAACAAGTTTAAGTAAAAAACTTTATTGATGAAAATCGAATAATTTAGATGTAATAGTTCGCCTCATTAAGGCTTCTTCAGACGAGTAGAAGGAGAGAGAAAGAGAGAGATAAAGTATATAAGTCAGCCGTGAGGAGGAGGCAAAATATCACATCTTGATTCATTTTTCATCAATAAATTTTTTTACCTTGTTTACTCCATTTCCATATAATTTTTTGATGGCTTGGCAGCACCACTCTGTTCATATTTATTAAAAAAGAAAAATGTTGAAAAATTGCGGATGTTATTGCGAATGTTGAAACTTAAATGATCCCCGGATTTTAGCGGATATCCAATACATCTTTAAAATGTCGTTTCTCCAACACACACACACACGCAGTGAAGGCCTGGATGAGCAGAAAAAAATCATCCACAGACCCTGAGTTGAATTTTATAAACGCACACACAAAAACTTAAAAATTTAAAACTGGATCTCAATCCTATTTTACTGGGAACGGTAAAAAATTTACCCTGAACCCCAAAAACGCGAAAATAGATTCAAAACTACACACGTCTTTATGCACAATTCCTTACACATATGTAACCAAACTTAGTTAGTTTGCGAAAAATAGGAAATTTCCCGGTCAAGTGATCCCCATATGTAAAACGTGTAGGTTCTATTTATTTGGATGTTAGGGTCATACATATAGAGGTGTTCGTGGTGTGTGCATGTGTATCAAATATACTTGAGATGTTAAAAGGAACTCACAGTTTCCATTCCCACTAACCAGTATTAAATATAGTTGAATAGTTATTTGCTGGCAAAAAGAAGAAGAAAAATGAAGGAAAGTAGAAGCCATACTTCTTCATATTTTCCTTGATTTTGGCATAGAAGAGCAAGATTGTTCAGCTGCTTTGCCACATCAGGATGTTCTGATCCCAAAACCTGGCAAAAAAATAAACTGAGATGTTTGGGTTTGTGGCTTAAATTCAGGCATAAAAGGATTCAACGTTTGAACACAAAAAGTTTCCGAAAAATTTTTCGGGACAAAACACTTTGTAGTTGTTGTAAAGAAAATTTAGTGTTTCTTGCTCGATGATGCATCAATTTTTTCAAGTATTATGATACATCCCATGAAAGGGCGCAAGGAGGAGGCGCACTAAATTTTCCAAATTAATACCTCTAAGACAGGGATGTCCAACTAAAACAAGCAGCGGGCCATTTATAAAAGTTATTGGACACGGTCGGGCCGCACCTATTTAAAAAAATAATAATAATTTTTTTATAAAATATTTATCAGAAACTTTTTTATCCTTATTACTGATTATCACAATTTTTATGAAAATTAAACATAAAATGAGTAGTTAATTGAAAGAGTGAAAGAGAATTTTTATAAACTAATATCTATATAATTTAACATCAACTTTATCTCATTTTCTTAGAGGGGCACAGAAATTTGCCTTGCGGGCCGTATGCAGCCCGCGGGCCGCGTGTTGGACACCCCTGCTCTAAGATAATTAAAAAAAAATTACACCAAATAACACTAATTTCGTAAATGTACGCAAATCTTAACACCATCACACAAGTCTTTTCTTCAGATGAACGATGAAGTAAATATTAATATAGAGATATAATAGGAAATAGAGATTTCAGAACTCTGTTGTTAATATATTTTGGATTTTATAACTTCCAAAAAAAAATTTCTGGATACGCGTTTAAATGTTATGGTTTTATTGGAAAAATTTTCGGAATATCAACTTTCTCTCGGTCATTCTAAGAAAAGGAAGCTAGCTCTGAAGAAGATTCCATTTTGAAAAAATTGAAACGAAAAAGGTGAAATTAAATTAAATTAAATTAAATTAGCTGCTAATGTTATTATATTCACAGAAAAAATGCGATCTATGAATTCACAATAAAAAGCTATCAAGTTATCCATCCACTTTGAGTAGTGAAATTCTTCAGATGAGATTGGGGATTTAAAAATGGCGCTTCCTTACCTGTTCTCTGATTTCGAGAGCGCGTTTGCATAGCGGCTCCGCATCTTTGAACTTGCCGCGTTTACCGAAGAGCACAGCCAAGTTGTTGAGGGTGGAGGCAACGGCGGGATGATTTGGGCCAAGAGTTTTCTCTCGGATCGAAAGTGAATCTGAAAGAAGGTGTGCAGCTTCCTTAAACTTGCTTTGGTCCCTTCAATAAAACGATTCGAATTAGAATGATTGGAAAATTACTGATAATTTAGTTAAGTTCTTATTTTATTAGATAAACTAACGATAGAATATTTTAATTTAACCCCCTTTTACCCCTTTCTTTTTTGGAGAATTTTTTCTTCTTCTCCTTTTTTCAACTAAATAAATCTTCTCCGTTTTTTAGATATCGTCTGCTTTGTTTGGTCTTAAATGGGTTAATGGTAGAGATGAAACTTATATACATCATTTAGTCAAAATATTTATGGATAAAATTTTCACTCAACTAAAGATTTGACATCCTAAACTTAAATTGATTTAAAATTTTAATTAAACAACTTCCAAGAAACAAATTTTTAGTAAAATGTGTTTGAATTAAAATTAAAAAAATCTAAACAAAATATATTGCCATATAACACAATAAATTCATCCCAAATGTGTACACCTGAAATTTGAAATTTTAACGGAGAAAATATTGAGATAAAATTTAAAAGTTTTTTTTTCAATACAAATTCACTTTGAAAACTGTAACAATATAAAGAGAAACTCTTTTTGTACTAACTTTAACGACACCGATAACGAAGTGAAGTTAAAATAAAGTAACGAAAACGAAGAAACTTTTGGTCCTATTTATTCCGGCATATGGTATATATTGTAAATCAAGAAATTTCGGGGATTTGTGTGTTATTAAAAAAGTTCACGTAGCGTTATTTTCAGGAGCAATCATTCAAAATTATCTCCATATGGTATACTTATTTTTCTCTGCAACAGTTTCAGATTTTGCGTGAAAAGAAGGATATCGCAAAATTTTTATGATTTACAGTATATTAAACGGAATTAAATCAAAAGTTGGAAAAGGCTTATGAAGAAGAAGAAGAAAAATTTAGCAGGAGCCAAGTTCTAGGGACTTTAGTGAGGATTTAGGAAAAGCAGGATGATTAACTTTCAAAGAAAAATGATGTGAAATGCATAAGCAAGTTGAAAGGCGTGAAGGGATGACAAAAATAATTAAAAGAATACATATTATCTATGGAGCAGATTGGGTTTCTTCGTAATCCATGAAGCATCACCACAATACATTATTAGACAACAAAATTTATGAATTATGCCAACATACATCAAATATGCGAAAGTTTACCAGCATTGGCCATCTATTTGTCTTTCTTCTCGAAGAAAATTCTTCTATCAAAGAATCCATTAAGTCAACTCCACATTTACCGTTATTATAGTCTAAAATTAGACAAGGCTTTTTGTCTATTCTCTCAGATATTTCTACATGCATATATGACGAGGTCAACATTAGTACATTTTTATTTTTTTTGGAAAGTATGAACACAAAGAAATTTTATTTTCGTGGTCATTAAGAGCTATTGTTGAATAGAACTTGTTTAAAGTTCCAAGTAGCGTTAAATTTGAGGTTAATAATTGCTTTGCTAAATTGTATGATGTGAAATAGCGATCTGTAACAATGTCTCTACCAGAATTAATAAAAGGCTTTGTTAGATCAATTACAACTTTTGTTGCCAAGTTATATTGTATCGTTCGGTCTTCATTCTTTCCAGAGTAAATAAATCCAGTAAGAGCAAAACCTGAAGAAGCCTCACAGTACCAAAAAATTTTGAGACCATTTTTTCGTGGTTTTTTGGTATGAAGGTTTTACCAGGACAATAACCGCGATATCCATAAAGCTGCTCATCCACTGTTAATGTCTCTTCCAGGATAAGAAACTTTAACAAATTACTCTGAAAACTCTCCCAAATTTCTCTCAAAGCGATGAGTCTATCTTTATTTTGTCTTTCAGCTCTTTCTCTAAAGTTATCGAATCTTAGAAAGAATTGAAACCTTTGGAAACCAATTGTTGCTTTATAAAAGGGTCTACTATCACTAGGAGACCATAAGTCTTGCAGCGAAGACATGTTATCACGATCTTCACTAGTAAAAGTTTTCATGTATGAAGGATTTTTATTCTTTATCATGTATTTTCGAACTTCATCATTCACTTTTCTATTGGTGAATCGTAAAATATGTAAAAACATGTCTTCTGTATAAAACAGTGAGAATGATTCATCTTTCTACTTCATCTTTGAGATTGCACAAAACTCTAGCTTTTTCTTTCAAAATATTTCTTGAAAGTGAGTGATTGGGAATTGGAGTTTTTATTTTATATCATTGCAATAAACATCAGCTCTCTCTTCGCTGTCTTCTGATTCTGAAGAATCGCAGATTTTATCCTCATCGGAGCTTTCAGTTTCATCTTGAGAAGAATTTTCAATAAAAACATCAATATCGCCTTCATCTTCTTCATCTAAATTTTTCTGATTACTACATCCAGGTTCACCATTACTTGACTCATATTCAATAAAATCTTCAGTTATTATAGTATCAGAAGCTTGTTTCGCGACTTCAACATCAGATTCCTCATTTAGTGAAAGCAATGCACAAGCGAGTTGAAAAGAAGATCTATTGTATTTTTTCATCTACAGAGAGAAAAACGTAACGAGAAAGTAAAATAAAAAAGAAGGTATGACAACAGGAAAACAAAGTAATTAATAATGGGAAAGTATTTAGTCAATCAAAATGTTAACAACAGATGTTATACATACGCAAAAAAGATTAGATGCTTTTTTCCTGCTATACTACAAAATGTAGTAGGTTGTAGGTTTTGACATATATTTGCTCCTATTTTTGATTGATGCAAGAAAATAATGTTGCTTGCATTAAAACTATCCATTTTAATGTGTACCAGCCTATGATGTCAAATTCTAATATAGTTCAACATTTGCACAATATATGTTTAATTTATTTATAACTACAAAATGTAGCAGCTTGTAGGCATGAGGGATCAAGTGATGTAACATGTATTTTGTAATTTGTATTGGTATAATAAATTCTTCTTCTTCTCAAGCCTTCTTTATTATGACGACAGATGAGAACATCGATCTGGTTAAATATACAAAGACAATTTTCTTTTTCCCTCTCAAAGTTTAATTTGAAAAGAAAAAGATTCTGTATTTATTATTTGACACTACTGCAGCAACAAATTGTGAAGGATTGAACATTTTATTGGAAACCAAAAGACGTTAACGCGTTATCGACCACAGTCAGTCAACCTACCAAAACTAAAATCGTCTGCGTTTGCTTTTTAATACAAATCTTCTGCTTTACATTAGATATCGTCTGATTATTTTATTGTGGTCGATAACGCGTTAAATAAATGTGCATAAATAATATGGAATTTTTTTATAGATTACAAAGTTTTTGCTTCGATTTTGAAATCGTTGATTCACTTCCAGTATTTGAATTTCATCCCCCGTGACAGAATCAAGGATGAGAGTAAGATAAATTCTCCCATTCCAAGAACAATTAAGGATTTGCAGACGGAAATAAGTGATAGAGCCGTCTCGAATCAATTTATCAGTATATCGATTAATCAGGTTTACATTGAATTTGTGTAAAAGAGTTTAACTGCAGTTCCGTAGGATGATGTACGACTGAATATTCTTTGTGTAACACGAATAATACTCTATAAACATTCATTCTACAGAAAAATGTTATAAAATCACCTTGAGTAAAAAATTTTCTTTCAGTTTGGATGATATAATTCAAAAAAGAAGGAAAAAACCTGTAAACCAACGCCAGGATATTTAACATGGTGGCTACATCGGGATGATTGTGTCCACTCGTCTTTTCCAAATCTTCCAAAGCTTGCTTACAAAGTGGAACAGCAACTTCGTATCTATTCAAAATTAAAAAAAGAAAATTAAAAATGTTATTTGACACCCTAAGCTTAAATTGTATGTGTTAATTCATTTTAAAATTTTAATTAAACAACTTCCAAAAAACAAATTTTAAATTTAAATATTTGAATATATTAAATAACTATTAAATTTTATATTGTAAATATTTTTTTATTTTTATAAAAAAATCTTTATTTATTTTCACGTTTTTAATAATAAATTTTATAAAATTTTAAAAATTATTTGTTTGTTTAAATTTTTTATTCGTTCATTTATTTCTAAAATATCATTCGAATTAGTCTTATCTCTGTTAATTAATTAATAAAGTCAAAGAGATATAGTTAAATTGTTTGTATTATCTAGAAGTGATATTTCTTAACATTGATTGAAATTTAAAAGTACAGGAACTATTGCAAATACGCCAAAAATCGGTCATTCTCAAAGAATTGATTTGAAGGAATGTACAGAAAATATTAAAAACATCATAATAAGTCCCAATTTGTCTCCCAGACAAGTAATGTATGAAAATAATATTAATCATGAAATATTTCAATATATACAAAAAACATATTTTTACAAAAAAATTTGAAAAGTTGTATTGCAGTTAAAAAAATCATCTTTATAAATTCATATAAAAGACGGAAGATGAGAGAACCTTCCTTGGCTGGCATACTGAATGACTAGATTGTGAAGGGTTCGCAAGCGCGTTGGAATTTCATAGCCGCCATTGATAACGGATGACGACATGATGGAGGAGTTTTGATTGGCTTCAGAAGCTGTCATTGACGATAAGGAGGAATCTGCAGATGCGGGTTCAGTGTCTTCGAATCCGAGATCATCTGTTGAAGCGGATTTGTTGAAGGAGGAAGAACTTCTGGCAGCGTTGTTAACGGTGCTGGTAGAATGGGATAGAGCCTGGGTTAAATTTAAAAGAAGAAAAATTAACACAAATGTCCATCAATACTTCGATTTGAAGATCAAATGGAGGTAACAAATCACATACAAATAAAAGAAACATTGTAAAATTGATTAAACATAAAAACTGATAACATGGATAACGGTAAAAATTTCAAGAATTTTTTTTTGAATATTCCTTTTTTTTGTTTGTTTTTTACATAAAATAAAAATGTCTAATGTTTGTATTTGAATCAGGTAGTCATTTATTTCTTTTTTTGCAAAAAGGTCAAAATAAGGCATTCATTTATCCTACGTTAAATTTTGAAAAGAGAAAAGGTATGCAAGTAAAATTTTAACATCTTCCGCTTACAATTTTAGAACATGTGATGCAAGTCGTTATTGATTTGTTCTATTACAAACAACACATTTTACTCCTATTTTCATGCTATAACATTAGATTTTCTAGAATTTGTTTGTGGTGCACATTTTTCTTTATTTCTTTCTTGTTTTTTACTGATTAATTTAACTATAAACTAATTTTATCATTTATACCAAATAATATACTAATACATGCGCTTATTTGCGGTAAATTCTTGTTGATTATCTCTCCTTACAAGTTCCTTCAATTCATCAATCCAAAAGAAACTCCTTTTTTTTGTTGTTTTTCATATTTTCTTTTATTTACTAAAATCATATCCCGGATTTTAAAAATGCTCATTGAAAATCAGTACAGCACTTTCTAATGTATCTACGTGAATACACTGGCGGATTTAAAGGGGGCGGAACAGGCGTACCCCACCCCCCCCCCCCAAATTGCATTGGCAAATGCTTGAAATTTTTTTTTGATCTAATTCTTTTCGTAGAACACAAATATGATGATGGCTTCTGCAACTCGTTTTTTAGATTCAATCTTTCTCTAAAGTGGCAAGCCCTAAAAAGTTTTTTATGTTTCAATCGTAGTTAAGTGTGACACTTATTGATTTTATATTATCCAATTTTTTTTGTAAATTTATTATTTAAAGACATCACATTTTACCACAACAATTCACTTTGCAGTTCAATGAATGGGGATCGTTTTAATGCTCTCATTCTTCTTTTTGTTCACAGAGATATTCGATTGGATATTGACACCATTATTGATATGTATGCTAAAAAGTGTCCTAGACGGATGAGGCTCCTTACTCCTCTTAGTTCTTATTCTAGTTACTTTCTTATAATAAACTTATACTTTTTTGGCATATTATTATGATACTCAAAGGTTTATGATAAAAGTCAAATTTCGCTTTTTATTAAACTATTACCCAAAATAAGATGAAAATAGCTTAAAATTTTTGATAAAGCTTAAATTTATATGCTTCACATTTAAGTTCTAGTTTAGTAAAATCCGCTCCTGGAATACTTCAAGAGAACATATGGTGTAACATATGGTTAGCATAAGCATTAATTGATTTCAAAGTATATCAGAAATAAAGAACTTACAAAACATTTCTACTTACTACCCTAGTCACTTATATACACTCCAGGGTATTTACTCATTTTAGCTGGGGTCGAACCCGTGGTGGACTGTGCCAAGTTAGCACTCCATTTGAAAGAAATGCCATAACACTAAAACAACAAAAAGCACTTCAAATTTGTTGTTTTAAATTAAAAAAAATATATATAGGAAAAAATACATCCTCGTCCAAGTGTTTGATGCTGGCCATGAAGTTGAGGTGTTTGTTCTGTTCTTCGAGAGTTGCGATATTTTGTTCGCTGTCAATGAGTTTTTGTTGGGTGCTGGCTAATTCATCGCGCAGCCACGCGTTCTCTTGGCACAGCCGGCGCACTTGCGCGCGCAATTTCTGCTTTTCTGCTTCTATGTTTTGTAGGTGCGTGGCCCAGGAAATCATGATCTTTGTGGGAAAGAAACAGCACATTTATTAATTCTTACTTAGCACACAGAAGAGATTTGATTAAGAAGAGCAAAATTTTATAACCCATTTCCTAAATGACTTGAGATCTATTCAGCGAAAAATTGATGAATCAAGATCCTTCCTTATTAGGATGACAGGTGAGAACATCTGATTAAATATTTAGTGCCACTCTCAAAAACTTTAATTTGAAAAGAAAAAGATTCTGTATCTATTATTTATTTATCTGAGATAACTGCAGCAACGAACTTCAAGGGATAGAAACATTTTATTGGAAACCAAGGAGGGTGAATGAATTTGCATATAAAGATAAAAATCTACAACTCTCTCAGATTTATATCATTTGCATCTTTATTTAAAGTAAAACAATCTTATCCGATACAAAAATATAGTTGCATATAATGCTAAAAAAATGGAAAGGTTCACACATTCAACGATTTGTTATAATCAATCAATAAATCAATCAATCAAATAAATAATTAAAAACACTTTATTTCGCACTTTTGTAGTTTAAACAGTCTTCACAAGTTTCATTTCAATTAAAAAAAAAAGTTTTGGGGTTTGAAAAAATTTTATTTTATTTTTTAGGAAATAGAATTAAATTAAATTTTGGAAATAAGATTTGGTATAGCAAATATTTTTGGCGAATGATAATATAGATGTAGAAAAAGCACAGGTGTCAGCTTGAAATTCATACCGTTTACAGATATGTAATAAACGCATAGCTTTACTGAAACACTCTGGAGAAATATCAATCTTGGAAAACTTGGAAGACGTCTAAGCAATAATGATAAAATAACATTTTAAGTGTCCACCTTCATACTTTATATAGCTTCTTTTAGCTTTTAGATAAATATGAGAACAAATTTATATAAATTTTTGTAAGTGTCAACAAATTTTTGGTGTCATTCAAGAATATTTCTTTCGCGTATTTTTCATTTATACTTCACTAATAGTCTGCATCTATCTTATATGTACTATACCATTTTTAGTTCTATTTTGTCTTTGTGCAATTCTGTTTCTTTCAACTTTGTTTGAATTTGTTACATTTATATTACTTTGACATGTACTGTTTTTAATATTTTAATATTTCGACTATTTACAAAATGGAATTTTTTTCCATTTTTTTTCTTCAGAAATTCAGAAACTTAATCTTTTCAATTTTATTTTTTAAAAAAAAAACATCGTGTATTTATTATTTTTATAAAAACTGAAGAAGCCATGTTTTACTTCTTTTATATAAATTGCTATTCCCAGGAAATATGAAATCTATAGCAAGATTTAAATAAGCCATAGACAAATATAGCCTGTTCATGTTTGTATAAAAATCGGCGAAAATTTAAAAAAATTAATTAATTTTAAAAACATTAAAAAATTTTCTCGTCAGACTAAACACCCCAAAACACGGCAAATAATTTTAAAGCATTATAAAAAAAGATGATTAGACAAAAAATCCCAAAAAAAATTCGAAAGTTTTAAGGAGTTTTTAGGATCTTTTTTGTAGTGCTTTAGAGATATTTGTAGTTTTTTACAATTTTTTAGGTGATTTGGCATTTTTGCGGTGTTTTGTAATGTTTGGGGTGTTTTGAGGAATTTTTAAGATCTCTTTGTAGTGCCTTAGAATTATTTGCCGTGTTTTGGGATGTTTTGAGGTGCTTTCGGTTATTTCTGGGTGTTTGAGGATTTTTAGTCTAACCCTTTTTTGTAGTGCTTTAGAACTATTTGGCGTTTTTTGGGGTGTTTGGTCTGACCCAAAATTTCCTACACTAAATAAATGTTGGTTTTAGAATATAGAGAGATGAAATTATAAAATCAAAAGTATGCGGAAGTTTTTTTGAGGGCGGCGGAAATTCACGAGCAAGGGAAAGAAAAAGGCGTATTGCTTACAGTAGCTTCGCTGATTCCCAAGTCAATCACGTCAACAGACTTCTTGATGATGTCACTCTTTTCTTCCATGATTTCTCCTTCATTCGATGAGGATTTTTTAATCGCAGTGATGGAGGATAGAATACCGGATAGAATGCTTAAAAATGAAAGAAAATGCTTGAGTAAAAGTGCGAATGAATGTATATAAAGGTAAGAGTAGCGTGGGGTGTTTTCATCGAGAAGGCACAATTGCACCGCTTGTATCGAACTATGAGAAAGTTGGCTTGATGCGGGATCGAACCCAAAACATTGAGATATCGAAACCCAGTACCTAACCAACCTTACTCACGCACCTTTCTTTTTATTTAGTTATATAAGACAGAACTACGCGGAAATAACGGGGGTTTTCGGGTATTTGAGAATTCATTAATAAAAATTGTATATAATGTATATAAGATATTCATTCATAGCTCTAATCTCATTATACACAACAAGCAACTTTGCATCAGCAAAGTACATCACATTACCCTGATTCTGAAACTTTTACATCATCAAAGTGCCCTGGCAGATCAAAGGGGGAGGCCGCTCCGAAAAGGAGACAGGTCTGTCGGCAAAAAAATTTTAAAACGAATCATTATATCAGCGATTCAAATATAGAGAGAAAATATAATGAAAAAATAGTATGCGAATATATAGTCTATATAGTTTTCAACAATTTTGATATTACTATTAACATATGTTGATATTGAATACAATTAAATATGTCATTACTATGGTAATTAGTGGAAATTATGTTTTAGCGAGCGAACCGAGGCAAACCTATTCTAAAATAAATGAGTTTTTAATCTTTTTTTCAATTTTTATTCAAATGCATTCTGAGCAAATTATAGAGAAAAAATATTTGGAGATGAAGCTAATACACTATTCTACAAATATTTCATGAAAATGAATATAATTGTTTCTATGTACCAAGTTTGAAAAGAAAAAAATTAAAAAATATATTCAAGATTCTTAATCAAAGTTTTACAACACGGATGAAGGGGTCCAAGATACAAAGCCGTGCCACTTTGAGACACTTGATATAATCTCGATCTGCATGTTCTACCAAGCTATGTTTTATCGCCTATACATATATAATAACATAACATAACACATTTTATTAAGCAAAAAGAAGGTTGTTCAAACCTATGAAAATTGCATCTAAAAATAATAACTTCAAATAATGAGATATTTGAGTTTTCATAAGAAGGAAATATCACAATTGTAAAAACTTGAGATGACTCCAATGGAAGTCTAATCTATTTTAAAATACATTTTGCGTCAGCATTGTCTGGCGGGAATATGCCGAAGCCTGCGCAAATATGTTTCGCGGATAGATCATTTTAAAAGTGTTATATGACAGGCAAAGTAGCATAGAAGAGAGTTGAATTTAGTTTACACAAACTTAAATTCAATTAAAAAATTTTTAAATTATAATTTTCCATATATTGACGATAAAAGACAGAAACCAAGACCTCTTCCAAGTTATGTTGGATCCCGCATTTTCTCCTTTTTATATTTTTATATTTTCTTAGTGTACAATTTTTTAGCAAATAGTTCCTAATTATATAGTATTATACTAATACTGTATAAATGAAAAGTCCTTATGTAGAGATTCCCAAAGATGCAAATATCTTGTTGTAACTCTTAACCTGTGATTTATGGAGCCCTAAGGATCGGTGAGGGTAAGATTAAATAAACCATTTTTTTAATTTAAAATTATAAATATACTTTCATATACATTTTTTTGATTGAAATATTATTCTAAAACATTTTATAACGAATCAATTTTTTGCAAGTAAAAACATTAATTGCACGCAAGGTTTTTTTAAGACTTTTATAGCTTTCATCAGCTTTTTAAAGGGATCCATGCCTGAATAAAGATTAGGAACCCGTGCAATAGAGAATATAGATAGTTCCATATGTTACAACATTGATAAATAATTAGGAGTGAAGCTTAGTTCTTCTTCATACACGCGTCTCTTTCAAAATTGTGCTTTCTTTGAAATGGTTTTATTCAACATGTGAAATCTGTAGAGGGCCTCGCAACAAATCGGAAGAAATCGTTTGACGAGTTTGTGGATTCATAGGTATGATCAAAATATCTTGATAACTTTCGTCAAAACAGCTTAAAATTTGTGTTTATTATAAGCTAATGTAAAATTCTATTTTATAAAAATTTCTATATAAAAGCTTAAAAAGTTTTAACATTTTTAAAGTTCCCGAAAAATAAGTAAAAAGATTTTCACAATTAAAGCCATCGTATATAAAATAAAAGAAATAAATATGTTTTCTAATTTTGAACTTGTTAAAATATATAACAAGCAAACTTAACCAAATAATGAGATTTTAATATTCTTTTTTAACAAAAAAAAAACCTTAAAATTTTTTTTTATTTTTTAATAAAAACTTACAACCAAAATGTTCATCAACAAATCATGCCAATTCAAAAAATGGTATATTATATCATAAAATTAAACAGAATATCATGGAAGATATAAAAAAAAAAGAAATATTCCAAAGAAAACCTAAAGAAGTGTGCAATAGATATAATATATTTGATGGGCCACAAAGCTTAACGCAAGTAAGAGATACAAAATATTTTCCTGATCCAATGATTCGTTTAGTTAGAAAAATCGCAAATGACATCATATTTTATTCAGTCTGTCACCAAAAGACCTAGGAAAGTTCCTTCTCTTATTTTATACACCAAAGAGCAAATAACGGATATTCAAAGATTTTGTTGTTCTTCACTAAGCTGTCTAACAACAATTTGCGGACATTGACAAAACCTATAATCTGGGCGATCTTTATGCTACAAGTACTGTTTTCAAGAATCTTGGGAATTATGCGTGGCTCAATTTTTTTACATGGGGATATAGTTTTAGGATGTGATGATGAGAGGGTAATAAAAATTGCTTCTCTCAAAGCGTTTCTTGGTGCTTCATAAATGAAAGGCACAAGACACTTAAAAAAGAACGTCATTACCCGGATAAGAGATAAAATCGGTGTGTGCAATGCACAAAGGCAAACAGTTACTTCTGAAATATTTGGATATACAGGAGTTATTGAATCTGAAGACATCTTTACTTTTGGAACAAGACTTATGTTGACAAAAGACATAATCCAAAATCATGTTCCCCCTTTCATGACCTGCTTCGAGAAAAGAGTGGTCAACACACTGCAAGAGAACTTACAAATTAGTGAAGAAGTTGTTTTGCGGGTGCTAAAATGAAATGGATCAATAACAACAGTGAAAAAGCTTCAATCATATTCTCAAACAAGCTTTTGATTGGAAGGCAAAGAAGCTAGCAGATTTAGTCGATCGATATTCTTCTACATGGAAGTCGTGAAGTGTCAATATGAAGAGATAAAAAGATCCTTTGTAAATATTGGAGAGTATTTATTAGAGAAGAGCTTCAAAGAGTATTTTATTAACAAAATACTTATTATAATAATAATAATCTAGATTCGAAAAAAATGGCCTCTATTTTTTAAAATTTTGTTGAAAAGCGAACAGAACTAGACACAAGGGGAAGAACGCGCTCTAAAGACACTGCACTCGTCGTTGCAGCAACAACTCCAAAACGCGGGAATAAGAAACCAAATCAGAAAGTACGTACAAGAAATGCAACAACTTTTAGAGCATTTATAAGGATAAAAAAGAAAACTTTATGGATGACGATATTTTTCCATCAACAAATGAATGAACAAAGGGTTGCATCTTTTTTTTTTAAAAAAAGTTTTAATTTTACTTTTTATATGCAATATAACGTAACGTTTAACTTCCAATGGTCATTTTCACTTTTAAACATAAGTTTAATTCAAAAATAGTTGTCAATCAGACAACTCATCTATTTTTAGACAGTTTTCACTGGTTTCGTTAAATTCCAATATGAAAAAAAAAATTTCAAACTAAAAAACATTTTTTTGCTGATTTGCTTTAGGATGTGTTCGCCTAAGAATTAGTTTTAAAAAGCCAAACAAAAAAAAATTTTGGAATAAAAAATATTCCATTTTTAAAGAGCGCTATTTAAAATACAAAAAATATAAATCTACCATCATAAAATTTAATGCATAAAAGCACTTACATTTAATAAATTATGTTCTGTATTAAAATGAAAGTCAGTCGTGTTTTAAGATTCGCGATCGAGGGTTTTAAATATTTAAAATTCAGGGTCGTGCACGGTTAAAAAACTTAAAAAAAGGGGGGGGGGGGGGCTACAGACATTTTTATTTTTTATTGAGGGTGCGGGCAATTTATTTACAACGCGCCCATACCTCAAGTACGCACATACAATTTTTTTCGTTTTGCGGTTCTTTCATCAAATATTGCATGCGAATATCCTTTTATGAACTTTTATGCTTGTTCGCAATCATATGGTAAGATGTGTGATTTAAATTGGTCTTCTTAAACACCGATATCCATGGCTACTGTTGCAGCCAGTTAAGGAAGTTTGCGTCTGGATAAGAATTTTCCAAGCATTTCTTAACCAACCCCCCCCCCCCCCAGAAAATTTTTTCCAGAGAAACTCCCTATTAACGAACATGTTTCAAGGTGAGCTTAACTTCCATGTGAGCCTTAATTTGGTCTTTATTTTTCCAAATTCAAATGCTTGGCTGGAAATGACTGAAATCAATTTAATTACGTCATTGAATCCTCTTTCTTCCATACAATATGTGGAAGAGATTAAAAATATCTTACTCAGCCTTCTTTAATATCTTCTAATCAATAAGAACTTACTAAGGAATAATCTTATTTAAGTAGGCACATGTGTTGAACAATTATTTCCTAATAGGTATGATCAACTTTTTTTTTGAATTAAAACTCTTTTAAAATTTCATGCAAAACCATTATATTCATCATTTCTTCTTATATTCGTTTTCAAACATTTTGACTAATTACTTTTACGACCGGAATAATCTTAATCGCTAGAATAAGATTAATATAATCTTAATCACTAGAATAGAATTTTCACTCGGCAGATGGCATGGTGAGAGCGTAGACTATCGATCAAGATGGTCTGGGTTCGATTCCCAAAAGTGGTTATTTTTATCATCTGTCCAACTATGGAAGATTATTCTTACCTTAGATGGGGGATACCACCGACAAATAAAAAAAAAGAGAATAGAATTTTATGGTCAAAACTTTATGTGAGAATTTAGGGAACATGTGAATATAAAAATTCATACTTATTGTGTTCGTGTTTAAGAGCTTCCAAGCCTTGTATAACTCTTTTCGTGTTTTGAACGATTTCTTCTTGGGATAAAGCAGCCATGCTATTGACGCTTTCAAACTTTTTGCTAAAATAAAATATCGTTGTGAAATAAAGCATGCAAATTTATTGATTAAAAAAAAGGAAAAATCAAACTTTGTATCGATGATGCCTAAACGAAAAGACTTTCAATAATTTATCTTATCTCAAGAAAGATTAGTGAGGAGAAACCGAAACTTAAATAATAATCCAAACTGAAGTCATTGGCGAAACAGAAATTTTGCCAGGAGGAGGAGGGGGAGGTAAGAATATATGTTTTCGCAAATTGTATTATATATGCCACTATAAAATCTGAAAAAACAGTTAAACTTAAAAGGAGATTCAGTAAATAAATTTCATTAAAAGATGTAAAGACTTCGTGTAATTCCTAGACATTTCATGAAATAACTGAAGTATCATTTTTGTAATTAGATGCTCAAATTCCTAGAAAATTCAAGAAATATCAGAGAATCTTTGAAAGTGTGAAAGTCAAAGAGCGATTTTAGAATACTTTAAAAATAAAGTTCTGTGCCGGTTTTTTACACTGGTTTTCTTCCTCTGAAGAATTCAAAGGTTTTTACGGTTAGGTAGTGCTCTAGCGACCCGATTCTACGTGGTTAGTAATCAAGCTATCACTAGACAATAAGTTTGTTTCCCAAATTGAAAGCGTTCGCGTTAGGATTGTATCTTTCACTCAGTTGTATTTATATATTGTAACATAAATTCTTGTAAAATAATATATATAACAAGCTATGCAGTAACAAGGGCCGATAGGTGTTTAGTGGGATGGAAAGTCCAGGTAGACTTGGACTCAGCATTCCGGGCGGGCCACGATATCCGAAAGGATGGATGCGAACGCCACAAACAACTTAATTAATTAATTAATTAATAAAGTTCTATTTTTCAACTTCTTCCAAGGTTTTTCCAGCGAAAAAATTCAATTTAAAATGAAACCACACAATTTTCGAGTTGAACGAGGCAACAAAATGAAAAATTTCCATTTTCTGCAAATATCCTTTCTTTCATGTCTATTTACTCTTCCAAAATGATTTTGAAAGCTGTTATCCCCGGTGAGAACCACGAAGATGACAGAAAAGCGTCTATTTTAAATGGATAAAAGAAAGTCCATTATTATTAATAGTGTTCCAAATTGTTAAAGCAAACATTTTAATAAAACTGTAAATATATACTTCGTGGCGTTAAAGTGTTCCAGGCATGAAAAGTCTTTCTTTTTCAATTCAATTTGAAATATTAAAAGCAGAGACTGTTTTTGAGATTTCCATTTTTTGGGAAACGAGTGTCGGACCGGCTGCTTCTCAAAGAGTCAGGATGGGCATACGTTGGTATTTTTTAAAATGGTAATCAGGTGATGCAGATTAGAGCAGGAATTTTGGTGTAGAATCTGACTCCAGAACGTTTTGAGAGTCAGATTCTACACTTGATCGTGATTTCCGAAATTTCTCTCGAAAAATTAAAAAAAAAATTCAAAAAATTTGATAATGTTTTTCAATTGATTAATCAATATATATTAGGTATTTTCAATTTAAAATTTTTTCATGCTCAATAAAAAAATTTTTATTGATTATAATCTTTTATGATGGGTTTAAAATTAGAAAAAAAACACTAACTCATGATAATTTTCTGGAGTCAGATTCTTCACTTGAATTTTTTGGAGTCAGATTCTAAACTTGATCCGTGATTCTCACCTTAATCTCCGTCGATAAAAAATAGTGTTAGAAATTCAGAATGAAATATAAATTAATTAAAAAAAACTAATTTCTGAGTGTTTACCTCTTCAACTTTTATTTTAAGATTGATTTTCTAAAAAAAAATTTTTTTCTATTTTATTCAAACTTTAAGAAAAAATTGTATGACCTGAAAGTCTTTAATCGTTTATTATCACTGCCATCTCCCGCTTTGACAATTTCAAATTCTTAAAAGACCTACTTAATTGTATATTTTAATTAAAACTTATTTGCTATTTCAATTCCTGTAAAAAACACAATAGTATATATCAATATTTACATGATTATTGAAATAGATTATTGATTATTGAAAATTGATTATTGTGTGCCAAATAATAATTCATTAGATGGGCCAACATTACGTACCGTTTTAAACGGAACAGTCCCGTTTTTATTATTACGTTAAAAAAGAATTTTTCATCTAAAATACTATAACACATATATCTCCTAAAACCGCAAAGGTTAACACGGGAGACTACCCCTCATGATTTTGATTGATTATTATTATTATAATCAATTGAATGTTACTAAGTTTTAATTAGAAATTAAAAAGAGTTTAATTAGTTTTTAAAAAGATAAAAAGAGAATTTATCTATATTTTGATAAAAATTTTTACATAACCTTGACATTTTATTTTGATATTATTTGTAACATATAATACGTTTGTTTTCAATTTACTACCTTCAAATAAACGTGATTTTGAAAATTATCGTTTTTTCCTATAGCATTTGTTGAAATGCCGCATTTTTGTCACAAAAAAGTAAGCTCAGCTTATTATGATAGTTTAGTAAAATGAACATTTGCAAAATAGCAATTTTATAACATTAAATGCACATTATGCAGGATCATAAACGAAAAAAATAGAAATTCACAATGGGAGCAAAAAAGGTGGTAGTCAAGTATAAAGTTTTACTTATTAGGAGCGTGAGTAAGGTTAGTAGTTAGATACTGGGTTTCAATAACTCAAGGTCTTGGGTTCGATCCCGCATCAAGCCTACTTTCCTCATAGTTCGATATAAGCGACGCAATTGTACCTTCTCGATGAAAACACCCCTATGATACCTTTTTTTACCGTTAGCTGTTTTTCATCCATCACGTTTGAAATAAAAAAAATGAAACATAGTTTGTTCTGCTTTATTTTCTTTTATATGAAAAACAGCAATAATCCTGGAAGAAGGTAAAATTCTCTCATAAATACAAAACAGTAACATAAATCACTTTTTAAAATTTGTCTGAACAAGGTTTCGAATTTTAGCTTGCTCACAAACTTTTCGTTTTAAACTTTGTAAAAAATAAGGTGGCCATAAAATTTAGAATTGGCCATAATTGCTTGAATACAAAAAAGTGATACTTGAAGGCAATGTGGGAAGAAAAAAAGGCAGTCGTCATAAAGCACGTGTGAAGAGGGAGGTGAGGAGAGAAAGAAGAAAGTGTGTAATGGATGGATGGATGGATGTACTATAAAAATAAGCGATGATTGTGCTCGAGTGTTGTGGTAGATAGATGGCTGGCTGGCTGGCTGACTGACGCTGAACAATATGACTTCTGTGTTGTGCAATTCAAGTGTATGATGGTGAAATCAGATAGGAGAGGAGGGGTGGAGAAAAGGTGTAGTAGTAGTAATAATACCACCGTGGGCTGAATTGTGGAATTATCATGTTTTATTATTTGTATAGCATAGCATCCCAGAACAGAAAACTCTTGCATGATTGGACATCACACGATTGGGAGGAATCAAGGCAGAAATATACAAAATAAAAACTTTATATTCTACCTACTTGACTTCAAATCTATCAAGAATGAACACGAAAATTTTGCCGACCTTCGAATCTTAGAATGGACCCTGGGAAGGGACTAATACGGGTGAAAGTGGCGAGTATTTTCATTTTGTTTTCTTTTAGTTAAATCGTTTATAATTTCTAACTTTTTTTCATTTTAACGCCATCTATATAATCTATAAAAAATAAAATAAAAAGTTTACAAACATATGTAATATCATTTTATACGCGAATGATTTCTTTTGTTTATTGATTTGATTTAGTAGCTATGCTAACGTTCTTAATTAAGCATTCATTCTCGAGTAAAAATATCATTTGTTTACATGCTATCATGCAGAAATCTAATGTTTAGAGCAGAACAAAATAAGTTTGTATGTGTAAAATAGCAATGGCAGAAATATAAAATTTGCTTGCCACTAATAAATCATAAACATATAGCACATATGCCTAGATATTGATATCACCGATTTACCATAATGTGTGTAATCTATATAATTAGATCTCATCTAATGGCATCAATAATAATACAAGTAAACTTAATTTCTCTTTATTGTTGATCTATTTATTGGATTTCATTTACCCCGATTCACGTGTCGTTATGTCACCTTCAAATGAATCTTCAGGCATAGATGGTTCTAACAGAGAAACTTCTACTCTGAAGATGATGAGAAATTTTCTTCTGACTCTACTGATTACTCAAAAAGTAATCGCCCTTTTTCAGATGGTCTTAAAACCTCCGGCAAACACAATGTATCAATGAGAAGCGTTACCAATGTTGGTAGACCTTTTGCCCTGTGTTCTGAGCCTTTTGGTCCAAAAGAAAGACGAACTGAATTGAATAATACGCTTAAAATTTTCTACCTATTTTTACTCAAGAAGTTTTACAGGATATTTTGCATTGCACAAAACGAAAATTTGTAAGTATATCTTGTATTTTTTGATAAAATAGTGTTATATCTGTCATGATTTATAAATTTATAGAAATATGCTTCTTTTAATTCATGGATTCATTTGTTTTGACAATAAAAACACTAAATATAGTTTAAAAGTAGAATAGAAATTTATAAAGTTTTGAGTGCGAACATTGTTGAGAATTTATGATCATTCAAAACCAAGCCATTATGGCAACAAGTGCTGTCAATCATTGACCCATTATGTCTTCAAGCCAGAAATATATGTGTCGGGAGTAGACGATAAGAACAGACTGGTGAAAAGCTCAAATTTACCTAAAGGTGGCGGAATGCTGATACTGACCGTTTTTTTCACTTCGTATGAAACTTTGTAAGTGGGTGAAACATGATGCTTACACTATTTGCGGAACAGATAGCGCTAATAGAAGATTAATGCCTGACATAAGGTCTAAAATTAGCTGAATATGAAAGTAAATGTCTGTATAGTGGGGGCATGCATCAATGACGAAAGCACATATCATCCCTCACTAGCACGCTTAGTTACGTCACAACATTTAGGTAAAATTGAGTTGAAAGGTGAACGCAATAAGCCAGAAACGATTATAGATCATAGTAAATTCAAATCAGGTGTAGAGATGTGTGTAACAAAATGCTATTTTACTTGTTCTAAACCTTTGAGAAGAAGGCTGTTTTGCAAATATTTAGATATAACAGCTCTAAATGGTTGAGCAATTGAGGAATGAAAAGTAACACTCCTTCCAAATTTGCCTCCACGTGTAAAAGTGGTAGAAAATATTTTCTTAGACTCATCTCTGAATGAAACATCGGATGAAATGTTCTTCCTACTCATCGCATAACAAGAGATTAGATCTAGTTTTTATGGGATTGAGCAAGACTTCACTCAGCCAAAGAAAAGAGAAAGAAGAAAGTGTGAAAGATGTAAAAGATGAAAATCATACAAAATAATTTTGCCAAAATTGTATTTAATTCCATTTTTTATGTTATATAAATGAATAAAACTTTGTAGATGGCGTTAAGACAAATTAAATAAAATTTCGAATTTTTCACGCAAAACTCCCGTTATATCTCGCGGGGGTTAAAGCTACAATGCTGAACGAGATTATATTATTAGGAGAACGAAAAATTATTTTCCCCCTTGTTGGAAACAAGATTGGAGGATGGTGGCTCTGATTGCCCGCTGGATATACCAGAAAAAAGTCTAGAAAGGCAGTATATTGAGGAGGGCTTGCAAAAATATTCAAATAGAAGACTCTTACTGATAATAGGACGCTATGTGATGAGAAGAGGTTTTCATGTTATAAAAAACTTGTGAAAGTATTGTTCAATACCAAAGAAAAGGGAATCAATCGTGTCTCAGAGACAGAGAGCGACTTGTCAGTGCGCTGTGATAGTAGATGATCAATTTTTGGAACGGGAAAAGTGTTGCTTTTTCTGGTCGATCGATTATGCGAGTAAGAATAAATGGAGAAAGGGGGTAGTGATGGCAAAGTGAGAAGAAATTGATGTTAATCTCCTCTCCAAAGAATATTCTAAAAGTCAAGGAAGCACAAGAACTCTTACAACAACAGAACACGCGGCAGGCAGAAGTGGGAAGATTGGAATGCAAAAGAAGATGATGATGATGATGATGAAGAGTGAGGAGACTGACGAGGAGATTTTACACACACATAATCATAAATTAAATTCTATTGATTGAGTATTGAATTTTTTAATATTGTAAAGCAGAGGAGATTGTGGCGTGCGAATTTAGTGAAAAGGAAGAAAACGCTATAATAATAATAATATGCTCTCTCCATCATACGAAGACTAACTAGTGGTATACGCAAGAAGGTTGAAGTTGTAGAGGCTATCGCCATCATTGTCATCATCATCCATTGAAATGAAAAGTGAGAGTGGTGGTACGTAGAAAGAATGACGAGTGAAGGGTGGCGCTAGTAAACGCGCGCAACACAACCAAGGAATATTAATGCTTGAAGAAAAGTGGCAGAACTTTGAAAATTCCATGTAACAAAGAGACGACGAAATAATAGTAAAACTGTCTTAGGATAGAAATGCTAACTGTCTTTGAATGTAGGATGCGCGGACATATTGGACTGGGCCTCTTTGTCCAGTAGATTTTGGACTAGTGCTTAACTTGTTACGTGGTTTTTGTTAATTTGATATTATATTACATTACATTACATTATAATATGCCTATGTTATATTGGAAAGAAGGTTTGTGTTGAGCATGTTGTTTGACAAATTAATTAACCGGGTTAATTAATTATCAAGTGTATATCATGTAATTTAAAGTTAAACAACTACTCTATGTGTAATTGTGCATATATTTGCTCATCCGTGGTCGACAAATCTTCATTTGTAGATGAATTAGAGTTATTTTCATATTATATAATATATCAAATTAACAAAAACCAGTTGACAAGTTAAACTCTGTTCCAAAAATCTATTTGGGATAAGGATTGACAAGTACAAGTTCTTACCCTGCAATATCTGTTAGCGAAATCATCTAGTCCAAAATGTAGGATAAAAATGTCCGTTGGCCAAAACATATGTCCACGCATGTCTATACCGACAACTCTACAACATCCTTCCCGATACAGAATACTCTGATAGAACGCTCCCTCATCTAAAACGATCATTCTCAATGGATCCCATGGTTTTGACCTTTTAATCTTAGAGATAACGAAACGAAAAATTTAGGAATGCGATAACGACAACCAAAAAAATTAACTACCATAGTGTTATGGTATCCAAAAAGTTGACCGTTGACATTCTCCTTCTCTTCACATATAATATTTGAGATAATTGATTTAAATGATTGAACTTTAGCTAATTAGATGCAAGAATCTTGAACAGTTCATCATTTAAATTAGTGTTTCTCAACGTGATCCATGTCTTGGGATCGCAAGGAGTCCACAATATTTTAGAGCGGTCCATCAAATTTTGCAAAGGGTGTCCATTTTAAAAAAAATAAAATTTTAATGTTTATTGAATAAAAAAAATGTAATTTTATTGAAGAAAAGTTTTGAAACTGAAAAAAATGTTATATTATGGTAGGAAGCTCAGTTTTATATGTGACTGCTTCCCCATCTTCATGTCTTGTTGAATCAGGTTTGATACTACTAAAAGTGATTAAAATATAATGAATTCTGAATTCCCTGATCTCCATTCAAAAAATCGAAGCCGACTAAATGTTATTGATAGAGGAGGAGATATTTAAGATTGCCATTGACATCATTGGAATCTGAAATATCAAGTTCAGCCTAAAGGCTTATTGAAATTCAGTTTGAATTTCAACTCTCACACGAAACCACATTTTTTTCGAATAAAAATTACACCTTTTTTTAAACTTTTTTTATATAAAATTATATCCATTTTCAAAAGATGAGGGGAGTTAAAAATATATACAATACAAATAAAAAATATTTATTCTTATATTTTTGATAAAAAAAACAACTTGAAAAATTAAAATGGCAGCAATAAAAAATATGGGCTCCACAATAAAATTTCCAAGGTTGAAAGTGGTACATACGAGAAGTAAAGTTGAGAGACTCACTGATTTAAATAGTGAAAAATTATTCAAAAAACGTTAAAAATAATTGATTCGATTCTAGCGCAATTTGATTGGTTAAGGGAAAAATTAATTCTAAAATTTTTTATCCAATCAGATCAAAGAGTGCGCGTACACCCTTCCACACTGCCGTGAGGAAAAAGTCTACAACTTTTGGAATATATAATATGGATGAAAATACTTTTTGGCTGGAAGAAGTTACAAAGCGTACAAAATCGAGTAGTTTCGGGGGTTGAGGTTCGCTAGAATAGTTTGAAGTGAAAAAAAAGCTTCCTTTTCTCAATCCTATACAAAAAGGATGATATGGCTGAATGAACTACTACTACTACTACTACTCTCTTGAAAGTTAATTTACACACACGCGTATAAACATATATATATATATATATATATACATTGAATGCGATTAAAATGTATATGTAAATAAACTGTCACCGTGGTGTTTGTGTTTGAGGCGTATTATATATAAAAAACCGTTAATTAAATAAGCACAAAAGCGTAAGAAAGGCGGAGATCAAGTCATCTATCTCATCGAGTAAATATGGCACGAACACACACTCTCACCTGTGAAAAGGACTGCACAATTCGTCAAGCTTACACAAACAGAAACACATTTGATATGGGGTGTCAGTGTACGTATATGTATGTATGTTGTTTAGTTTAAGATTCATTCAAACAAAGATATAATCATAAAATGGTGGGGTTATTAATTAACACATGGGTAAAAAGAGGAAACAGGATTGAATGGGTTTTATTACATTGAAGCAGCCTCTTTCATATATGAGAAGATATAAGAGTACCGTTGTTTAGAACAGTGATTCTCATAGTGGTCCAAGTGGACAACTAATGGTCCATATAGCATTTCTGGTGGTCAATAGAGAATTCGTAGCCATAAAAAAATGTAGCTACTATATTATTGTCTTTAATTATTATTCATGTGTCCATTGTATTTCAAAATTTGTAAGTTGCTTAGGCATTATGCAGTGTTATCAGAGGTCTGGCAAGACCTCCGGGGAGACAACACGCAAAACTTGCCTGCCTTATTATATATTTAAATGTGTAAATCGTAAAATGCTTAAAAAATATACTTAAAATAAAAATTTTCAAAAAATATTTTACATACATATTGAAAGCCACATTTCAAAAATTCTACCTAAAAGTTCAAAAAATTTAACTTTGAAATTGCAGTTTTATTTCATAAAAACTATATGATTGGTTGAAATGTTTATGTAATATATAATAATAATAATAATAATACTAATACTACCAATACTACTTTTTGAAAATTTTTACTTGTTTGATTTGAAGAAAGAATTCAACTGTTTTTCAATATTTCTTTTTCATGATATATATATCATTAGAAAGCTTATCGTTTGCTACATACTCTAGAATAATTTATTTTTGCAAAAGTTTTAACAAATTTTAATAAATGGACTTTACTTCGAAAAATTTTGTCTAAATTTTTGAAAAAATTACGGACCACCTTTTTGTTTACGCATAATGTGAAGATTTTTAAAAAAATTGAATGAAAATGATATCATTGGAAAGGTATACTCTTTGTGGTTAACATAGGCTAGGTTATACAAATAAATATATTTTCATTTTTCCAAAATCTGCTTTTATGTGAGGTCAGTCAAGTTTTATCTAGTTTCAAAAAATACCAATAATAATTAACGTTCTTAATTTATATAATATTTTTTCAATATTTTATATTCACAAAGGTAAAATATGATTTTTTACATTTTAAAATTTCATAGTTGAAGAAAACTGTCGAAAATTAATATATATTTTTTACTTTTTATGGGTCAGTAGTACAGGTCAGTATAATGTTTTTCTAATAAATTTAAAATTATTTTTAAAGTGAAAAATGTTGATCGAATGTACAAGATTTGAAGCTATACTCTTTGTGGGTAAAATAGGCTAGGTTTTACAAATAAATATATTTTTATTTTTCCAAAATCCGCTTTTATGTGAGGTCAGTCAACTTTTATCTAGTTTCAAAAAATACCAATAATTAACGTGATGAGTTTATATATTATTTCTTCAAAATTTTATATTCACAAAGGCAGAATATGGTTTTTAACATTTTAAAATGTCATAGTTAAATAAAACTGTCAAAAATTAATATTTATTTTTTACTTTTTATGGGTCAGTAGTATAGGTCAGTATAATATTTTTCTAATAAATTTTAAATTATTTTTCAAGTGAAAAATGTCGATTAAATGTACGAGTTTTGTTTGATAATCGTAGTCTACTTTTATTTAGTTTAGATACAACCTTTCTAATTTTTAACGAAGGGCATTCGTTATATTTATACCGACAGTGTGCGAAGAATAAATCACATTATTGATTGATTTTAGAGCATAACTATGCGAAGAAAGATGAACACATGTTGCATTACGCGTTTGTGAGCGCAGTGAATTCTTATCTCGCATACGCTTCACCACATCTTTAGCACGCGTGTGTGGTTTATTTTATCGGGCTAGTGTACGCTAAGTTTATTTGTAGTGTTCCTAGCTTAAATCTTAGTCAAATATTAAAACGCTTATAACTTTCACATTTCTCAACAAAATGCATCATGCGATATACCAAATTAAAGCATTTTTTATGGGCTTTCGAATACATTACTTATATCATAAGTACTTAAGAAATACCATTTTACTGTTTTTATTTTCCATGGGCTTCATACCATTAATTAGCAGATAAGGGATGCATTTTAAACTAAAGCTCCTTTCATTAGGACAAATTTTTACCTATATTATGTGACAATTTCCAGCACAATTATAAAGCGACTCTACTCTCAGAATCTAAATTTATTTGTAGATTTTTATAAAATAGTATTAGTTTTTCCATTTTTTTTATAAATTAACCTTCGTTTTTTTTATTGGTCAGTATAATGTTTTTCTAATAAATTTAAAATTATTTTTGAAGTTAAAAATGTAGATCGAATGTACAAGTTTTGTTGGATAATCGTAGTCCACTATTTATTTTTAGATTTTTATAAAATCATTTTAGTTTTTCGTTTTTTATAAATTAACATTCGTTTTTTACTTCTTTTGAATAATCATCCAAAATTTAAGTGCGGGTTTGATTTACACTTTGATTCGAAAAAAATATGTTTTGGATAAATATTTTTTTTATTATTGTTTACTGCATATAAATTTCTAAAGAGAAGATAAATAGATCAAAATATGTGTTTTAATCAATTTTTCTCAATAAGTATTGAAGCTATGAGGTAGCAAAATATGAACAGAAAGTTTGATATTTTTTGATTTTTTAAAGAATATTTTTCGATTCTTTGATCACAGAATTTTATTTTGATTATTTGACAAATATAATATTTAAAATCGTCCAAATTGCAAAGTATAGGTATTTTAAACAAAGCAGTAATATATTTGAAGAAATAATTTTCAGTATAAAGAGTTTAGAAAACTCTTCTCTAATATGTAATGATATATTCTCATAACCTGTACGGTTGAACGCGGGTAGACAACTTGCGTTTTATCTCCAACCCGTATATTACGATGATTCTTCTCCAACCTGTATTCTACGATGATTCATCTCCAAACTATATACTACAATGATTCATCTCTAACCTGTATACTACGATGATTCATCTCTAACCTGTATACTACGATGATTCATCTTCAACCTGTATACTACGATGGTTTCTATTCCATGTACAAATAACTAGGGAGACAATGTTCAACTTTCTGTTCACTTCTGCTAGATGTAAGATTTGATATACCTCATTCGGGGAGACGATGCTACATAGTTATTACCTATATACATTATACCTGTATACTACGATGGTTCATCTCCAACCTGTATACCGCGATAATTCATATCAAGAATCGAAAAATATTTTAAAAAATAAAAAAATATCAAACTTTCTGTTCATATTTTGCTACCTCATACGATGTTACAAAAGTTATTACCTATACTTTGCAATTTGCACGATTTTAAATATTATATTTGTCGAATAATCAAGAATCGAAAAAGTTCAAATCAAAAATATTTATTCTTTTTAAATATATCGTTGGCTCCCCTTACTTTTAGTTACGTATGTGCATAATTTGATAAAAATTAATTATTAAAGACTAGGTTTATCTTTCAATTTTAAAAGTAAGGGGAGCCAACGATATATTTAAAAAGAATAAATATTTTTTGATTTGAACATTTTTCGATTCTTTGATTATTCGACAAATATAATATTTAAAATCGTGCAAATTGCAAAGTATAGGTAATAACTTTTGTAACATCGTATGAGGTAGCAAAATATGAACAGAAAGTTTGATATTTTTTATTTTTTAAAAATATTTTTCGATTCTTTGATATGAATTATCGCGGTATACAGGTTGGAGATGAACCATCGTAGTATACAGGTATAATGTATATAGGTAATAACTTATGTAGCATCGTCTCCCCGAATGAGGTATATCAAATCTTACATCTAGCAGAATGTGAACAGAAAGTTGAACATTGTCTCCCTAGTTATTTGTACATGGAATAGAAACCATCGTAGTATACAGGTTGAAGATGAATCATCGTAGTATACAGGTTAGAGATGAATCATCGTAGTATACAGGTTAGAGATGAATCATTGTAGTATATAGTTTGGAGATGAATCATCGTAGAATACAGGTTGGAGAAGAATCATCGTAATATACGGGTTGGAGATATATATATATATATTTATTTATTCATGTAAAAAAGTGGCATGTGAACATAGGGAGAATTGGGATAGCGTTAGCCTTTGGATAACAAACGAAACAAATTTTAAAATCTTAACCACAAATTTCTCTCTTGTGTTCTATATGTGGTGACTGGTGGTCCAATAAATATTATAAAGTGGCATAGGAAAGACGTTAATCGATGCACGGATACTGCAACATTCCCAAATTTTCCTCTACACAATATTGTTTGACAAATTTGATATTTCAATTATTTTTATTTTTTTCATATCAGTTGTAAGAATGTCTGCTCCAACTGCTAAAAAGGCAAAACTGAGGAATTACAGAGATTTTATGTGGATTTTAAATCCCATATGTCTTGAATGTTGTGCCATGTTGACAAATGATTCCATGAAGAAAGCTAAGCTAAAACAACTATCAAAAATCAAAGACTTCTTCATCTGTTCGTAGGTAAAGATATGCATATGCAAAATTTTGTGAATAATCTCTTCTGACTTTGTAAAAAAAAGTGGAAAGACATATTTAAGCCAAGTTATTCGATCTCTGAAATTATTTCCAAGGTTGGAGGATCTGAGGTTTGCGCTGAGAAGCTTGTCAAGCGTGCTATTTTGAATGATATCTTGTGAAAATGAAATGATATGAAGGGATGATGCATCTAACGAGTGCAATTCGACTTTCAAATGATATTATTACAAGACAGTGTTAAATGTCGAATTTTGTTGAAGAGAAGTCGGTTGAAATTCTGCAAAAGACAAAGTTTTCCGTCAAGGTTGATGAGATAACAATTCATAACCAAGCTATCCTCCTGGTCGTCTAATTCATCTATGAAGATGATATAAGAAAACTAATGTTATTCATTAAAATTTTACCTGAAACCAATCAGTGAGGTAGCGCTGTATTTTAATAAAATTATTCTATTCTATTGACTAATTTGAGCAACATTGCATCAGATGGGGCCGCAGTCATGACTGGATTCTTTCTAGAATCAAATCGTTATTCCTGACAGCATTTGGTTTTTAAGAATATTGGAGGAGATGCGCAACAATAATAAAAATTAACTTTGTCAAATGAATGATAGATTTTTGGTGGAATCCTGTGAAGATGATGATTTTAAAACCTATTACTTTACGCAGAAATAAGCAGGTTGTTAAAAGAAACCTAAGTGGATTTGTGGGAAATCAACTTTTTCATGTTCAAACTTCATGAAGCAAGCAAGCTGATACACCTAAGGAAATCTTTGAAAGACTTCCTCATTAAATCAAAAATATTTTACCTACATGTTATTTTTAAAAGAGTGAATGTGCTTAACTTGGAGCTGGAACGTAGATCACATTTGGTCACCTACGCTGAGAACATAAAAGTTTATATGGGGAAATTGAAATTTTGGAAAATAAAGTTTGAAAAAAAATTTCCATCTTTTCAAAATTTGAGAGAAGATACAGTGATTTTAATTATAGAAGGATTATCCGAAAATTATGAGCCTGGTGATCAAAATGTTGAGTTGGCTGAAATGTCATTGGACTTGAAAGAGAATGTGAAATTGAGAAGAAGAGTTGACAAAGAAGGAGTCTTTGCCTACATATCGGTAAGGGACTAACACTCAAATATTTTTCAACATCTAGAAGCAAGCATCATTTCTTTCTCTACCGCATGATTGGTGGAATCTGGATTTTAATCTGTTGTGGATGTTTTCAATAGAAAATTAAATACACTAAATCTCGGAACTATCACATACCTTGTGTCAGAAACATCAAGATCAAGGTAGACGCTAGCTGAATGGAAAAAAACTGAATGACTTCACTAAAATTGCTTTTAATAAACTAAATTTATCCTTGCTATAAATTTTAAAGTGTAAATAGACAATTTTGTCTTTTCACTAAGTATTTTAGTGGGAAAATGAAACAGCAAAGTAAAAGTGGTTCATCGGAATTTTTCCAAGAAAAAATGGTCCACGGACAGAAAAAGATTAGGAAGCACTGGTATAGAATGTGGTTACAACGTCCCTAACTTTATTAGAGATGTATCGGATGTGAATTTTTTTACATCCCCGGATGCGAATACAGTGGTACCTCGGTTTTCGAACGTCTCCGTACTCGTACAATTCGGTTTTCGACCAAAAAAATCGTGCCGTAATTGTTTCAGTTTTCGAGCAGATATCGGTACTCGATCAGCTCCCAAACACGCGATGAACGCATATTTGTTCAGGAATAGTTTAATAAAAAGCAAAGTACTTTATTGTTTTATACATGTATGTATTTATTTTGTTTAAATATTCGTGGAATATACAAACATTTGAATATTAAATATTTATGTAATAATTTTTTGCTAATTTTCCTGACTATTTACATAGTATATTATTATATATTTATATTTTAGATACGACCCAATCATGTCTCCTAAAAAGAATATAAAGGACGGTGACAAAGGAAAGCGAAAAACTACGAGAGCGACAATAGAAGTAAAGAAGGAAATGATAGGAAAATATGAGAATGGTGTTCGTGTTTCCAATCTTGCATCGACGTATGGCATACCGAAGTCGACAATATCAACGTTTTTGAAAAATAAAGAGATTCTTAAAGCCGCTGATGTTGCAAAAGGATCTAAAGGAATAAGCAAGCAAAGACCACAAATAATTGAAGAAGTTGAGAAGTTATTGCTTGTGTTTATTAAAGAGAAACAGTTGAAAGGGGATAGTGTGAGTGAAGCATTTATCTGTGAAAAGGCGCTAAATATCTATGGCGATCTAGTTAATAAAATTCCTGGTGCAAGTTCTAAAGACTTTGACTTTAATGCAAGCAGAGGATGGTTCGAAAAGTTTAAGAAAAGAAGCGGAATTCACAGTGTACTTAGGCATGGAGAGGCGGCAAGTTCAAACAAGGAAGGAGCAGAGAAGTTTAAAAAAGAATTTAGTGACTTCATAAAAGCAGAAGGTCTCGTCCCACAACAAGTCTTTAATGGAGACGAAACAGGTTTATTCTGGAAAAAATTGCCAAATCGCACTTTTATAACGAAAGATGAAAAAGCGTTGCCAGGCCATAAACCTATGAAAGACAGGTTGACTCTTTTGATGTGTGGTAACGCTAGTGGTGATTTCAAAGTGAAGCCACTCTTGGTTTATCACTCAGATAACCCTAGAGTGTTCAAGCGGAATAATGTAATGAAAAGCAAATTGCCTGTAATGTGGAGGGCAAATGCAAAGGCTTGGGTCACTCGGAAAGTTTTCACCGAGTGGATGCTTGAAGTTTTTGCTCCAAGTGTGAAAAAATATCTTCAGGAAAAGGGGTTGCCATTAAAATGCCTCCTATTACTTGACAATGCTCCCGCACACCCTCCAGATTTGGAGGCGGACTTGGTTAAAGAATTTGATTTTATTCAAGTAAAATTTCTTCCACCTAACACGACTCCGATATTACAGCCGATTGACCAACAGGTGATTTCAAATTTTAAGAAATTATACACTAAAGGCCTGTTTCGTAAGTGTTTTGAAATTACGAATGACACTGAATTAACTTTGAAAGAGTTTTGGAAAAACCATTTCCATGTCTTGAATGCTATCAATCTCATTGACAGTGCATGGAACCAAGTAAGCTACAGGACAATGAATTCTGCTTGGAAGAAACTATGGCCAGAATGTGTAATAGAACAAGACTTTGATGGACCTAGCCAAAAAATTGTTGACGATTCTATCATCGGTGATATTGTGACTATAGGGCAAAGTATGGGATTGGAGGTAAACGCAGATGATGTTGAAGAGCTTGTGGAAGACCATAGTATCGAGCTAACTACAGAAGAACTCAAACATCTTCAAAATGAACAGAAAACAACGGCTGATGAAATTGAAGAAAAAGAAGAGGATAAAGAAAATGCCTCAAGTGCTCTAATGAAAGAAATGATTTCAAAATGGATTGATCTGCAAAACTTTGTTGAGAAATACCACCCAGACACAGTGATTACAAATAGAATGGTGAACATGTTCAATGACAATGTGATGGCTCATTTCAGAAAAATATTAAAGTGCCGACAAAAACAGCAAACACTGGAAAAGTTTTTAGTGAAAAGAACAGACTCCCCAAAGCAGATTTCACGTGAGCCAAAAAGACAGAGAACAGTGACAGAAGAAGATGAAGAACGTGATTTCCCAGAAGTTACTATGGAAGAGGGCTCCACTTAACTTGCTCCGTTATCAATACCATGTATCGCGTGAATAAACATTTTTTCTTTATTTTTTCATTTTAGTAATACGTATATACATATACTTTACACTTCATTTGGTGCTTGAGAACGGATTATTTGCTTTTACATTATTTCTTATAGGAATAAATGATTCGGTGCTCGACCAAATCGGTTTTCGAACACTTTGTAGGAACGAATTATGTTCGAAAACCGAGGTACCACTGTATTTGATTTGACATCCTAGCCGATGCGAATATTTGATTTGACATCCTAGCGGATGCGAATATCCAAAATAAATTTTTATGCGGATGTAGATATAAAATATTTTTAAAAAGTTATATGTTTTATATTTTACAGTATCTTACTATTTTAATCCCTGTTTTATATTTTTACTAGAATTTAAAGATATAAAAATCTTGTAAGTTTTAAACAAAAAGATACGAAAAGTTTCAATAGATATTTATAAAAATTGATTTTAAATTGCGGATGCGGATGTTAGCATGAAAAAAATCAGCGGATGAAGATGTAAAGCGGATGCGGATATCTGATACATCTATACTTTATACTATTCACCTTTTGATCAAACACCCCAAAGCAAGTTTACTTTTTTAAAAAAATTTAACATATGAAAATAAAATTTGGATAATTAAATGGAAAATTAAAAAACTCATTAGTTTAGCTCTTTCAGGGACAATAAATCACTAGCGTCCATTTTAAATTTAAAAAAATTCTTAAGGTTTTGGAAGACAAAAGTAATTTATGAAATTAGTTCACATTTTGAAAAAATATCCTATCTATTTTTTCCATTAATAAAGTTTAAATATAATTCATACGTTACAAAATTATACTAATTTACCTACTAAATATGTAATGACCAAGAAAAAAAAAACTGTGCTTGCAAACATCTGTGTAGCCAGGAAAAAAAACTAACTCCTATATTCAAATTCAGAACATCAAAATTAGTTTTAAAAAAAGTTATTAAAAAGACGAAGAAGTTGATTTGCTTATATTTTATGGAATAAATATTAAAAAATAGATTCCAAATTCAAATTCAGTATAAAACCAACATTTTAAAGCTTAAAAAATCTCTGATTCTTAATAGGGTTCAGTGGTTTCCAAACTTTTTCTGATGGTTACCCACTTTTCATACATAATCCTTGTCTATGACCCCCACAACAATCATGGCCGGTGAATACCGTGACTGTCTATTAGTATCTAACAATTTATAATCATAAGATTAATTAAAAAGGGCATTTTGCTAAAAGGTGTTTCAAGAATAAGCAAAAAAAGGAAGAAAACATAGAAAATCCACTGGATGGTACGCCATGTGATTTAATCTTTGAACCTTACAAATTTGATAACATTGTAACAATTAAGTGCTCTATGGGTTAGCGTATCCACAGTATTCACAGGTGGGATAAGAAGCCTTCCCTCCACCGGCTATCTACCCGCTAAACTCATCTGGTTTTATTTATGCATAGCCACAGATTATGGCCCCCAAGGGGCCATGGCCCACAGTTTGGGAACCAATGGATTAGAGAATATACTATAATTCTTTTGTTACACTCTAACACTTCGTTATAGTAGCACTTTAAACATAGAGATCATTTTCTATCGCTCTTTCAATCAACGTATATGGTAACAATATGGAAGTTGAATGATTATTATTATTCAAAAATACAATGACTTTCATCGAGTTCTCCCCCTCTTTTATTATATATAGATCAAATAGGGAGAAAACTTTATTATATAAAGAAATATCTCACATTATAATACACTTGAAATCCAGGAATAATGTATTTATCTATCATAATGATGAAACTTATAACGGGTTGTGTCACGTCTCCATTCTCTTGAGATTTCGGAAGATACATCTTGTATAATTCCTTTCAAAATCTTTTTTCCAAAGTTAAGCCCCAAAAATCAAGGGATTCTGCATACTCGACGCTTCGTTAAAATACGGTATGCACTCGAAACCTGCACAAATATGTATGATCAGTTCAGAAAAGGATAACTTATTACGAACATATAGAACATATCATCATCATCATCATCATCATCATCATAATCATCATCATCATCATCATCATCATCATCATCATCATCATCATCATCATCATCAACATCATCAACATCATCAACATCATTATCATCATCATCATTATCATCATCATCATCATCATCATCATCATCATCATCATCATCAACATCATCAACATCATTATCATCATCATCATCAAACATCATCATCATCATCATCATCATCATCATCATCATAATCATCATCATCATCATCATCATCATCATCATCATCATCATCATCATCAACATCATCAACATCATTATCATCATCATCATCATCATCAAACATCATCATCATCATCATCATCATAACCATCATCATCATGATCAACATCATCATCATCATCATAATCATCATAATAGTTGCCATTCTTTATCAAAAAGGTTTTAATCTGAAGCACCTTAAACTCAAAACATACAAAACTTTTGAATCCATTGGCTGCGTATTGAACTTTCCATATTACAACATTACTTTTGTTCTTGTATACAGATTAATAAGAGCTTCCTTTAGAGAGTTTTTAATTGAAATTTCTGATATGATTAATTCACTAAACAGGGTCATTTCATATAATCTTATACTTGGGGACTTTAACGTACATTTTGATTCTCATAATAATGCCTTCACTTCAAAGCTCCTCAGCGCACTTGATCAATTTGATCTCCATCCTTTGTTAAAAGTCCAAACTCACGTTGCTGGGCATTGTCTTGATAACATATTTTGTGAGAGTTCACTGATGACATGCCTTACTCCTGAAATCTATCCAATTAATTTGAGTGATCACTACCCCGTTGTCTTTTCTCTTAGTTCTAAAGAACCTTCAGAAATAAAGGAGAAATCCATCATTTATAGAATTTTTTCTTGTGTCAATAAAGACTTGTTCAAGCATGACCTAAAAGCAAGACTATTTTCTATACAAAATGAAAGTACTGAAGCTTGTTTTTCACTCAACAAATTTTGCTCAGTAATTGAAACAACTACAAACGAACATGCTCCTAGAGTGACTAAAGTGGTGCGCCTGTCCAGACCTAAGTGGTTTTCGCGTGAATTCATTAAATCAAGAAATCGTAGAAGAAAAATATATACAAAATGGTTAAAAACTAGGAATGAAGCTGACCGCAAAATATATGAAGCTTTAAGAACTTCCACTTCACTACTTCTCGAAGAATGTAAAAAGAAATACTGTGACAAGTTTATAAATAGAGCAAGCGATTCCAAGTCCCTCTATAGCTTTGTTCGTGAGATGTCCAATTTCAAAAAGCCTCATAGTACTCTTCCTTACTCTGATGACAAAACAAAGTTAGCTAATCTCTTCAATAACTTCTTTCACAAAAAAGTACTTGCGATTGTTGAAGACATGAATGAAAGCACCTCCAAATACCACGAATGTACATTCACAATTGAAAACACGCATTGTTTATCACTGAATATCTTTTTTCCAACTGATCAGGTTGAACTTGCAGATATTATCAGTTTACATGGAATTAAAGTGGGCCAAGCTGATTACCTTAACTCAGAAATGCTCAAATGCTGTCTAGATGTTTTTCTACCATATTATGTTTTCTACATCAACATGTCATTTACGAGAGGAGCCTTCTTTTTTAATAAAGATGCAATCCTAACACCTGTTCCCAAGCACGCAACCGCTAACTTAGATGATCTAAATGATTTTCGACCCATTTCTAGCCTTACTTTCTTAAGTAGGCTTGCCGAAAGAGTCGTGCTAAGGAGACTCTCGGATCACCTACATGCCAATAACCTGATCAGGAAAAATCTTTTCGCTTATCAAAAACACTGCAGTACAGAAACATTACTTTACACTTTGGTTAATGGAATAAAAGTCAACATGTCAAAAAATCTCAACACATTGTTACTTGCTTTGGATATTAAATCTGCCTTTGATACCCTTGACAGAAAAATATTGTTAAAAATTTTAGAAAAGAAATTCGGCCTGAGGAATAATGCTCTAAGTTGGATATCCTCATATTTTGAAAACAGAACGTACTCAACATGTATTGATGGATATATTTCTAGCTCTCTCGATTCCAGTTATGGAGTCCCCCAAGGATCGGTCCTTGGACCTCTCTTCTTTAACATTTACATATCTCCTTTGCTAGACTATATTGAAGATCTTGGCTTTGATGTCTTGGGCTTTGCAGATGATCTGTACTTATGCATGCCATTCCACTCTAATTTTGAAACTTTAACATTTGAAAAAAGAGTTCCTAATCTGTACATGAAAATAAAAGACCTAATGAAGAAATACAAACTCAAACTAAATGACAAAAAGACTCAAGCTATTGTTTTTACTAAGCAGAACGATCTAATCTTCGATGGCTTCTGTGTTGAAAATAACATACTTAAAATTAAAAAAGAAGTCAACGTACTTGGAGTCCTTCTTGACCGAAATTTGACTTTTGATGCATTTATAAAGTCCAAAGTCAAAGAAGGCTACTTATTTTTAAGAAATTTGCAACAATTCAAAAAGTTTCTTACCAGAAATCACCTTATTACACTCGTTAATGCCTTTGTTGTAAGTCGACTAGACTATGGCAATTCTCTACTCTATGGGTTACCGAAGACAAAATTGAAAAAACTTCAAGTTTTACAGAACGATTGCGCACGACTAATATCTCGAAAAAAAAGACATGAAAGTGTTTCCGAAGTTCTCGTTGATTTACATTGGCTAAATCTTGAAAAGAGAATAGTTTTCAAAATTATGACATTATTATATAACTGTTATAAATACCAAAAACCAATTGTTCTTGCTTTACCTGCTGAAATTAATAGTACAAATTTTAGTCTCCAAACCTCACAAAAAGTAACCTCACTCTACAATGCATTCAAACTATGGAACTTGATGCCTCGTTTCCTGAAAGAATGCGAAAATCTAGCTAATTTCAAAAAAAAATTGAAAACCTACCTTTTTCAAAGTTATGACGAACTTATGTCTTCACTAAATATATACATTTGAGATTATAATCTTTTTCATCCGCGTGACTGTACCTATACCTACTTTCATGTATTGTAGTTGCGCGTAAAAATAAAACTTTCCTTCCTTCCTTCCTAATCATCATCATCATCATCAATCATCATCATCATCATCATCATCATCATCATCATCAAACATCATCATCATCATCATCATCATCATCATCATCATCAAACATCATCATCAAACATCATCATCATCATCATCATCATCATCATCATCATCATCATCATCAATCATCATCATCATCATCATCATAATCATCATCATCATCAAACATCATCATCATCATCATCATCATCAAACATCATCATCATCATCATCATCATCATCATCAAACATCATCAAACATCATCATCATCATCAAACATCATCATCATCATCATCATCATCATCATCAAACATCATCATCATCATCAAACATCATCATCATCATCATCATCAAACATCATCATCATCATCAAACATCATCATCATCATCATCATCATCATCATCATCATCATCATCATCATCATCATCATCATCATCAAACATCATCATCAAACATCATCATCATCATCATCATCATCATAATCATCATCATCATCAAACATCATCATCATCATCATCATCATCATCATCATCATCATCATCATCATCATCATCATCATCATCATCATCATCATCATCATCATCATCATCATCATCATCATCATCATCATCATCATCAAACATCATCATCAAACATCATCATCATTATCATCAAACATCATCATTATTATCATCATCATCATCAACATCATCCAAAAAAAATTTTTTTTTCTCTGAAAATTATCTTTGAACAACTCAATATTAAAATGCCGAATTATTTACTATCAGAAGTGTTGTAAAATTAATTTTATCATTCATCTTCAACTTTTTCTCTTGTGCTGCAAAATTAATTATAAAAAAATTATAATAAATAATTATAATAATAATTAATTTAATTATAAAATTAATATTAGTGTTGTAAAATCAACTTTATCATCTTTCTTATTAAAACTTTTTTATTATTTTCCATAACTTTATTTATTATTACAATAATAAAATTATACCCATTATTTTATATTCTTTCCAATAATGACTAATACTTTACCCTCTCCTCCCTTACTTAATGATATTGGTGTTTGTACATCTTGTAATCAGAATGCTCAGCATGAATCAATTGAATGCTTTTTATGCTGTAAAATTTTTCATGCCATTAACTGTAACGTTGAACCCCTTTGCCCTCCTTCGTATAAGAATACTCTTCCAAATTTTCAAAGGAATTACAAAAATTTTGTTTTTTTGTGTAATGAATGCATTTTAAATAAAAATCAGTCCGATGCAAATTCTTTATCACAAAAAATAGCCTCAATTGAAACTACACTGAAAAGAATAGTTGACAAAGTTGATTTTCCTAGTCTAAATGAACTCAACCGTAAAGATTCTAATCAACCTACATTTTCACATGTTGTTTCTCGCAATCCTTACAATAGTGTAATGGACAAAATCAAAGCTAAGCCTAGCTATATTATTAAAGAAAATAATTTGTCTACTTCCAAAATTAAATCATTCGAAAAAGACTGCGTTAATTCTGGAGTTAAAGTGAAAAAATTCTATAAAAATAAAGACGGCAACATGTGTCTAACTGAAAATGCTCAAAAAAACAAGATTCAATCAATTTTAGAAAAAAATTTTGACAAAGCATCGATTAACCCTATCAATAAAAGTTATCATATTGGTATTGCTGGCCTACACTATTCTTATACTCCTACCGATCTTTTTGAAAATATTAAAGAGTTGAACAAGAATTTGAGTATAAATGAAGAGAGCTCAAAATGTTTATTTGTGAATAAGTCTTCAAGAAACGATACTTTCTATGCCGTTTTGAAGATCTCATCTGATACCAGAGAAAAGCTTGTAGCTTTGGGTGACAAATTATTTGTTGGGTTGCAAGAATGCACCATTTTTGAATGGAAAGTTGTTAAGCGTTGCAATTATTGCCAGGAGTACGGCCATTGGAAAGCGAGTTGTACTAACATTGGATCTCCTTCATGCGCTGTTTGCGCTCATTCTCATGAAACTAATGATTGCAGCTTATCTTTCCATCAGACTTCATCTCATAAATGTATTAATTGTAGTAAAAATAATTCGGTAGATAACAATCATCGCGCAAATTCTTCACTATGTCCCATTTTTCAGGAGAAACTTGGTAAAGGATTGTCGAACAGATTACCTACTGCTTCTCTCAGGTCTTCTTCTCAAGCTCCTTTATCTACTTCTCTCGTTCCAAAAAACTAACAACTTCAAAATCATGTAATTATGTTTTGTGGAATGTCCACTCTCTACAAAATAAAAGCTTAGAAGTGATTGATTTTTGTAAATCAAAGTCAGCTGACGTTGTCTTTATTTGCGAAACATGGTTGACAAGTCAATTTAATGCTACCGTTACGCTAGTTATTGAAAATGGTCATGAAGTCAAACATTGTTTTCGTTCTTCAAGAGGAGGTGGTGTTGCCATATTGTATCAAAAAAGTGTAAATTTGAAGCTCCTCAAGCTTAAAAGCTACAAAACTTTTGAGGCTATAGGTTGTGTTTTAAAATTTCCTATTTTTAGTGTGGCATTCGCTCTGGTTTACAGATTGATAAATGTTACTTTTAGCCATTTTCTTAATGAAATCTCTGAATTGATAGAATCACTTAATACAGTTGCCTCTTATAAAGTCATACTTGGTGACTTCAATTTACATTTTGAAAATTCTAAGAATTCATGTACTCTCAAATTTCTAAGGATACTTGATGCATTTGCGCTACACCCATTGTTATCGAAGCAAACTCACACTGCTGGGCATTGCTTAGATAACATTTGCTGTGAAACTGGCTTAATAAATCACCTTAGTACTGAAATTATTCCTATCGATTTAAGGGATCATTATCCTATTGTTTTCACTCTTAACTGTCCTATCTTACTTGATACCAAAGAGAAATTTATCACTTTTAGAACGTTTTCCACTATTGATAAAGATTTGTTTAAAGAGGAATTAAAAATGAAAATAGTTTCCTTGTTGGATCATGAAACAAAAGCAAGCATTCAATTTAATCACTTCCGCCTAGCAATTGAAGAAATTACGAACAAATATGCTCCCAAAGTGACTAAAAATATTAGTCTATCTAGACCTAAATGGATTTCAAGTGACTTCATCAAATTGAGAAATCAAAGAAGAAAACTTTACAACAAATGGTTGAAAACTCGAAATGATGCTCACCGTCATAAGTATGAAGCTTTAAGAACTTCAACTTCGTTAATTTTACATGAAAACAAAAAGCAATACTGTGACCAGGTTATAAATAGATCGACTGATGCTAAATCTCTTTATCGTTTTGTTCGTGAAATGGCAAGCATCAATAAACGCCAGGACAGTTTTTCTTATTCAAAAGACACTTATAAGTTAGCAAACCTCTTCAATGAATTCTTTTATAGAAAAGTTCTTTCCATTGCTAAATGCCTAATTGCTGAAACTTCTTGCACTCATGTATCTGACATCAAAACAGAAAACCTTTATTGTTCAATTTTAACCAAATTTCATCCTACTGATCAAGACGAACTTGAAAACATCATTGATGTTCATGGAATTAAAGTTGGTCATGCTGATAGTTTGAATTCTGATATGATGAACAATTGTCTGGATGTTCTTCTACCTCTTTTTGTTTCCTACATTAACGAATCTTTTACCACAGGTACTTACTTTTTTTCAAAAGAAGCTATCCTCACGCCTGTTCCCAAACGCTCTCACGCCCATGCAGACAATCTAAATGATTTTAGACCCATATCCAGCCTTAGCTTCCTAAGTAGGCTTGCTGAACGTGTTGCACTCAAAAGACTGTCAGATCATCTCACTTCTAATAATTTAATTAATAAAAGCCTCTTTGCCTACCAAAAACATTGTAGCACAGAGTCACTACTTTTTACGCTTGTGAACGATATAAAAATCAACATGTCTAAAAATCTCCACACTGTGTTGCTTGCTCTGGACATTCAGTCTGCTTTTGACACTATTGATAGACAATTATTATTACTAATCTTAAAGAAGAACTCGAAAATTTACATTGGCTTACCATTAGAAGAAGAATAGATTTTAAAGTTTGGGTCCAAACTTTCAAATGCTTACATTTTCGTATACCTTTTTATTTGGCTCAAAAGATGTCTTTAAATTCAAGCATGCGATTGAAGACTGCTTTTACTGGCAATGGAAGAACTGTTATGAGTGCAGAAAAACTCTGGAATGGTTTACCTTTATACTTGAGAAGTATTGATGATTTAAATACTTTTAAGAAAAGCTTGAAAACTTACCTATTTTCTTCAGAAATCATATCAAACAGAATTTAAAATTTCCTTCTATTTTTTTTTCTTGTATTCATATTTGCTTTGTGTTTGCATGTTTCTTAGATTATTATGGAATGTGTGTAGCGAGACTGTACAGTCTATAAATTAGCAGTAGTTTCGCTCTAAATAAATCTTTCATTCATTCATTCATTCATTCATTCATGATCATCATCATCATCATCATCATCATCATCATCATCATCATCAAACATCATCATCATCATCAAACATCATCATCATCAAACATCATCATCATCATCATCATCATCAAACATCATCATCATCATCAAACATCATCATCATCATCATCATCATCAAACATCATCATCAAACATCATCATCATCATCATCATCATCATCATCATCAAACATCATCATCATCATCATCATCATCATCATCATCATCATCATCATCATCATCATCATCAAACATCATCATCATCATCATCAAACATCATCATCATCATCATCAAACATCATCATCATCATCATCAAACATCATCATCATCATCAAACATCATCATCATCATCAAACATCATCATCATCATCATCATCATCATCATCATCAAACATCATCAAACATCATCATCATCAAACATCATCATCATCATCATCATCATCATCATCATCATCATCATCATCATCATCATCATCATCATCATCATCATCATCATCATCATCATCATCATCATCATCATCATCATCGTCACTTCATCATGATCACTTCATGATTTTCATCATCATAATCAATAATCTCATCATCACAAAAAAAGATCATCACAAAAAAGTGAACAAGTTATTAAGTCCAATTAAACACGTGAAATATACGAGATGTTATTGCGCCAAGCTTCACCCCGAGAAAAAAGACAACACCTGAAGGAAAAAAATTTTAATTGTATCATTTCTCCTCCTCCTTTCATACTATTTCATTATTTTCCTCATTCTTACTATTATTATTATGTTATGTCTTTTGTGTTATCTTTTTATCGTCAGAAGAAGAAAAAAGAAAGAAAAGAAAGAAAAAAAAGGTCACGTGATCTTTTAATATAAAAAAAAAATAGGAATAACAATAATAGAAGTATGGTATTTTAATCAGAAGTTGGATGTGCGCTATAGTGATGATTATGATGATATTTACTCATTATATTTGTTGTTCTTCCTCTTTGCTAGACCTAATTTAGAGAGAGAGAGAGAGAAGAAGAAGAAATGTAAACCTAATTCGTGGTGAATTACCTTTATCGACTCCTACAATAATAGCGTGAATACGAGAAAGCTTACCTGAACACATATATGTCTATGAGGAGAATCTCTACTTGAAGTGATGAACCATTTTGAAAATGAGAAGAGCGTCCTCCCGCCCGCTCTACCAAGAATATATTTGTGTGATAAAGCCATGATTTTAAATGTTTTCGAAAAATTTTAACGATTTTTCTGGGTAGCAATGGTGAAAAGGGGGATACTTTTGACGTCATGAAACCTTCACGAGAACATAAAATGTAGGCAATTTCTAGAATCAACACTGCCCCTAACTAGCTAAGATTTCAGATATCTTTTTGAAAATTAAAATTTAAAAAAAAATTATATTTTTAATCCAAAAAAATAAGTTTCCATTTTATTCCATAAAAATAGATTTTTTAAACTTAAAAAGTTTACTATGGCTGTTATTAACGACTCAATCTTCAAATTTCCCAACCATGCCTATTTTCAAACATTAACTCATCCTTATTCTCTCCCTTTGACTTCATGCTTCCAGTTATCCTTCTATTTTCTTTCACTTTTCTCGTATATGCCTTTGTTTTATCTCTTTGACATATATTTTGTCTATTTGTGACGCTAATCCCTAACCAGATTTGTTCACTTTTCTTTAAAAAAACTCTTTTTAATAAAAAAAAATAGTTATTTAAAATTCCATGGTATATTTTTTTTTAGTCTTCCATAACTAAGCAGATAGGGATGGTCACGATTGGGGTTCGAACCCAGACCATCTGGATCGAGACCCTACGTTCCCACCACTAAGCCATCTGCCGACATAATGGTCATCTGCAGACATAATAAATGGTATATGCTTAATCGAATAACCAGCTATGAAACTACATAACTAACAAACCTTACTAACTAACTGACATATACATATATATATATATCACTTGAAAACTCAGTGAGTGGAATATACAAAAAGAAATTATTATGACTGGACATATGTGCTTTTCTCAATTATTAACTAGGCAATGTCTAGTTATAACTTGTGACTCTTTGGGAACAATAACCAGGCCTAGAAGGCAAAATGGATGATGATGATGATGATGATGATGATGATGATGATGATGATGATGATGATGATGATGATGATGATCATGATGATGATGATGATGATGATGATGATGATGATGATGATGATGATGATGATGATGATGATGATGATGATGATGATGATGATGATGATGATGATGATGATGATGATGATGATGATGATGATGATGATGATGATGATGATGAGTTATAAGCAATAAATACTAGAGATATTGTAAGGATGAGCAACTTAGTGTAATGGTATATTGCTTACGCCACTTTATTAGTTAGCTGGCAAGCCACGGGGAGACAAAAAATACACAGAAAAACTTGTCAGACTACTTATTTGTATATATGAAGGTTAAAAATTTTACATGTAAAAAATCATATCATGCCAATAAACTTTTGGATGATCGTCTATTGGTAAGGACATACTATATGCGCATGACTGAACGCATCTACGTTTTTGTGTTATATATAAACGTCATCACATCTCTAATACGCATTTTGCGTGGTGTACCATTTATTAGCAGGCTTTAGTTAGGGACTAAATTTGAGTCAGTTCCTATGATGTTTACAACTTTTGCATTTCTAAACCAAGGAAACCTAAATTTAAAAACCAAGGATAAAATTGCAGTAAAACAATATATCAAGCTGATATTTATCATTCAGGTGTAGAAGAAGATTCACAAGCATTCAGAATGCAGAGTAAAGAGAGTTTAGCGAAAGGAAAATTTGAAACAGAACGCAACGACATACAGGCATATACCTTTCCTGCTCTTCACGAAACTTTGATTAGACTTGGTGAGCATGGGGTAAAAGTGTGATCTACAATCCGTGGATTTCAACAAGTGGATGTTTAAAAGAAAAAAGGGGTCGCTTTGTTCATTAATGAAGGATGCTCTGTGTAAAAAGGGGATTAATTAAAATGTGCTATGATGATAACGTTGACAAGCATCATTTCATGACTTATTTCATCATTTGCCATATAGCAGCGTACAGCGGAGGATTTGCAAAAGAGTGAATGCATATAGTGTTCACAGGTTCTCACCCACTGTGCCGCGGCACATAGGGGTTCGGTCGGATGATTGGTTAGAGGGTGGCGACAAATATATTTATTATTACTGCGGCAGTTAAAGGCCAATAAGGTCAACTTTTCATATATATATATATATATATAATAGAACGTATTCTAAAACACACAGGTAGTCTTATTTTATGAAATTTGTGTGAATAAAGTCCAAGTTATTAGGTCAACAAAGGTCAACTTTTTTAATAGTCAATCATTTTTTTGTAAAAGATTTAGATTTTGTAAAAGATTAACGAGTTATTCGACACAGAGTCTGTGTATTCAACAATTTTTAAATTTCAATTGATTGCAATAACGACTCAATTGATTGCAACAATGGTGTAAAAGATTGGAAAACTCTGTATAATGAATGAAGAAGTTCACAAATCAAAAAGATTGAATTATTTCATATTTATAATCAGGTCTTTATAATTTTGATTCCGTCATTTTGTAGCATAAATAGAAAATAATTTGAGAACATGATCTTCAAATTTACAATTAAGGATGCATTTGATTTATGTAGAAAATATCGATTCTGAAGATGATGGCGTAAGTGAAATAGGAGGAAGCTACATGGAAAAATAAAATGATGAAATGGAGACAATGAATGTGAAAAAGATAGGTATAATCTTTTCTAACACTGATTTTAAAAAGCTTTTGTCTAAAGATCGCACCTTTTTAAGAGTGAAAACTTAAAATATTACATGGCATCTTACACTAATAATATCAATAATTTTTAGGTTTCTTTTTTATACAAAAAAGCAACTCGTTGAGGTCAATTTTGAAGGATTTATAGGTCAACTTTTGTTACCCCTAATTATTGCATTACACTTATTTTTATTTATTGCTTTGAAATATTTTTCTGCTTTAATAAACTTACACATAAGCACTTTTATATATAAAACATTTACTACTATTAATTATGGTAATCATTTTTTAAAAAACTACGTTTACTACTTGTTGCCGAATCCACGGGGTAAGACACGTGCTCGCACACACACAAATTTGCGGAAATTTTTTTATTTCCAGCGTGTTGCATTTCTTGACCACCTGCCTTTCCTGACGTAAACGGAAAATAAAAATCCTATTTCGGGTACATCAGGAATCGAACCCGAGACCTTTGGAATGATTTCCCTGAGGTTTAACCAGCATGTCTGAAATCAAACCGGAAATTTTTGAAATGAAATCCCTGAGGTCTAACCACCAAGCCTGGAATCGAACAAAAGATCTTTGGAATGAAATCCCGGAGGTCTAACCACCATGCCACCAGCCCCAGTTACGGTAATCATTATATTTTATATATTGTGGTATAATAAAAAATTTCTCGTAGTTGTTCATTTTACGAGTTCTCAATAAGTGCAGAGATAGCTTTACATTTTCTCAGAATTTGGGCAAGAAATTAGAGCTAAATTTAGCTATTATAAGAATAGAGTAATATTTTTCATCATATCAACTTATATATTTGTATGGTTCACCCCATATGTTATTTGATGAAATTTTGTGTTTGAAATAAAAAAACTACTGGAATATGAAAATTTATCATATGGGCGCCATATACTTTCCAAAGTTCAATAAAGCTGCAACAGAGTAAAAAAGATTTCGAACCACTGATATAGATACTTACGATGGTGCTAGGAAAACGGTCTTAGAAAACTCGGTCTGGGATCACTCGGTCTCAAATTCACCTTGAATATTAAAGTGTTAAATTTGTAGAAAATTGATCATTCCGCCTAAAAGAACTTCAGAAAGGCAATTAAATGTATAATTGAATTCATCGAATTATAAAATTTAGATTAAGTATAGAAAAAAGTTTTTTCATGAGTTTCTGAGAACAAGTTTTCCAACGATATAGGCAAATCAAGCATGCATTGGATTCCGTACACCTGCAAAGCTAAAATGAGGACTTATCAACGAGGATGCCTCAAATTCTGCTTTTTCAAGATCTTTTATTCAGATTGAGCGAAATTGATCATGGCTCTGGAAGGTTAAATAAACATGGATGATGATGATGATGATGAAAATTTAAAATCGACAAAGAATACTACAGAGGTGTGATTTTGAAGGATGAATCAACCATGACAAGATTTCTTCATATGAAAAGTTACTGTCAGTTAATGCTCAGCTATTTTTTGTAGTCATAATGTTCGAACATTCGTGAAAAAAGTGTTTACTTCGTATATGTATCATGAACTACTCAAAAAAGAAGAATTATTTTGGAAGCAAAAATATGCATTCTTATTCCGAAGATATTGTTTCTAAATGTTTTTATATCTACTTATTGAACTTCTAAAAGCGATACTTTGTTTTCCTTTTATTTAGCTTGTAGCTCTTTAAGAATAGCATCATGGTTGGAAGAAAAGAATCAAGAAAAAGGTAAAAATGAGTGAGATGCGGCAGAGGAACAAATGGTATAAAAATCTCTAATAGAATTATCAAATCTATATCAACCACCAAAGCCGTATCTCCTATCAATTATATAGGAGTTATTTTGATTTGAAAAATTTAGACGGGTTGACACCACCTATCCCTTTTGAGAGAAGCATAAAAGATTTTGTCCTTGACCCCCCCCCCCCATCGACGGGCCTGCTTGCATGTATAAAAATAGAATTGCAATGCAAAAGAAAATCATATTCTCCTCATTCTAAATTGTGAATAATCACTGTCTCATTCTGATTCTGAATTAATCACTGTCTAATCGCAGGGATCCGCAAACTTTTTTACCCGTCGAACCCCTCATAGAACATTTGTCTTCACATCGACCCCGACCCCATATAAAAAAAATGTTTCATAAAAACATTAATCAATATCCAAAAATTAAGAGAAAAATACAAACCAAAGATGTTTCATATATCCTATACTATACAATGTCATAAGCTATGTTTTAAAAAAAGGATATTTATTACTACTATACAGTAAAAAAAGCATAGCACAATTTGGTAAGTTTGTCTATCTTAATGACCCCTATGGATCTGTAATCGCCCACCAGGGGTCGATATCGACCACTTTGCCGACCCCTGGTCCAATGCAAGCTTGGATAAATTATATTATAAATAAAAGACATGTTGAGAGTTTAGGAGCAAGCATAAAAAATTAGTCTTCACAAGTTGGAACTGTATTGAGACGCGCTCAGTGTGAGGAAGGAGAATATTCCACAAGGAAAGAGAGTTCTCCAAATACTCAGGAAAAGGGATCTTTGATTAAAACATTTGTTGAAGATGAGATAAGATGTGATCGTTGTGATCAATAAAAATTAAGTACCTACCATGATTGATGCGAACTTGAGGAGATGTAAAAAATTGCTCCTCGCTAACTCAAGTTATCTGAACAAAATGTAGCACTTGGCTGTGTTGGAGGCCTGACAGAAAAATGCGTTATTAACTATCGTAAAAAGCACTTTTTTTAGTATATTTTTACTTAAAATGTCTTTTATAAATTCTAAACGCTCTTTCCAAAATAGCAAATAAAATTGAAAAAAAGGATAATTTAGAACTAAAAAAAGACAATTCAGAGGTTAAAATGGTATATATTTTTAAGTTTTTTAATTTTTTTGTTATTTTGAGTTTTATATATAATTTGGAATCGTATGCATTTAATTTTATATATCAAGAAAAGCGGTTACTTAAAGGTTTACATCCCTTTTTTCCTAAAATTAGAGTTTGCAAAAGGTTAAGAACAAATCTTAATTATTTTTTAAGGTAAAGGTAGCATATGGTGTTTTCATCGAGAAGGCACAATTGCGCCGCTTGTATCGAACTATGAGGAAAGCAGGCTTGATGCGGGATCGAACCCAAGACCTTGAGTTATCGAATCCAGCATCTAACCAACCCTACTCACGTCAAAGGTTACCACATAATAAATATATAATAATATAATATGTTTCAATGAACGTACATAAGTATATAGAATAAAATAAAACACTATAAAAGTGGCTTGTTCTGTTATTGAGTGTAGTGTGTCAAAATAAACTAGGTGCTGGTAGGATGGATGAGTCAATCAAGTTTGATGCAAATCTCAAGGTGAATTATCGAATCTATTCCTTTCACGTGTACACGGTATCCACATATGAGTCGTGTTGAGAAAAATTGAGTAAGATTACTGACGAATCAAAATTAGGAAAAAACACAGCAAAAAAGATATCTCCCCACATATGGTGCATGAGATAATAAATTATTGTGAAGATTAAATATAGTTAAAGAGAGAAAACCACAGTACCACACTATTTCACAAATAACAAGAGTGTTTAGTAACCTTGGCGAGAGGCCTGTGAATAGCGCGCAAGCCAATCAAGAGTATGGACACTGTGAAAAGTGTGTGTATTTTGTGAGGCACATATGTGTCTATTGTCTTCGCTTGAATTATTGTTATCATTGCTTACACAAAAATACAGATAATAAAGATTACAAACGCTCTTATTCATGATATTATCAATGGTTCAAATATTCGCAGTTTTACGGTAACTTTGGATATGTTTTGTTGAAAGTAAAAAAAAACCCCCATAAATTTGCTGATTGGAGCCGATTCTAGGATTATGATTTTAATTGTCTCAATTTTTTAGTTACAATTTTGATTCGGTTTCTGATTTCTTCATTCCTAAAATCCTTATTTCGGTTCTGATTCGGATTCTCAAAATAAGATTCTAGTTCTGATTATTAGTAAAATACATATTTATGGATATTTAAATGGGATATAGTTGTTTGTCATAGCTGTCAGAAAAACGGCGCGTCTCCATGACTTCTGGTCGTAGCAATGAAAGAATTAGGCGAATTATCATCTAATTGTGTTGCTAATATTTAAAGGACTTGTTTGGCTTGTCAGTAGACTTTCCATATTAGCTTTCTTCTTTTAAGGTTGAGTCTTAGAGTGAATATTTAAAATCTATTTTTTCACTGATTTCCACTCCATTGATACAATAATGCGAAATTGAGATATATTTGATGAGAGGCAGTAATGTAGCCAATAATTTGAACAAGAAGCCATACATTTTTCAGAGGGAAAATATTTTTTATAGCACATAACAATATAAGAAAGTATTCTCTATCATTTAAAGCTTAAAAGGGCATATCATCCATATTGATTACTGTAACTGAAAGAGTTAAATGAATGCCTTATTAAATTTGCTAAATATAATTTAAACCATCAAGTCTTTTATTCCTGAAATCAAATATATAGCATCTTTATCCTTAGATATTTTTTTATTTAATGTTTTAGTTTTTTTTAATCAAGATTTCTTAGAATAGTTGGCAATGTCTTTACACTTTGGCTAAAATTTTTGTTGATGAAACTTAGTACAAATAATACCATTTTCAGGTAATTTTTAGCGTATAACTTAGGAATTGGAATAGCTAATATATATAAATTTAAAGTTTGTAGAATATTTCTTCCAAAAATTTTAAACCTTCAATTTCTATTTAAAATGGCCAAATTTAAATTCACGGCTACATACCTGTCAATTCATAGACCCATATCCTAAATAAATTTTCAAACAATTTACTTTACTGACTGAATATATGTGTAAGTAGAATATGAAGATTATATAAAATGATTCTTTGTTTTTCTGTGTTACTAATCAAGCTTGGTAACATTTCTTTGTTAAAAATTTTAGACTTTAATTTTAAGCAAGAGTGCATTTCAGTACAGAGTAGGCAATCCACCTAACCAATTCATTTGATATGAACCAGGCTTGTTGACCATTAGTGAGATGAGAGGCTAAGAAATATCTTTTAGCTCCTAATCAATATTGTGTTGGATATTGGGGTTGTCGAATCATCTACTGTCCATGGTCGATAAAGACATTTTTAACCTTGGAACACCAAATATAAAATAGGCTCAACCAAAGAGATCATTTTTAGTCAGAGTATCGCAAAGTCAGATAAGTTGAAATTCCGCTTCATGTGTGTTTTGATGACAACTTCGGATAAGTCGAACGCGAACTTCAATTATTCTTAATAACAATTTTCAATGCTCTGTGTGGATTGAAGTTGCTAAATATTTCAGATGCTTTGAATACCAAGTTTTAATGACAAAACAATAGAAGTGTGCAACACGCGTGTGTTCATTCGTTTCGTTGTAGAACATTTGCAGCACTAATAATTTGTTTCGTTTTATCATGACATCATTTAAATGCCTTTAAGCGGGAAAGTGCGAGTAGTTTTCGACATTCATGTAATTTATCCTATTCTTGTATATATTCGCTCTTGTTCCTTTTTTATCGGTATTCATAGAAGATTCATGATCAAAATTTATTAATTTAACAAAATTGCTAACTTTGCACTGCAACTTCGTTTAACTCGAGATAATTTTATGGGTCCCCCTCAGGAGAGGACTTCGAGTTAGTCGGGAGTTTACTGTAGTTCCAAAAAAGTGTTTATTGAAATTTAACTCCAAATACGATAGATTCTCTTTTTGTATAAAAATCAGAACTTCGGAGCTAATAAAGTCAAAAACTTAACATAAATGGAGTAGGATGTGAAAAATATTCCTAAGGCTGCCGGTAATATCTTGATACATATGGGATATATGGAGTGTGGCCAAAAAAGGTCCATTATTAAAATAATATTATCTCAGTAACCACTTTTCTGTTCGTAAAAATTTTCCTATAAAATACACTTTGAAATCTCTGCTTTAAAATGCAGAAAACAAAACTAAAATATCGTTCATAGCTTTCATACAATTTACTATCTTGATCTTGAAGACGTAGAAGTTAACAATTGATATTCTCCGAGTTTTTATTTTTGAAACTATTATTATCAACGATATACCATCTCAAAACTATTTCCTTATTAATTAATTTCAATATTAATAATAATCAACTCAAAAAAGTATGCAAATTTCATTACAATAAACTTTGGTTTAAATATATTTTAGGCTTCAAATATTGGTACTTTTCTGTTATCTCCCCCCCCCCCCAACTCTAAAAAAAATTTTTAGTGAATGATTTACTTTTTTACCCCTTCATCATTTCTCTGATTAGATAATATCATTTAGAATTTTTTTAGAGTGGGAAGGAAATAACAAAAAAATTTCAGTAATGATTTATTTTTTACTGTTTCTACAACATTTCTCTGATTATTATATAATATCATTTAAAAAAATTTTAGAGTGGAAGGGGGGGGGGGGAGGGGAGGGGGGAGAGATAACAGAAAAGTACCCAAATATTCAACTTTGTGGGATTAAAATTTATTATAGAATTTTCTTTCAATTTTAGCTTCACTAATGAAACTGGCACACTTTGATAGTATCGAGCAGGAGTACTAAATGTATCCGGTTTGCTGCCTTGATAGAGACTTATATGTAAAATTAGAATAAGCTTCTAAAAATATAAGAAACACATTATACATGAAGAGAATCAGATGTGACTCTTGTAAACCGAAATAATCTCAAACACTTTCTTCGTTTCAACGAACATAAAAAAAGCGTGTTCATAAATAAAATAACTTTTTTTGTAAAATAAATATATAAATTCTGTGTTAAAGGAACCGAAGCCGCAAACTACATATTTCTGCTTAGGGGGACCAGAGAATATTTCTGGTTACGAAATCTTAATAAAAACTTTGAATTGTTCAAATTATTAATGTTAAAAGAGCAAAATCTTTAGAATAAACTATTGGGTTCCTCCTTCATAGATAGAAATAATAAATCATGTTTTTTTATGAAAGCAAAAATTTTACCAAGATAAAAATAAAGATACTGTGGGAAGTTTTCAGTGCAGTAGCGTACCACGAAGAATGGAGCGGTAGGCATTAACAAAGAATTTATTTGTTTATATCAAAATTTAATCGAGATATTTTATTACTTAAATAGTAATGTAATAATGCTTTGCTACACTTTTTACTCCAATTTTCTTGACTTAAATAATTAAGTTTAGGGCTTTTTAAAGTGCTATTTGAAATTTTGAGGGGTGCCAAAATTAGCAAATGACATGGGCGGCATTAAAGATATGCACATCACTGTTTCAATAAGAGATCACAATTGCGCCACTTGAATCGAACTATAAGGAAAGAAGACTTGATGCTGTATTGAATCTAAAACCTTAAGTTATCGAAACCCCTCATCTAAGGAATCTTACTCAGGCACGTGTTTACCAAGATACAATTACAAAAATTATTCATTGAAGCAAAAATCTTAATCATATCTGAATATGAAAATTGTATACATAATGATAATCAAAAAGCTCATGAAATTAACAGGTAACTTATGAATTATATATTTCTCAGTTAAAACAGAGTACCAACAAAACAAATTGATTTAGAAATAAATTTAAAAAAATAATAATAAAAATATATAAGAATCAAAAATTATTTTAGATACAAAAGATTTTAAAATAAAATGCTTTACTTTGATCAGAAAACAGTATTTTGCTAAATACGGTACAACATTTAAAGATTTATCATCATAAAACTGGAGTAATTTAAAAAAGCAAAACAACAAATATTTACAAAAAATATACTAATTCAATTCTTTAAAGCATCTATTTGAGGAAGCAAATTGCTCTCCCTTTTTCCATATATATATTCAAACAGTCGTTAAAATGTATTATGCATGGAATATATTTATATGCATATAATATAAAATATTTTCATATTTATAACAAACTTGTTTTATCTCTCATGCATTCTCTTTTTTTTGTTGTTTCCTCTATTCTCTTCCGATTACTTGTCTCCGGCTTTAGTGATGGATGAGTCGAATTTTCGATGAAGTCTGAACACCTCCTTTTTTGACTCAATTGTAAAGCCTGAAAATTTATTCTATTCATTTATTGATAATATAGTTTTATGCCTATAATTAAATTTTATATTATCAATAAAATTTTATTCTTCATATAACATATAATTAACTTTATCACACTTAAGTAAGAAATAAGAAATTTAGTGTACACATGTTTGTTGTTAAATAACAATTAAAATATTTCACAAAATTACAAATTATTATAAAAAATAAGTATAAACATTTTGTGTAGCTAAAACTGAAAACTAGAAATATTCCATTTGTAAATGGGTTTTAAAACATAGAAAATTGGCAGTGTTTTAAAATAAAAATTAATATGCAATTAAGATTTCAACAACAAGTCTGCAAAGAATTCAAAATTGTTTTTTTTTCAATAAATATTGTTTTTGATTTTTGAAATGAATATTTTTTATTATATTAGAATAAATTTTTATATCGTAAAATCCGTCAATAGCGGTCACTCTTACTAACGACTCCCTTTAGAATGCGACAAAAAATTACCTAAAATTTAAAAACAAAATCTCACACTCCACTTTTAGTTTAGCAAGCAAACTTATTCACCTACCTAATCACTTCGAATTAAAAATTGTCTGGTGGCCAGCTCATTCCAGCTGTTTCCAAAACTACCTTGTCGATTACGTTGCAAATCAAGAATCTTCGATTCATAGATCCTGGCCAGCTCATTCCAGCTGTTTCGAAAACTACCTTGTCGATTACGTTGCAAATCAAGAATCTTCGATTCACAGATCCTACCCCTATTTTCTCTACCGATCTGGCCATGCCCCTACCCCCCCCCCCCCCCCCCGCCTCCAGTTTTTTGGCTGGACCCCATGTTAGCCCCTCCACATCAATTTTAGGTCATTTTATAAACCTAGTCTATAAAGAAGGCTCATCTGTTTTTTAAATATAATTTAGAAATTTATTTTGAAAAATAAAAATTTCTTAATGTAATAAATTTTAAAATTCCGTTCTTATAATAATTTTAAAGATGTGTGCTCTTTATATGAAAATTTTGTTTTAACCCTTTGAGGCTTAATGTGACACCGATGTACCAAGAAATAATAATCGTCTGCTTACAACATACAAAATTCAATTGAAAAAAAAGCAGACGATTATTCTTCAAAATTCTGGTCCTCAAAGGGTTAAAAAACGAAGAAAAAGTACTTCAGCACTCAATTTAGCTTGGATTAACTTTCTTAGTTGAATTTTTGATTCCTCAACGACGAGAAATCATTTCCTGAAACATTATATAATTTTACAAAATTCTCGAGCGAACCCACAAATAATTTGATGGTATCATTTTTTCCTTCAATGAAAATCAAAAAAACCTGTCAATTTTTTTACCATCATGAATTTTAATAAATCAATATATTGTGTTCAATGCACTCAAAATATTTTATTTATCAGTAAATTTGCTTTTATATAGAATTTTTACCTTTAATATTTTTTAAATATTTTATCGATAAATAGTAAATCGAAAATACTAAATTTAATTATCAAAAATATTTGTCATTCTAGATTTTTTGAACAACATTCTTTTCATTTAGAAAATTGGACTTTTCTATTTGATTTTGCACGGTTTTTGTAAATTTTTTTATAGTATATTATTGTAACATAATATATGTTAATTGTATCTTAATTGTTTTTATTATATTTTATGCAAATAAATGTTAAATCTATTTTATATATCATGCTAATTTTACACCATTACAATGCTGTACTTTTATCCTATCTAAGCCACACTTCTTTTTACAATAAGACTTTGCAACTTTGCATCGTGTCCATACCACACATCTATATACACACACATATATATACATCTAAAAGAGACGATTTACAACCTAACAGTTTCAAGCAATATACATGGGAAAAACTTCTTGGATGCAATGTTTCTAAAGTAAGGCTAGACAAATAGCCAGAAGAGCCCTGGAAACGTCATCCAAGATTCCTGCATTTTCTTTTTTTGTTTAATAAATTCATAACTACGCTACAATTCGCGTAACAACCCAAGAAGTTTTCTAAATCCTAAAGGAGCTGGTTCCAAATTCAGTTTAAAAGATTCCTAGAAGTTGAAGATCTTGTATCCGAGGGAGTATTGGAGATTTTCCTGAAGTTTGAAGTAACTTGCCATCTATACCAATACTATACATTATTTTTTAACACATTGTATTTTTTAAAGTGTTAATTTACTGTAACTTACTTTCTCACAATGCACAAGAGGGTTATTGCTAAGCGAGAGTTGACTAGTTTTTGTAAAAAAAAATAGACCAGACGGTGAGCATCGCTGTAAAAGATTTACAAGAATTGAGGCATGCGCAAGAAAAATTAGAGGTTCTATACAACGAAGTCGTTGAAGGGCACAAGGAGTATACCGATAGTCGGGACGAGGATGAATGGATTTCAGAAGTGTATGAAAGGTATTCAACCTCTAAAGCTAACCTTGATTCTTATATTATCAATTTAAAAGAATCAATTAAAGTACTAAATTCTAAAATTTCATTAAGTAAAGATAAATTAGTATGTTTAACAGGAATTATTAAGACTGCAAATAACTGCGAGGAAGGTATGTATAGCGATTTAAAAGATATGATAAGTTTTCATGAGAATTTAATTAAAGAACGTGCGCTTATTTTTGACGAAACGTTCGAAAGTTTAAAAAATGATTCAATGGCGTTGCTAGCAGACTGTTACGTATTAGTTTCTGAGAAGCATAAAGGTAATCGCTCCAACCCAATTCAAAACATGATAAGTTTTGAATTGCCAAAGATGAGAAAGTTTGAAGGTAACATTAGGGAATACTTACCTTTTAAACGTGACTTTTTTCAACATATTTGCCAGTGTATGGTGCAAGAACGGCACCGCTAATACTAAAAACTTTGCTAAGCGAGTCTCCCTTAAGTTTGGTCAGATGTTGCAGAGATGACGTGGAGGAAATGTTTTTAAATTTAGATACAAGATATGATAATCCCCACTTAGTAGTTTCCAGCATTGTCAATAATATTAAAAGTCAGCAAGTATTAAAACCAGGTGATCATAAAAGCTTGTGTGAATTCGTAAATATGCTTAAAAGAGCGATTTTTGATTTAGAGCCTATTAATTTAGCATATGAAATTAAAAACTCCAACACGGTTTCCATTATAGAAGAAAAGTTGCCACGTAGTATAAGATTAAATTGGTATAGACATTTTTGTAACACTAAGAGTGTGGATAAATTTGAATAGATGATGATTTTTCTTACGGATGAGTTGAAGGTGCAAGAATGCATGCATGCGTACGAAAAAAGTACTAGAGAAAAGATTAAGAATCCAATTAATTTTACTGGGGTGACTAAAGAGGGTCCAAAGTATCCTCCCTGGAGTATTTTAGAAGCGGAACAACTTAGAAGCAGGAAATGCGCATGGCATAACTCTAACACTCATGAAACTAGATTTTGTAGATCCTTTCTAAATTTAAGTCTAGAAGTACGTAAAAAATTTACTTTTAAAGTTAAATTATGTTCGTCCTGTTTAGGAACTAACCATAACATAAGTAATTGTTCCTTTAAGAGACGTTGTAGTATAAGGAATTGCTTTCAGAATCATCACCCTGCCATGCATCATATTTGTATGAACGAGGGATATGTGCATACTGCTCCGAAGCAAGATTCAGGCAGTGTGACTGAAACTGTTCTTCCGGTATTAAGTGCAGCCTTATACGGTGGTAGACATCAAACCATTAATCTGATGTTTGATAGCGGGTCAACTGTTTATTTGGTTTTAAATCTTACAGCAAAGAGAATGAAATTTAGAGCATTGCGAAAATACAGCCTAAATATAACCACTGTCGGTAACGACAATAAAATGTTGAAGGGTAAGATTTATGAAGTTCCACTTGTAGATAGAAATAATCAATTAAAAGTTATCTATGCTTACGGGGTAGAGAAAATATCAGCGGAACTAGAAACGGTAGATTTAGATAGCTTAGTTAAGCCATTTAATCTTCTAGCAAATGGTGTTAAAAGACCCACGGGAGAAGTTGATTTATTATTAGGAAGTGACTACTCTTCTCTACACCCATGGCCACTGAGCCAGAGTGGGCAGTTAACTTTGTCAGAATGTTCATTTGGAAAAGTTATTTGGGGAAGGAGCATTACGGATGGGAATAAGTGTTTGCGCATTCAAAATCATCATATTTGCACTAGCATGATTCAGGATTTCTTTAGCACAGAAGCAATGGGGGTAGAGTGTACACCTAAATGCGGAGGGTGCAGATATGGACAGTGTGCACCAGGTCTTACAAACATGACTTTACACGAAGAAAAGGAAATGTAAATAATAGAAAAAAATTTCTCGCATCACGATAACCAGTGGATCGTTACCTATCCATGGAAAAGAGATCATGCGGAGTTGCCTAATAATAAGGATTATATCTTTCATAGATTATTAGGAAATGAGAAAAGATTGCAAAAAATAGGCAGAGAAGTTTGTGAAGCCTATAATAAAGAAATTGAAGACATGTTGAAGAAAGAGGTAATAAAAGAACTCGATGATGAAGATAAGAAGTGGAATGGCCCAGTTTATTATATACCACATAGAGAAGTAATCAAACAAGACAACGAATCTACTCCTTTGCGTGTAGTATTCGTTTCATCCGCTAAATACAGAGGACATTCACTAAACGACTATTGGTACAAAGGGCCAAAAATGATAAATAATCTTTTAGAAGTCTTGATAAGATTTAGAGAAGGTAAATACGCTTTTGCAGGAGACATTAAAAAAATGTACCATGCAATAAAGACCACCCCTCTAGAGTGGCACACTCACCGATTTTTATGGCGAAATTTACTCAACATTGAGCCAAGAGAGTTTATGGTAGTAGTAAATTGTTTTGGAGATTCACCAGCAGCTGCCATAAGCATAATTGCTCTTAGGAAAATAGCTAAACTATCAAAAGACAAGAACATTGAAAATATCATCATTCAGCAGTCTTACGTTGACGACATAATAGAATCTTGCATGATCAAAACAGATCTTGAAAAAGTCACTAATCAAATTTCAAATGTTTTGTCAAAAGGCAATTTCTTCATTAAAAATTGGGTTTTCTCGGGTAGTAAGGCTTCGCACGAATTTAAAGCAAATCATTCTAATAAAATTTTAGGTATATGCTGGGATGTAAGTGATGATACTTTTAAATTTAAATTAAAGCATGATTTTGAAAAAGCATTTACTAATTCTAATTTTTCAAGGAGATTGATTCTGAGTCTGGTTAATGGGATCTTTGATCTTATAGGATTGTTAGCACCATACATGATAACAGCAAAAATCTTAATGAGACACACTTGGAGAAAAGATGGTAAGGTAATAGATTGGGATGAACCACTGGACCAAGATCTATATAAAAAATGGGCTAAATTTTTTAAAAACTTAGAAAACATAGAATTATTGAACTTTCCTAGAGGATTGCTCGTAGAGAATGACATAGAAGAAAAATGGTTGTGTGTATTTTCTGATAGTTCAGCACAAGCCTTTGGAACGTGTGCATATATCAGGTAGAGGCTAAAAAACGGCAATTTTTTTGCAGATTGATTGCTGCAAAAACAAAAGTATGGCCTCTAAAAACTGAAGATACTTTGACGATAGTGAGAGGAGAGTTGCAGGGTGCAGTTCTTGGAAAAAGACTTGCTAAGTTTTTACATACCACTTGTCGAATAAAATTTGACAAGACTTTCTTTTTTATCGATTCAACAATTGTACTTGCCATGATCAATGAGGAATCCCACAAGTTTGATTCGTTCGTTTCCCACAGAATAGGCGAGATACAGGCATTTACAGACCCATACCAATGGCTATGTATATCAAGCAAAAATAATATAGCTGACATACTTACACGCCCTTGCTTGCACTAGTTTGAAAAGTACCCAAATTGGCAGTCAGGACCAGAATTCTTATATCAAAAATTAGAAAAGTGGCCAACATGTAATTACGAGCGAGACATAAAAGGGTGTATAAACTTCACCATTGAAGATAGCGGTCAAATAAGAAACACATGCGAGTATATTGATATTTTTAGATACAAAAGCTATAAAATGCTAATAAATGTAACGGCGAGAGTCTTGGAAATGGTCAATCTTAAAAAAGGATGGTGGCAGCGCTTATTTCAGACGGAGATTAATGTTAATAAAAAGGAGGAAGCTTTAAAATTATGGATCAAAGATGCACAACGCGTAATTTTTGGAAACATTAACAAAAACTATTTAAAAACACTTTGCCCATTTAAAGATAAGGAAGGAATTTGGAGAGTTTCAGCGAGAACTAAAGAAGTAGGATACCATCCCATTTTACCTCCTGGAAGTCATACGTTCTCGAAGTTGTACGTAAGGTACATTCATGATTTGAGTCATTCGGGTGCATCAACTACTGCTTGTAAAGTTTGCCAAAAGTATTGGATATTAGGCTTAAATCGATTAACAAAGTCCATAAGGTTCAAATGCATTACTTGCAAAATTTTAGATAAACATGTCAAGGTAAAATGGGCTCTTTGCCTATAGAAAGACTTCAACCATCTTTACCTTTTGAATACATAGCACTTGATTTATTCGGACCTATAAGACTAAGACAAAAAAGGGGTAGACACTATCAAGAAGACAAAGGCTATGGCTTGATAATTAACTGCCTAGCGTCAAGAGCAGTGTATCTAGATGTTTTATCGGGCTAGGATGCCATTGCATTCTTAAAAGCTTTTAAAAGGTTTATTACTTTCAGAGGCATCCCTAAAAAATGTTTCTCAGAGAGTACGCAGTTGATAAAAAGTTACAAAATCATCAAGGAGGAGGAGGACTCTGGGATAGAATGGCATTTTTTTACAACACAAGCACCTTGGGAGAATGGGGTAAGCGAGTCTCTTATTAAAGGTAGGCAAGGAACCTGTACTTAATTTTGAAGAACTTCAAACGGTTATGTTTGAAATAGCGAGTATAATGAACAGAAGACCTATTGGTAGACATCCCACTCACCCTGAAGATGGGAAGTATTTGTGTCCCAACGACTTACTTCTGGGTAATACTCAATCTGAACATAACAGTTTAAATTTTAACAAATATCCAAACGTAAGGTTTCGTCAGATGAAAGAAGTTGTTGAACAGTTCTGGAAAAAATGGTATCAAGAATACTTTAGTTGTCTAGTTAATCAGAAGAAATGGTTTAAGGAATGCCATAACATAGCCATCGGAGACGTAGTTTTAGTAAAGGACAGTGTTTCATTTAAGGATAAATGGATCACAGGGAAGCTTGAGAAAATTTTTAAGGGAAGAGATGACATAGTAAGAAAAGTTTTGATAAAAACTAAAACAGGTAATCTAGAGAGGTCAATTAGAAGTGTAATTAGCCTTAAATTTTTATAATCTTTTTGTGCGTAGGGGGAGTGTAACATAATATATGTTAATTGTATCTTAATTGTTTTTATTATATTTTATGCAAATAAATGTTAAATCTATTTTATTTATATCATGCTAATTTACACTATCACAATGCTGTACTTCTATCCTATCTAAGCCACACTTCTTTTTACACTAAGACCTTGCATGCAACTTTACATCGTATCCATAACACACATCTATATACACACACATATATATACATCTGAAAGAGACGATTTACCACCTGTCAGTTTCACGCAATATACATGGGAAAAACTTCTTGGATGCAATGTTTCTAAAGTAAGGCTAGACAAAGAGCCAGAAGAGGCCTGGAAACGTCATCCAAGATTCGTGCATTTTCTTTTTTTGTTTAATAAATTCATAACTACGCTACAATTCGCGTAACAATTATGATGAATGGAAAAATAATATGTGCTAAATTTTTTGATATATAAAATAATCATATATCAAAGTTGGCACTTTCCTGTTTTGGCTTAGCCACCTAAAGGTAATTAAAATAATGTACGGAATAACAAATTTATTAAATCAAGAAAATTTTCCAACAAAAGTATATTGAAAACAAAAAACTAAAAAAAATTTTTAATCTGTGGGTGGATAAAATGCAGCCATATCATTAAGAATTGTATTGAATATATTATTACCAAATGTAATTAAAGATGAGTGACGCCAATGAAACTCTGCTAAATATCCATTTAGTATCTCTCGATTAGTTCCACATTGTCTCTTGTTTCTGACCTTTGTAGAAAACCAATGTCGTTCAATATGTTGAGTATGTGCTTAACTGTCAGGATCCCTATAATTTTGACTGTGGTTTACTGTCAGATGTTGGTTAGGGGTATGAAAATTTTACAACTGTATATCCCCATATTATTTTCCATAGAGTTTTTTATGTCCAAATTATAAAAATATATTTCTTTTTCTCATGAACTAAAAAAATTCACCCTCTGACTGACAAACCTTTTTGAAGTTTTAAAATTTTATTTTTATTTTATTAAACTATTACATATATTTTTATTGTGCGTTAGTTAATAAAAACTTTAAATTAGGTGTTTCATTTTACTTAATGACTTGAAAGCTTTTAGGTGCTTTTTACAAGCTTCTGACAGATTCTCGAAATCAGTAAAATTAAAATAGTGAGAAGAGAACCAGATGTCAGCTTATGAACCACTAATGAAATCACACGCTGTTTCAAATGCCTTTTAAAACTCTGGTAGCAGAATAAAAGCAAGTAAAGTATAAATTGTCCTCGAGTTCCATCTTGCATTAATTAAAGCAGGAAGTTTTTGGAATTTCACTTTTGGAAAGCCTCTTGATTTTTTGAAAGTTTTATTGCACGATATTAAATGATCAAGAAAGGCAATGTCATCTCGCCACCGATCTTTTTTCATTTCTTTTCCTATATTTTTAAACGAGGCTATGAGTTGCTCATATTCTTTTGTGATAGTTAAAACAAAAATGTAATTTGATTTTGGTGAACTTGTTAATACTCCAAAATGATCATTTAGAACATGTTTCAATATAGATAGATTTTTCTACTAAGTTCAACATCTTCAAAATGTTTTTGTAAACGTGTTATGGCACTAAGGCATCTTTCAGTATTTACAGCAGTTGTGTCTATAACAATCATTTTTATAGATCGCCACAGTTGATACTCATCAAGCGCAGTTTTTATTCCATTAAATATCGTCTCACCTTTTGAATTCCGTAATTCTAAAACGGCAAGTCTGATCTTTGTTTTCATTTTTCAAAACGACTACTTGATACTTCCTATTCTGGATAGTCTTTCCATCTAAGTGTAAAGACCAATTTTCGTATTTTAAATTTTTTTTGAAGTTTGTTTTCAGTTTTTCAGCTACTTTGATCACTGCTTTGTAGATGCAGTAAAATTTCGCTTTTTAATAGTGTTGGACAAACTTTGTGAGCTCTTCTTGTGTTTAAATTTTGCTGTCACTAAACGAACTGCAGAATAAGTTCGGTGCTTTCTAGAGGTTGAAGGTTTGTTAGAGTCTTCACTGCTATTAGATTCTTACTCACTTTTGTAAGAATTATCTGTTTCAGAAATTTCATCACTATTAACTTTTTCAACAGACATCTTTCACTTCTACTTTTGTTTTATGTAATTTTAGTTTTCTTGGATGAATTCCTAGTGTATCTTCTTTGTTGCTACAATAGCCTAATTTTCCTTTGGTTGAAAAGTGGTAGTTTCCAGGTCTCCGATTACGTTTTTCAAAGTTTTTTATTACAGCTTCAACTTTTCTTTCAACTGTTGATTTACCTTTGCAAATTGGAAAGTTAAGTTTTCTCTATAAAAGCTTTATTTCGCCTGCTAATTTTGTAAATCTTTTTTTGCTTTTTACATGATAAGTTAAAGTTTTGTATCTGTCTAAAATATGTTGTTCAATAGGAATACTTTGCATTTGATCAAGACTGCTAACAATATTGTGTTTTCTTGATCCTTTGTATCGTTGAAACTGTAAAAGGTTTGATGACCAAATTGTCTTGTTACTTTTTGAAGGAGTTGAGTTTTTCGACATCGCAACTTATAAATATGCCAAAGTTAAAAAAATTTTAATTAATTAAATTTTCTTAAACAAAATGAAAAAGTATAATAAATAAATATTTAAAATTAAAAGCATTAAAAATAAATAAATAGCTCAAAAATCAATTTAAAGTATTCATTTAACTTTGTATTCAAAAGTCATGTGAAGCAATAAAACACAACAAAAAAAGCACCCATTTATAGAATAAAACAAACACTGGAGGGTGACCTTTTTAAGGAGTTTCTGTTTGCTATTGATGTTTTCTTAAAAGAAAACTTCTACTCATGAGAGTAAGGGGAAAAAAATTTATCAAAAAAAAAATTTTTTTTATATCCCTAGTTGGTATATCGATACTTCTTAAAAACATTGAGCCTTAATTGTACGATATGCACGCCATTTATCAGAAAATATCATTGTTGCGTGAGCAGCAAGCCAATTAGTACTCCTTTCTCTTTTCTACAGCCCCTTTTGTAACAACGCGAACGATTCTTCTTTCCTCCTCCAAAAACTTACTTCATTGAGTGTCCATTTGCACATTCTCGCTTCAACTGCACGATTCCAACCTCTTGTAGATAAATGATGCATTTCTTTTCATTGTCAAGTTTACGAATGAGTCATTTTTAATTGTTCATTTATAGGATTGTTTAATTTATTAACCTAAAGATTAATTATTCATTTATAGAACAGAAAATTGAAAAAATTAGGGACGGGGCCAAGTCAGGAAAGTACCTCAAAGTTTTTCAGCGATTAAACCAGCATTATTTCTAAATACAGTAAAATCTCGTTGTGTCAAAGACGGATATGTCGAGCATTCGCTTAAGTCGAAGTTAATCTCTATCCCCAACTCATGTAGGAATTAATGCTTGTTAAGGTAACTCTATATATATACAGTAATTTTGCATATTCGGTGTATCAATCACCCAAATTGGGTAAGGGTGTATAGACCAGTGGTCGGCAACCTACAGCACGCGTGCCACAAGCAATTTTCATTGGCACGCAAAAATTTTAGGGTTTACAATTCAAATTTTTCATTGACACATAAAGTAAATATTTTTAAACAATTTTTATAATAGATCTTAAAGGCAATCAAATGTGCTTTTAACTATGCGCAACCATTTTTATTTAGTATTGTGCCGATATTGAAGAGTTGGCTAAAGTTATCAAAGAGTCAAGCACTAATTACTTATATAATTTATGTAAATGTGTATATAAAAATTAAATAAATTATAAAACATTTATGTTAATTTTGGTTTGGATATATATACATATGAGTTGGCACTCCAGATGATTTAAGTGTTAAGTTGGCCAGCCGTTAGCATAAGGTTGTCGACGCCTGTCTTTGGCCCTACAAGCACCAAACCTTCTTTGATCATCTTTCGACGAAAACATTGTACGTTACATTTAGCTTCACTAATTGAAACCGGTATACTTTGATAGTATCGAGTAAGAGTACTAAATGTATCCCCGTTTTGCTGCCTCGATATTGACTTATATGTAAAATTAGAATAAGCTTCTATCTACAAATATAAGAAACACATTCTACATGAACAGAATCAGATGTGACTTTTGTAAACCGAAATTTTTAATGTTTTGAACTATTTAGAAAGAAAAATGTTTTTTATCTTTCACCGTAAATTATTATTAATATTAATAAAAAGAGAAAAGCTTTCTTATATTTATTGTTTGTTCGAGAAAATTTTAAATTATAAATGCCTTGAAAAAATTTGGGTATTTTGAACTTTTAGGAACAAAAGAAAATTCTTTTCAATTTTCATTCTAAAATGCTATAAAAAAACATTAGCACACATTGGTCGATGTCAGGAGTGGGCAAACTACGCTCCTCCAGCGGCCCCAAATTACATACACACTTTCATCATTGAGAATGTTCGTTTAGAACATGGTTTCTCAAATTGGGTTTTAGGTGTTTTTAGTCAAAGAACAGATTACTTCTCACCGACTCAAATCTTCAGTCAATCCTAAGAATTAGCACACGCTACTTGCCAGCTGATTTTAACAAATTGGTTAATGACAGTGGTCAGCTGCATCATTCTCATTGACATTATTTATTATTTCTGTAACTGAAAAATTACTTAGTTACCTTATTTTTGTGCAATATATATATGTTTTAGGTGAAGTTTTTGCATTTAATTTCTTTTTTTAAATTATATATATAACTGTTTTACTTTTAACGTTCTTAAAAATGTCTTTGAAAAATGTGCTTTTTTAGACGGGGCCCTTCGAAAAATCGGATTTTCTAAATGCGGCCCTCACACTGAATAGTTTGCCCACCCCTGGTCTATGTTCAATTTGTTTGAAAAAGAACAATATCGGACCATTTCTATAAAAAGGCACATGATATTGTAAGTACCAATTAAAAAAAGTAAAGAAGGAAGAAATAATAGGAATTTAAAAGGTTAAAGAAGCTAATGTTTTATTTAAAAATTAAAAACAAATTTGAATACATCTTCTTTCTCAATTTTCAATCTGAGGTTGATCGATAGGTTTTCTACAACTTTCAGGAATATTAGAGATGCTTAAATTCTAAAATATAAAATCAAATAATACACAAAAAAAACGAACTCAACCAAATGAATAGCGAATTTTTAGACAGATTAAAACTTGTCTGAATCGTATCTGTTTGAAAAGAATGGCTTAATCTTTTTCAATCATCATGAAGCAGTTGAGGGATTGATTTAGGAAAAGTAGTGACAGCAAATGAAACTTTTGAAATTTGTCGTGTATTCACTTTTCCAAATTTATATGTGAATGAATGAATGAAATATTTCGTGTTTTGCATCGGGGATTTAAAGAACGAGCGCAAATCTGAGGGCGTTTCCTGTAGCAGGAGTTTACGTAGCAAATATATTAGTCAAACAAATTTATAAGATACAGGCTCATTCAAAAAGTAAAAATATAATAAGTAATTATTATTGTAAGAAAAGAATAGCAAATGATAAAAGTGTATTGAACAATGAGAAAATCTGAGAATCAAATAAAACGATGGAGACATCGAAAAAAAATACGACTGTTGGTAACGTTGGCAAACACACAAATAAATTGTTTACCTTTAATTTTGAAAAAATATAAACACGAATAAAAATGTTAAATTACATTAATTTAATCAGTTTTAAAAATTTTATTCAGCATTCGGCCTTTAGGATAATCAAGTATGGCGTTAAACGATCTTTGGAAATGCATTTTATTTGAAGATGGAGATAGGGGCGAAATAAAACTCTTATACAAGTTATGCAAAGATACATGCTACCAGGATCCGTTATTGTTTCTGGTGGATGGGTGCGCTTATAGGAACATTTCAAACATAATGGAGTTTATGATCATTGGGTATTTATACATCAAGGTAACTTTGCGGACACAAATGATATAAACATTCACACGCAAAAGAGTATTGGAAAGGAAAGATGTATATGTTTTGTTAAAACTGTTTTATTACATGGAAGTGAAACATGAACGATACGTAAAGTTGATAAAAAAAATGCTCAAATCAAGTGTAGGAAATTGTAGATTTGGACGAAGTAAGATTGAATGTTGAAAATTTAGAAATAGAAATAGACTGAGATGGATGGGTCATTTGGAAAGGAAAGACGAAGATAAATGGGTGGGGAAAGTAATGCACATGGATGCAGAAGGCAAAATGCGAAAGACGAAATTTAACATGGAGCCAGTTGATTAAAAAAGACTTAGAGAATTTCAAATACAGGAAATAGCAGGCCAAGGATAGAAAAAAATGGAAAGAACAACTGAAGACACTCAGAAATACTACATATGGAATAAGATAGGTGTACTCCCACATAAGGAAAAAAAATCACATTTGAAGAATAAACGAAGAAAAGATTCACACGCAAAACATTGAAAATCTTTGGATGCGATCCAAAAAAAAATTTAGAAAAGAGCTTGGTACCTGAAACCAATTATTCAAAGCATATTAAGTTCAGATTTTTTTACAATAGCTATTTGGGAATGAATATTTGGACTAGCTATTCAGTTTAAAAGCAAAAATACTCTATTTGTTTAATATTTGAGAAGAGATATTTTTTATAATGTTCGATTGTTAAATTTTGTAAGTAACAATGTACATAATTAAATCATTTTTTAAAAAAAAATTGTTTATTATTATGATAATAATATAATATCGAAACAAAATGCTTGTTGTTAAAAATGTACTTGATCTATTTATGACAGCTGTCAGAATAACAAATGTGATTGATTAAGGGGCGTAAATCCTTGAAATTATTGGAGGACTTTCAAGCGTCTTTCAAAAAAGACAACAAATTTTTCCGAATTCCTACTCCTCTCTTGTCTATTCTATTTTTAATTAAGCTTAATGTAAATTTAACCCCCGCCCTATTAAGCTTAACGTCAAACATGAATGAGGACTTATAAATAGCTCCTTCTTTCTCACTTCAAATAGATGCGCACCATTTTATTTGTAGAAAAGGGGTAAAGATATCAATTAACAATAAAAAATGGAAATTTTATTGAATGAAAAAAATCATTCATTAATTTTCAGTTGTTCCTTCTTCCTATAAAATGAAAAAATATTTTATTGAGAAAAATAAATAAAAAAACACATCCAAATTACATAACTTTTCTGAGGTTATTTCTATCAAAAATGTAAAACAGAACTAGTTAGAAAACTTGGTATTAGAATTTTTTCATTTTTTCTAGTGTATAAGAATAAGTGTAAGTTAGTTAGACTCTCAAAAAAGGTATAAAATAAAGGAAAAATTGTGCAAACAAAAATCAAACAATAAATTAAGATTGCATTACTTCATTTTTCTCAGCATCATTAAAAAATAGTTTAAAAGTTAAATTGGTGCAAGCTACAAAAAGTAAAATAACTTTTAACATTTTGCAATGATTTGCCTTTTATAATAACTTTTAATGAAAAAAAGTCTATCAGAAAAAGTTATAGAGCTTCAACAAAAACTAATAAATCTTAGAGCATTACTTAAGTTTTTTGAAAACTAATTTGATGTATCCCCTACAGCATACTCTATGGGTGGCATGTCAGGTTGGTTGAGATGTTGGACTCAGCACAGAAGCCTCTGGATTCGATGAACACAAAATCATAAATAAACTATTTAAACTAACATAAATCATAGTATAAGAGAACAAAAAAATCATTGCGTTTTTTTGACTATTTCTGTCTACAAATAAAATTCTGACAGCTGTCATAAATAGATCAAGTACATTTTTAACAATTGAAACATTTTGTTTCGATATTATAATAATCAACAAATTTTCTTTAAAAAAAATGATTTAATTAATTATGTACAGTGTTACTTACAAAATATAAGAATCGAACATTATAAAAAATATCTCTGCTCAAATATTAAACAAATAGAGTATTTTTGCTTTTAAACTGAATAGCTACTAAAAATATTCATTCCCAAATGTTTTTGAAAAAAAATTTCTTGACTTGAAAAAAATTCCGCCCCCTTAATAATTTTGAGGATGTGCACCACTGATTATGTCTGATTCCAATTTATAACAAAAGCCCATAAAATTTACCTATAACTGGTACCAATACCTGATAAATTTAATCTAGTCATTAGTGAAGCATATGACTTCAGATTTGCAAAAAATAAGATATGATTTAAAAAATCATTGTTCCAAGTTGAAATCATTATGTATAAACAAATTCAGATTTCTCTCTTAATAATTATATTTAGAAGTAGGAACAATACGAGTAACATCATCAGCGTATAAAAGAATTACATATCTTTTACGAAAATAAAAAATAACGTTTAATTACATGAAAAAAATACACTCAATAATCAAAAAAATCTTAACTTACTTATAGAACTTGATGTTGTAAATAAGAAAATTTTTTATTTTACTTGTTAAAAAAATTCTCTATGATATAATGATAAAAATCATAAGCGTTTCATTTTTATTGCCTCGAAGGAAAATCTTTTGTTAGCAAGCAACTTATTTAAAAAAAAATAATTAAAATAAGTTTATGAGACAATTTTTATTATACACATTTCAATCGATTTCATATTAATTTTTATTAATCATGAATAAAAAATTTAGAGAGTGCACAATTTTTCTAAACTAATTGTGATCACCTACAAAGAGCAAAGACTACTTAAAAATATTCCCCATTAAAACTGAGAGACAAGTTAAACTTTTGAATTATCTCACTAAGCAATTATTTTAAATTCGACTGCCACAAAATCTATCTCCAGTAACTTAATTGTTAATATTTTATACCTGTCTGATTAACTGTTTGTGAATTATACATCTTAATTTCCAAGATCTCAGATCATTTTCCAATAATAATTACATCTTTAAATGCTAATGCGATCTAAAATCAGGATATAGAAAAGTTTTCTTGCTGTTTTATTTGTAAAAGTTGCGATTGGGATAGTTATTTAAGACCTATCCCTTAACAAGAAAATCAGTGATTTAATAGAAGCAAGTACTATTGGGCTTCTTTTAAATGCCAAAAATAAATAAGCGAAAGAGTTTAATAACTCTTAAGGAAATATTTTTGAGATAAGTTACAAAAAAATTAAAAAAAACAAAAAAAGAAGGTATTTTAATAAAATTAAAATAATAAGATTTAAGCTATTTCAATCATGTTAATAACGATAGAGATGTTTGGCAAAAAGTTAATTCTTTAATCAAATGCAATAGTTTATAAGTATTAAGGGTGATAATGGCTTAATAATGGATACTCATATTATAATTAAGGAATTTTCTGAATAGTTTTCACATTGCAACAAGCCTTTGCAGTACAGTTAATTCGTCTTTTCAAAATTATTAGATTTCAGCTTAGCTTTTACTTCATTTTAAAAAAGAAAAATTGTATTATTATTAAGAAGAAGTTTATCAAGATTCAAAAAAGTTTAAATTGTCTCCATTTTATAAGGTTGGTTGGAGATATCAAATCACTTTCAGCCGTAAGGCTATATTCTTGCATTATGCTTAAAGATAGTTAATAACAATTTTGTGATTTTACTTTTAAGAGAGGCTGATTTAATTTATTTCAAAAATATTCAAAAAATATTATACATCAATAAATTTCAACAAATTATTTACATAGTTTTTTCATAAATAAAATTACTACACATTTTAAAAAATCAGATGAAGTTTTAACTTTATTTATATATCTTTCTAAAGCTTTCGACAATATTTCACACTCTATAAGGATCGTACAATAGTTTTATTTGTTAAGCATACATTACTGAGAATTGATGAAATTTATAAATTGTATTTATCTCTTTATGTGTATAAGAAGAAGAAGAAGAAGTATTTATTTAAGCAAAAATTCAGTTTACACAAGAAAGAAAATCAAAAGAATAAGGTTACAATGATTATCGTGAATAAGCCATAACAGAGTGATAATCCAAAAGCCAAAAGGCCACGACTAGGATAAAACACGTACACATTATATAGATAAACAAGCATTCATACGAATGTGTATTTTAGAAAGCTAAAATTGAAACAAAAGTAAAATAGACCACGCTATAAATGCAAAATTAGAAGTAAATTTCCAAATAGTTGACGGCACACATAGCAATTAGAAAAAGACGTAGGAGCGAAGAATGCAGAAAGAGGACAAAAAAATTCTTTCAACAATCGCTTGAATTTTTTCATAGATAAACTAAGTTCTTCGAAAAAAACGGAAAATTTCTGTATAACATGTTCGTTTTGTATTGAACAGAGATTTCAGAGGTTGCGAGGCGGTACAAGATAGGAAGTGGATCATGAGCTCTTCTTGTTTCATATTTTATATTCTTGTGAAATTTCAAGCATTTTCTGAAAAGATTGTGAGGCCTATTGTTTAAGTTCTCGTTTAAAAAAACACGCAACTTTAATATTAAACAAATCTTCTAGCTTGAGTAAACTATGAGTTCAGAAATTTTGTTCTATATGGGAATACCATTTAAGGTTGAAAATACACCTTATAGCAGATTTTTGTAGTAATTCTATCTTGTTTTTATTGTGAGGATACCAATTCAAAAGGCTGTATTGAACATGCGGTAAAAATAACGTTTTATAGAGAAGAAGCTTTATTTTTGAAGGGAAAATATATTTTGTACGACGTAGAACACCTATGATTTTACTAACTTTGTTTAAAACTTCATTTTAATATGTTGAGAAAAGGTTAGCCTATTGTTTAATGTTAAGCCAAGTAAGCTAAAACTATTCACCACTTCGAAACCAGCGCTTGATAAAATTTTATCATCTACAAAGTTTTTGAGCGAAACAATCATAGATTTTGACTTTTTTTTATTAATTATTTAAAATTAAAATATATAAATATAATTTGAGATACCCACATAAATTTTAACAACTTCTTTTTATAAGCACAAGTTTTCGTTTGTATGGTGACCGCTTTAGAGAAAAAGAAAAATTATTAATTAGATTTTATTATGGTTGATATGAAATGTGAGTAGAAAATGAAGTTCTTCTTTACCACTCAGAAGTTCGTTGGTTTTCAAGAGCACGAATCTTGAATTTAGGGTTTATTTGAACTAAGATAGGAAGTTTTAATATTTTTAAAAGAAAAATCCACTTCCAGAAAAATTTAAGATTGTATATAATGGAAATTTTATTTATACCTAAGCTTATTTTTTTAGAAATTTTTGGACATATAAATGAAGTAAATTTTGATATTCAACTTCTTGGAGTTATCAGTAGATGCTACAGAAAGACTTCAATATTTTCTGACTAAACTGCAATCATGGAAAAAAGGTTGTAAATATTAAACGAAGACTTGTTAAAATATTACAGAGAGAATTTTGGTCAATTTGCAGAACCTTCCATTAGATACTTACTGTTTAGAAAACCTCAGATTAAAAAATTGGATTCGTAATCACTTTCTTGCTGATATAGATTGTATTACTGATAACGATTTGCTAAAGATGATCTCATTGAGGGAAAAAGAATTGGTAAAAATTCATTTTAACACAATGGGCGTTGAAGAATTTTAGTGTGCATAATTAAAATCCTACAATTTTTAACAAAGAAAGCTATTAATGTTCTCCTGCCATTTGTTACTACTTATCTTTGTAAATTAACATTTCCGGGACTTGTTACTATCAAAGCAAAATATCCAAATCGACTAAATGTGAAAGATGATAAGCATATTGCTATTTCCAAAGCTATTCCACAGTTTAATCTTCTTATTCAAGACAAACAATAAAAACGTTCACAAAATATTTTAGTATAATAATTATTTTTAATTTTACTAATACAGTGAAACCTCCCTAAGCGGTCACTTCTATAAACCGGTCACCTCTTTATTGCGGTCAGGTCAGTACAGTCTCAAAAAAAAATTATTCTACTTTATAGGGTTTTTACCTCTCAATTAAGGTCACCTCTTTATTCAGACTACGGTCACTTTTAGGCAGTCTGAAACAAGGAAAATACCTCTCAAATACGGTCATAATATTTTTATCTCAATTCCCATCCAACTCAAAATAGCATTTTTTCCTCAATAAAGTTTTTTTATTTATAAAAAAATATATTAATTTTCTAAAGTTTTTTGTTCTTATATTTATGTTTTATTTTCATTTTTTATTCGTTTCAAAAATATTTTTAGAGTTTGTGTACAGAATCATATATTGTTGTTACAATTAGTTTTACTATGGTGAGATTATGTTTCCAGAAATTTTTCTATTTTTATAATTGTCATTTTTTGTGTTTAAATTTTAAATAATGTTATTCTGCAAATTTTTTAAATATAATTTTTTTTTTTAGATAATTTTTTAAAAAAATTTTGAAATTAAAATTTAATTTGGGTCAAGTATTAGTGTGCTCTAGTATCAAGCTTCTATTAAGCATTGTATATAAAAAGCGTTGATGCATGGTTATTGTTTTTAAAGTTTTCATAGAAGTTAATATATTTTTAAGGCTAAACAGTAATGTTTTTATAATTTATATCAAGAATTTTTATTTAGAATAAATACAAAATTATAATTTCTTCTCATGTCATCAAGCAATAAAAAATCACGCGTTGACTTAACACTTGAGAAAAAAATTGAACTTATAAAAAACAGTTCAGATAAAAGTCATCGTCATTTAGCAGAAATGTACAAAATAGGTAGAACGCAAGTTGGATCTATTCTCAAGAGAAAAAATGAATATTTGAAACAATTTGAGAGCAATATAAATTTGTAAGAGAAAAGGTTTAAAAAATTTTTTACTTAAAAAGATGCTGATAAAATTACTTTTGATTGGTTTAAACAAGCTCATGATCTCAATATTCCCATTTCTGGGCCAATTTTACAGGAAAAAGCTAAACAGTTTGCTAAGGAACTCAAACATGATGAGTTTAAACGTTCTAATAGGTGGCTAATGTGCTTTCGATCTCGACACATTATCACATTTAAAAAGATTTGCGGCGAGAAAGCGTCTGTTGATAAATGTAGGATTAGTGATGGGAAAAAAATTAGAGGAATTTTGTGTTGGATATGAAGCAAAAGACATATGGAATATTGATGAAGCAGGTCTTTTTTATTGTGTCTTGCCAGATCGAACCGTATGTCTCAGTGGAGATGATTGTACAAGCGGCAAAATGTCTAAAGAAAGATGAACTGTTCTCTTAGCATGCAACATGATTGGTGAGTTTGAAAAGCCACTTGTCATATGAAAAGCTTCTAAACCTCACGCATTTTGGAATATAAACATAAATACGCAGCTGCCTGTTACTTGGCGTTATAAAAAAAAGTCATGGATGATAAGAGATATTTTTCAAAAGTGGCTATTAGGTTTTAATCAAAAAATGGAGAGAAAAAGAAGAAAAATACCCTTTTTATGGATAATGTCATTTGCATGATTTTAGCCTTACAATTATAAAAGCAATTTTTCTTCCACCTGACACTACTTCTTCTTTTCAACCTCTTGATCAAGGCATTATTCAAAATTTTAAAGTTCATTATAGGAAATTGGTAATAAAGTTTATATCGCAAATAAATGATACAAGCAACATATCACAAATTATTTTCACAGTGTTAGATGGATAAGTGAAGCTATTAAATGTGTGGGACAAGAAACAGTTTTGAAATGTTTTAAGATTGCAGGCTTCCCTGAAAAATGTGAATCAACAAATAGTGCAAACTTTGAAGAAAAAAGTAATGAAAATTTTGATTTTTTATTGAATGTTGCTGCTGAAAAGTTTCAAGCACCGATTACAAGTTTTAATGAATATGTCGAAATTGATTCCAATCTTCCAACAAGAAAACAGTTTAAAAATTAGTAATGGTAGACAAACTACAATTACCGAATTTATGATGAGAAAAAGTTTCTAATTTTCTCAATTGTTTGCTTAAATAAAAACTACAACTATTATAAAATTTACTTTTATTTTAATCTCACCTCTTTAAAGCGGTTACCTCTCTAATATGGCCAAAAACACACAGATTTATTGATGACCGTTTTAGAGAGGTTCCACTATGTTTAATTATACATTAATGTTTTCAAACCTGTAACCAAATGTTGTAAATAGGCCATTGTGATGAATAGATTTAAAAAGAATAAATATTTTTTGATTTGAACATTTTTCCATTCTTTGATTATTCGACAAATATAATATTTAGAATCGTGCAAATTGCAAAGTATAGGTAATAACTTTTGTAACATCGTATGAGGTAGCAAAATATGAACAGAAAGTTTGATATTTTTTTATTTTTTAAAAAATATTTTTCGATTCTTTGATATGAATTATCGCGGTATACAGGTTGGAGATGAACCATCGTAGTATACAGGTATAATGTATATAGGTAATAACTTATGTAGCATCGTCTCCCCGAATGAGGTATATCAAATCTTACATCTAGCAGAATGTGAACAGAAAGTTGAACATTGTCTCCCTAGTTATTTGTACATGGAATAGAAACCATCGTAGTATACAGGTTGAAGATGAATCATCGTAGTATACAGGTTAGAGATGAATCATCGTAGTATACAGGTTAGAGATAAATCATTGTAGTATATAGTTTGGAGATGAATCATAGTAGAATACAGGTTGGAGAAGAATCATCGTAATATACGGGTTGGAGATAACACGCAAGTTGTCTACCCGCGTTCAACCGTACAGGTTATGAGAATATATCATTACATATTAGAGAAGAGTTTTCTAAACTCTTTATACTGAAAAAATATTTCTTCAAATATATTACTGTTTTGTTTAAAATACCTATACTTTGCAATTTGCACGATTTTAAATATTATATTTGTCAAATAATCAAAATAAAATTCTGTGATCAAAGAATCGAAAAATATTCTTTAAAAAATCAAAAAATATCAAACTTTCTGTTCATATTTTGCTACCTCATAGCTTCAATGCTTATTGAGAAAAATTGATTAAAACACATATTTTGATCTATTTATCTTCTCTTTAGAAATTTATATGCAGTAAACAATAATAAAAATAATATTTATCCAAAACATATTTTTTCGAATCAAAGTGTAAATCAAACCCGCACTTAAATTTTGGATGATTATTCAAAAGAAGTAAAAAACTAATGTTAATTTATAAAAAACCAAAACTAAAATGATTTTATAAAAATCTAAAAATAAATAGTGGACTACGATTATCCAACAAAACTTGTACATTCGATCTACATTTTTAACTTCAAAAATAATTTTAAATTTATTAGAAAAACATTATACTGACCAATAAAAAAAACGAAGGTTAATTTATAAAAAAAATGGAAAAACTAATACTATTTTATAAAAATCTACAAATAAATTTAGATTCTGAGAGTAGAGTCGCTTTATAATTGTACTGGAAATTGTCACAGAATATAGGTAAAAATTTGTCCTAATGAAAGGAGCTTTAGTTTAAAATGCATCCCTTATCTCCTAATTAATGGTATGAAGCCCATGGAAAATAAAAACAGTAAAAGGTATTTCTTAAGTACTTGTGATATAAGTAATGTATTCTGAAAGCCCATAAAAAATGCTTTAATTTGGTATATCGCATGATGCATTTTGTTGAGAAATGTGAAAGTTATAAGCGTTTTAATATTTGACTAAGATTTAAGCTAGGAACACTACAAATAAACTAAGCGTACACTAGCCCGATAAAATAAACCACACACGCGTGCTAAAGATGTGGTGAAGCGTATGCGAGATAAGAATTTCCTGCGCTCAGAAACGCGTAATGCAACATGTGTTAATCTTTCTTCGCATAGTTAACCGCTAAAATCAATAACAATCGTTTTAGAATCAATAATGTGATTTATTCTTCGCACACTGTCGGTATAAAAATAACGAGTGCCCTTCGTTAAAAATTAGAAAGGTTGTATCTAAACTAAATAAAAGTAGACTATGATTATCCAACAAAACTCATTATTTCTTCAATGTGGATGCATGCGCACACGTGTTAGATTCGAAAATTATAATTATTTTATAAAAATATAGAAATAAATTTAGGATTATAGTGAAAAAAAATAAATTCATGAGATTACTTATTGAGAAAAACTTATTAATACACGTGAAAAAAAAATAAATTCATGAGATTACTTATTGAGAAAAATTGATTAAAACACATATTTTGATCTATTTATCTTCTCTTTAGAAATTTATATGAAGTAAACAATAATAAAAATAATATTTATCCAAAACATATTTTTTTCGAATCAAAGTGTAAATCAAACTCGCACTTAAATTTTGGATGATTAATTCAAAAGAAGTAAAAAACTAATGTTAATTTATAAAAAACCGAAAACTAAAATGATTTTATGAAAATCTAAAAATAAATAGTGGACTACGATTATCCAACAAAACTTGTACATTCGATCTACATTTTTCACTTCAAAAATAATTTTAAATTTATTAGATAAACATTATACTGACCAATAAAAAAACGAAGGTTAATTTATAAAAAAAAAGGAAAAACTAATACTATTTTATAAAAATCTACAAATAAATTTAGATTCTGAGAGTAGAGTCGCTTTATAATTGTGCTGGAAATTGTCACATAATATAGGTAAAAATTTGTCATAATGAAAGGAGCTTTAGTTTAAAATGCATCCCTTATCTGCTAATTAATGGTATGAAGCCCATGGAAAATAAAAACAGTAAAATGGCATTTCTTAAGTACTTATGATATAAGTAAAGTATTCTGAAAGCCCATAAAAAATGCTTTAATTTGGTATATCGCATGATGCATTTTGTTGAGAAATGTGAAAGTTATAAGCGTTTTAATATTTGACTAAGATTTAAGCTAGGAACACTACAAATAAACTAAGCGTACACTAGCCCGATAAAATAAACCACACACGCGTGCTAAAGATGTGGTGAAGCGTATGCGAGATAAGAATTCACTGCGCTCACAAACGCGTAATGCAACATGTGTTCATCTTTCTTTGCATAGTTATGCTCTAAAATCAATCAATAATGTGATTTATTATTCGCACACTGTCGGTATAAATATAACGAATGCTCTTCGTTAAAAATTAGAAAGGTTGTATCTAAACTAAATAAAAGTAGACTACGATTATCCAACAAAATTCGTACATTCAATCGACAAAACCACACACGCGTGCTAAAGATGTGGTGTAGCGTATGCGAGATAAGAATTCACTGCGCTCACAAACGCGTAATGCAACATGTGTTAATCTTTCTTCGCATAATTATGCTCTAAAATCAATCAATAATGTGATTTATTCTTCGCACACTGTCGGTATAATTTTTAACGAATGCCCTTCGTTAAAAATTAGAAAGTTTGTATCTAAACTAAATAAAAGTAGACTACGATTATCAAACAAAACTCTTACATTTAATCGACATTTTTCACTTGAAAAATAATTTAAAATTTATTAGAAAAATATTATACTGACCTATACTACTGACCCATAAAAAGTAAAAAATATATATTAATTTTCGACAGTTTTATTTAACTATGACATTTTAAAATGTTAAAAACCATATTCTACCTTTGTGAATATAAAATTTTGAAGAAATAATATATAAACTCATCACGTTAATTATTGGTATTTTTTGAAACTAGATAAAAGTTGACTGACCTCACATAAAAGCGGATTTTGGAAAAATAAAAATATATTTATTTGTAAAACCTAGCCTATTTTACCCACAAAAGAGTATAGCTTCAAATCTTGTACATTCGATCAACATTTTTCACTTCAAAAATAATTTAAAATTTATTAGAAAAACATTATACTGACCTATACTACTGACCCATAAAAAGTAAAAAATATATATTAATTTTCGACAGTTTTATTCAACTATGAAATTTTAAAATGTAAAAAATCATATTTTACCTTTGTGAATATAAAATATTGAAAAAATATTATATAAATTAAGAACGTTAATTATTATTGGTATTTTTTGAAACTAGATAAAACTTGACTGACCTCACATAAAAGCAGATTTTGGAAAAATGAAAATATATTTATTTGTATAACCTAGCCTATGTTAACCACAGCTTATCGTTTGCTACATACTCTAGAATAATTTATTTTTGCAAAAGTTTTAACAAATTTTAATAAATGGACTTTACTTCGAAAAATTTTGTCTAAATTTTTGAAAAAATTACGGACCACCTTTTTGTTTACGCATAATGTGAAGATTTTTAAAAAAAATTGAATGAAAATGATATCATTGGAAAGGTATACTCTTTGTGGTTAACATAGGCTAGGTTATACAAATAAATATATTTTCATTTTTCCAAAATCTGCTTTTATGTGAGGTCAGTCAAGTTTTATCTAGTTTCAAAAAATACCAATAATAATTAACGTTCTTAATTTATATAATATTTTTTCAATATTTTATATTCACAAAGGTAAAATATGATTTTTTACATTTTAAAATTTCATAGTTGAAGAAAACTGTCGAAAATTAATATATATTTTTTACTTTTTATGGGTCAGTAGTACAGGTCAGTATAATGTTTTTCTAATAAATTTAAAATTATTTTTAAAGTGAAAAATGTTGATCGAATGTACAAGATTTGAAGCTATACTCTTTGTGGGTAAAATAGGCTAGGTTTTACAAATAAATATATTTTTATTTTTCCAAAATCCGCTTTTATGTGAGGTCAGTCAACTTTTATCTAGTTTCAAAAAATACCAATAATTAACGTGATGAGTTTATATATTATTTCTTCAAAATTTTATATTCACAAAGGCAGAATATGGTTTTTAACATTTTAAAATGTCATAGTTAAATAAAACTGTCGAAAATTAATATTTATTTTTTACTTTTTATGGGTCAGTAGTATAGGTCAGTATAATATTTTTCTAATAAATTTTAAATTATTTTTCAAGTGAAAAATGTCGATTAAATGTACGAGTTTTGTTTGATAATCGTAGTCTACTTTTATTTAGTTTAGATACAACCTTTCTAATTTTTAACGAAGGGCATTCGTTATATTTATACCGACAGTGTGCGAAGAATAAATCACATTATTGATTGATTTTAGAGCATAACTATGCGAAGAAAGATGAACACATGTTGCATTACGCGTTTGTGAGCGCAGTGAATTCTTATCTCGCATACGCTTCACCACATCTTTAGCACGCGTGTGTGGTTTATTTTATCGGGCTAGTGTACGCTAAGTTTATTTGTAGTGTTCCTAGCTTAAATCTTAGTCAAATATTAAAACGCTTATAACTTTCACATTTCTCAACAAAATGCATCATGCGATATACCAAATTAAAGCATTTTTTATGGGCTTTCAGAATACATTACTTATATCACAAGTACTTAAGAAATACCATTTTACTGTTTTTATTTTCCATGGGCTTCATACCATTAATTAGCAGATAAGGGATGCATTTTAAACTAAAGCTCCTTTCATTATGACAAATTTTTACCTATATTATGTGACAATTTCCAGCACAATTATAAAGCGACTCTACTCTCAGAATCTAAATTTATTTGTAGATTTTTATAAAATAGTATTAGTTTTTCCTTTTTTTTTATAAATTAACCTTCGTTTTTTTTATTGTTCAGTATAATGTTTATCTAATAAATTTAAAATTTTTTTTGAAGTTAAAAATGTAGATCGAATGTACAAGTTTTGTTGGATAATCGTAGTCCACTATTTATTTTTAGATTTTCATAAAATCATTTTAGTTTTCGGTTTTTTATAAATTAACATTAGTTTTTTACTTCTTTTGAATTAATCATCCAAAATTTAAGTGCGAGTTTGATTTACACTTTGATTCGAAAAAAATATGTTTTGGATAAATATTATTTTTATTATTGTTTACTGCATATAAATTTCTAAAGAGAAGATAAATAGATCAAAATATGTGTTTTAATCAATTTTTCTCAATAAGTAATCTCATTAATTTATTTTTTTTTCACGTGTATTAATAAGTTTTTCTCAATAAGTAATCTCATGGAATTTATTTTTTTCACTATAATCCTAAATTTATTTCTATATTTTTATAAAATAATTATAATTTTCGAATCTAACACGTGTGCGCATGCATCCACATTGAAGAAATAATGAGTTTTGTTGGATAATCATAGTCTACTTTTATTTAGTTTAGATACAACCTTTCTAATTTTTAACGAAGGGCACTCGTTATTTTTATACCGACAGTGTGCGAAGAATAAATCACATTATTGATTCTAAAACCATTGTTATTGATTTTAGCGGTTAACTATGCGAAGAAAGATTAACACATGTTGCATTACGCGTTTGTGAGCGCAGGAAATTCTTATCTCGCATACGCTTCACCACATCTTTAGCACGCGTGTGTGGTTTATTTTATCGGGCTAGTGTACGCTTAGTTTATTTGTAGTGTTCCTAGCTTAAATCTTAGTCAAATATTAAAACGCTTATAACTTTCACATTTCTCAACAAAATGCATCATGCGATATACCAAATTAAAGCATTTTTTATGGGCTTTCAGAATACATTACTTATATCACAAGTACTTAAGAAATACCTTTTACTGTTTTTATTTTCCATGGGCTTCATACCATTAATTAGCAGATAAGGGATGCATTTTAAACTAAAGCTCCTTTCATTAGGACAAATTTTTACCTATATTATGTGACAATTTCCAGCACAATTATAAAGCGACTCTACTCTCAGAATCTAAATTTATTTGTAGATTTTTATAAAATAGTATTAGTTTTTCCATTTTTTTATAAATTAACCTTCGTTTTTTTATTGGTCAGTATAGTGTTTTTCTAATAAATTTAAAATTATTTTTGAAGTTAAAAATGTAGATCGAATGTACAAGTTTTGTTGGATAATCGTAGTCCACTATTTATTTTTAGATTTTTATAAAATCATTTTAGTTTTTGGTTTTTTATAAATTAACATTAGTTTTTTACTTCTTTTGAATAATCATCCAAAATTTAAGTGCGGGTTTGATTTACACTTTGATTCGAAAAAAATATGTTTTGGATAAATATTATTTTTATTATTGTTTACTGCATATAAATTTCTAAAGAGAAGATAAATAGATCAAAATATGTGTTTTAATCAATTTTTCGCAATAAGTAATCTCATTAATTTATTTTTTTTTCACGTGTATTAATAAGTTTTTCTCAATAAGTAATCTCATGGAATTTATTTTTTTTCACTATAATCCTAAATTTATTTCTATATTTTTATAAAATAATTATAATTTTCGAATCTAACACGTGTGCGCATGCATCCACATTGAAGAAATAATGAGTTTTGTTGGATAATCATAGTCTACTTTTATTTAGTTTAGATACAACCTTTCTAATTTTTAACGAAGGGCACTCGTTATTTTTATACCGACAGTGTGCGAAGAATAAATCACATTATTGATTCTAAAACCATTGTTATTGATTTTAGCGGTTAACTATGCGAAGAAAGATTAACACATGTTGCATTACGCGTTTGTGAGCGCAGGAAATTCTTATCTCGCATACGCTTCACCACATCTTTAGCACGCGTGTGTGGTTTATTTTATCGGGCTAGTGTACGCTTAGTTTATTTGTAGTGTTCCTAGCTTAAATCTTAGTCAAATATTAAAACGCTTATAACTTTCACATTTCTCAACAAAATGCATCATGCGATATACCAAATTAAAGCATTTTTTATGGGCTTTCAGAATACATTACTTATATCACAAGTACTTAAGAAATACCTTTTACTGTTTTTATTTTCCATGGGCTTCATACCATTAATTAGCAGATAAGGGATGCATTTTAAACTAAAGCTCCTTTCATTAGGACAAATTTTTACCTATATTATGTGACAATTTCCAGCACAATTATAAAGCGACTCTACTCTCAGAATCTAAATTTATTTGTAGATTTTTATAAAATAGTATTAGTTTTTCCATTTTTTTATAAATTAACCTTCGTTTTTTTATTGGTCAGTATAGTGTTTTTCTAATAAATTTAAAATTATTTTTGAAGTTAAAAATGTAGATCGAATGTACAAGTTTTGTTGGATAATCGTAGTCCACTATTTATTTTTAGATTTTTATAAAATCATTTTAGTTTTTGGTTTTTTATAAATTAACATTAGTTTTTTACTTCTTTTGAATAATCATCCAAAATTTAAGTGCGGGTTTGATTTACACTTTGATTCGAAAAAAATATGTTTTGGATAAATATTTTTTTTATTATTGTTTACTGCATATAAATTTCTAAAGAGAAGATAAATAGATCAAAATATGTGTTTTAATCAATTTTTCTCAATAAGTATTGAAGCTATGAGGTAGCAAAATATGAACAGAAAGTTTGATATTTTTTGATTTTTTAAAGAATATTTTTCGATTCTTTGATCACAGAATTTTATTTTAATTATTTGACAAATATAATATTTAAAATCGTGCAAATTGCAAAGTATAGGTATTTTAAACAAAACAGTAATATATTTGAAGAAATAATTTTCAGTATAAAGAGTTTAGAAAACTCTTCTCTAATATGTAATGATATATTCTCATAACCTGTACGGTTGAACGCGGGTAGACAACTTGCGTGTTATCTCCAACCCGTATATTATGATGATTCTTCTCCAACCTGTATTCTACGATGATTCATCTCCAAACTATATACTACAATGATTCATCTCCAACCTTATACTACGATGATTCATCTCCAACCTGTTTACTACGATGGTTTCTATTCCATGTACAAATAACTAGGGAGACAATGTTCAACTTTCTGTTCACATTCTGCTAGATGTAAGATTTGATATACCTCATTCGGGGAGACGATGCTACATAAGTTATTACCTATATACATTTGTATACTACGTTGGTTCATCTCCAACCTGTATACCGCGATAATTCATCTCCAACCTATATAATATATTTTATCAAATAATCAAAATAAAATTCTGTAATCAAAGAATCGAAAAATATTCTTTAAAAAATCAAAAAATATCAAACTTTCTGTTCATATTTTGCTACCTCATACGATGTTACAAAAGTTATTACCTATACTTTGCAATTTGCACGATTTTAAATATTATATTTGTCGAATAATCAAAGAATCGAAAAATGTTCAATAAGAATTTGCATAGTAAAAGAAAAGTCTATATTAATAGAATAGAAGAATTGTGATGTTCAGAGAAGTGTTAATGACAAAAATAAATAAATATAACTATGACAGATAATTATGGTTAAATGAAAAGATATTATGTGTAAGTTTATAAACAAAAATGATGATAATAGTAATAATAATAATAATGAAGAAGGGTTATTTGAATAATACAGCCATAAAAATATATTTTATAGTGATCCACCACACGTCCATTTTGTGAACGAGAGAAAAATTGAAATATTAAGCCAGTACATACAAACCTTCATACATTCTTCCAACTCAATAAACTTGAAACGTATATCCTTATAAAGTGTTTGTTTGTGTTCTACAGTCCGTGTTTGATTCTGGACGGTGTGGTGAAAAATAAATATATCTCTACAAGCGTCAATCAATTGTGACTTCTAGATCAAAAGAATCAATTATATCAAAGTTTAGAGAGAATTGCGTTTTGGTTCATTGCTAGACTATTAGTGATTATATTTCGAAGTTGCCAAATCTAAAAAATCTTTTAAACGTTAACACTGGAAATAGCTGCCTGTTATATACCTACCAAGATGCTTTTATCATTTATATATATTTGCTTTGAAAAAGGAGTGTATACTGCCAAACTAGTTTGGAATATCACTAATAAAGTGTCCAGTTTTTTTTTAAATTTTCACCTATGCATATCTGTCAGAAATATTATTTCTAAACAAGTTACAATAATTTAAGTTTCACGAGTTATCACATCCAATAAACATCATGAAGATATCTTTGCTGAGAGATTTATTTCATCTGTAGACATATACGCATATGCTTTGTAAACAAATAAATCTACATGATGAATTCAGAGAATTGAAAGTCTAATACAGCTTATATATAGAATATAGATGGACAGATACAAAGGCATAGTTAATTCTAAATTTAAAGTTGCTAGAATATAAAACGTTGAGGAGAGAGTAGCACCATGCAAGGAGTATATTTGTTTAATAAAGTAAATATAAAATTTCTCCATCTACGCGATGAAATCTACATCACAACATTTTTCGATTCTACAACTATTATATAAGAAATTAAAGAGTCGAAGCAAGAAGCATTTTATAAATTTTAGTATCTAAGCTCACTCCTGTTAGACTGATTGAACATAAGAAATATGAGTATTATTCTTTTGATCCTTTCATCAGCACTTTCTTCAAATGTTATTAGAGCAAATATATTGGAGGAAAGTAAGCATTACGATTTCACCATATACTTTTTTTTTGACTTTTTTTGTGAAAAATATTAAATTTTGTCATCGCCCTTGCATCTTTCTATGTCATTTTTTTTATTCCCATTGAATCACCAAATAACGCAATTTTTCACAAGTTTTTCATTCAAAAGTTCAATGGCGAAAAATAGTAAGGGGGTATACGTCAAAATTTGAAGGTATTTTTGAAGCTTTTTTATTGGAGGATTTGACCCACTGAGATAATTTTTACTTTTGAACTTAAAGTTAAAAGGAAATTAGCAATATACTTATAACCACATAGTGGGTAGAACTATGGAGGCATTTTTATGTATGCTCCATGGTGAAAAACTAATAATTCACACAAAGTTATGGACACAAAATAGCATTTGTGTGTTTAAAGTAGATGAAATTAATTTTAAGGAGGCATGCAACAAGCTTAGAAATGTATTTGAAAAAAATAAAATTAAAATGCCTCTATGTTTTCTAAAACATATGACATTTTAAAAAAAAAGAAAGATTTTTGAGGATGTGCAAAAATACAATAAAATTAAATATTTATTTAAAAAAAATACCAAAAATCTCAAACTTTTTAGCTATTTAGATGAATTAAATTTGATCAATAATTTTTTATTTTTGAATTAAAGTTACTTACTTAAGGTTTCCAGTTATTTTTAATATTACAGTTCTTGAAGAATTTTTTTAGTTTTTTGGAAAGCAACTTTAGCTAAATGTTTTTCATTTGAAATGTATCTAATGAATACAACTATTTAGGGATACTTCTATGTTTTAATTAAAAGGTATCTCTTTTATATTGGAAATTTTTTTTTAGTAATTTTATCTTCAACTAAAATAGAGCAAGACATAATCGAAAAGTATAAATTCTCTCCTGGAAACTATAATTGAACTGTATGTGTATAAACTACTTTACTGAAAATCTAAAAGTGTTTGTTCATAACACAAATTCTTTTTCTCAGTAGGATGAAATGTATCTAGAGAATACAACTATTTGAGAATTCTTTCTTCTTAAAAAAATATAAGTGGTTCTTCAAAATTCTTAGATAATGTGGAGCAGTTTTACGTTAAACTAGTTGAATCCTTCAACGAAAAACAGTATTGTTCAAAAATGTCATGTTTTAAACAACATAGAGGCATTGCATTTTAATTTTTCAAATACACTTCTAAGCTTGTTGCATGCCTCCTTAAAATTAATATCAACTCTTCAAAACACACAAATGCTAACTAACTTTAGTATATGCCATCTTAAATATAATCTTCTTTAACACACAAATTTTTTTGTCCATAACTTTGTGTGAATTATTAGTTTTCTCACAATGGAACTTACATAAAAATGCTTCTATAGTTCTACCCACTATGTGGTTAAGTATAAAAATATCATAATCTATCAAGATTTGATATTTTTTAAAATTTCATTCAAAACAAAATCTTTAAAGTGGTATTTAACATTATTCTCAAAAACAGAACTTTTCATGATACCGAAGTTCTCAAACTATATAAACAACCAATTTTAAAAAGCTTTTTCATGTTCACAAAGCATCAAAAAGACAACTATAAATTCTCTACAAAGTTTAATTTCCAATCTTGAAATTTTCTTGTACCATCTCCTTAAAACACACAATTGGAAATAATAAAACTAGGCGTAAGTCTTCTTGAAGTTGTATTAATTCATTTTTCATAAGCGTCCAAACATTAAAATGCACTCTTATTTCTAAGCACCATTTGATTATTAAAAAACATCAAAAAAAAATATATATCTCCCAACTCTACAAATTTTAATAATTAACATTATTTTTCATTAATTGTATTGTCAAAATAACTAACATGATACAATTACTCAAAAATATATATTTGAAAAGAATTTCCAACAATAAAATTTTTTTTATAGTTTCGCATAAAGAAGTCAATATTTAAACTAATTCAATTTAAAAAACTCTTTCAAAAACATTTTTAAAGGATGAGATTTCTTACAGTTAAAAAATTATTTCGTTAAAAATGGTATTGCAAAGTGCAACCAAATTTAATACTATCATATCATTCTTAAAAGGCTTAAAAAATGGCAACTCTAAAGTTTCAAAAAAATAATATATAAAATTTGCTAGTATTTGATTGAGAGAAAAATCAATACCCGCGAATACATGTAATATTAATCAGCTTAGTTACAACTTTAATTTGACATGCCACTTCTCTAAAACGATCAAGAAACAAAAAAGTTATAAACAAAAACAACTAAATAATAGACGTATAAAATTTAAACTAAAAAGCTAACATTTAATAGTACATAGAGTTAACTCGTTATATACCAAAGATTGATGCATGCATATACAAATCTTGCAACTACAACTCTATATTTCGCTGGTTATACATACTATGGTAATAGCCAAGCGCTTTTTTGATAAAGGTATAATATATAGCCAAAGGATCTAAAGGTGCAAAAAGTGCTGATGAATAGTGAAATTTTGTATTATAGACCTGCTGCGTTAAACCTTCAGTTTTACAATGTGAAGATATGTAATATACATGACTATAGTAACTTATTTTGAAATTTGAAAATTTTGTTTTGTAGTTTTTTGCAAATGACTTCAGATAAAAGTGGTGGGTATATCGTCCTATATATACAATATACATATTGTTGTTATTGTTATATATACATATATCACTTTTTTTCATAATATATGGTGTTTAATATCTTTTTCAAAAAGTGTTCTAATTTTTCGAAATTTTGATATAAGATTCCATTTTTATATCTTAAGAGCTATAGATTTATGCTTGAGATGGTTAATCACAGTTTTGGGGATTTTCTTTTTAATAGTCGGGAGCCTTTGGGATCGAACCCCTGACCTTCGACCGTTAAACTGAGAGGTACTGGTACACCCTAACAAACATTGAGGCTCAACGAGAGGTAAAAAAAATTATTTTTGATACACAGAGTTTTTATTTGTTTTAAATGAAAAAAAAGAAATTGAATAAGGGAAGTGGATTTTAAGTTGCGAAAGTAGAGAATGCAGAGGACGTGTGAATATGAACAGTAAGCACGGCAATGCTATGAATGATGCAAGAGGAAGATATGTTAAAGAGAGAAGTATGAGAATAAATACGTGCAAAAGTGTGCATAAACGTAAATTCAAAATATAAAGTCGGTAATTCCTATGTTGAAAAAAGTAAAATAGTATAGCTAGTTACTTACTTAAAAAAAAGTAAAATATTTTAGCTAGTTAGTATAGCTAAAATAGTATATTTTCCAGGAATACAAGGTACATGGCGACCCATAGCGAATAAAGGACTCCAAGAATATTTGCAAAGTTTTAAAGTTCCACAAGAAAATATTAATAACTTCTACATTCCAAATAATTACTGGTTGGAAATTCGGCTTGAAGGCGATATTTTAAGTATACAAAAGTTCAATGGAGGCACTATTTTAGAAGAGAAAACCTACAATTTTTACGGATATGATATAGATTATACTGATGGAAAAGAAAGTGAAGAAATGGTAACATCCTATTTTTAAGAAATAATGATCACATTATGAAAATTAAGCAAACAACTCATTAATTAACTAAACAAACGACAAATCTAAACCAAGAATTTATATTTACCTATTGGGGATGAGCGGTAGGACTTTTTACCCAAATATGTTTTTTATTTACAAATAAAAACTTTAAATTAAATAAATACTTAAAATAACAAGATATACAGATATTTAAGTTTGAACGAGCGAGTATTGTTATATATTTTTATATCTTCCATTTTCTAGCCAGGCCACACATATTAGTAATTATTTAAATTAAAAAATTATTTTGTGTTAACAAACAAATTTTAAAAAATGTTAAGTTATTATAATATTAACAATTTTTATTAAAAAAATAGAATATCTACCTAAAAAATTAGATAATAAAATTTTATTTAATATAGCTAGGTTAAGTTTTTGTTTGTATATCAGAGGTCTGGCAAGACCTCCGGGGAGACAACTCGCCAAACTTGCCAGCCTTATTATATATTTAAATGTGTAAATCGTAAAATGCTTAAAAAATATACTTAAAATAAAAATTTTCAAAAAATATTTTACATACATATTGAAAGCCACATTTCAAAAATTCTACCTAAAAGTTCAAAAAATTTAACTTTGAAATTGCAGTTTTATTTCATAAAAACTATATGATTGGTTGAAATGTTTATGTAATATATAATAATAATAATAATAATAATAATACTACTACCAATACTACTTTTTGAAAATTTTTACTTGTTTGATTTGAAGAAAGAATTAAACTGTTTTTCAATATTTCTTTTTCATGATATATATATCATTAGAAAGCTTATCGTTTGCTACATACTCTAGAATAATTTATTTTTGCAAAAGTTTTAAAAAATTTTAATAAATGGACATTACTTCAAAAAATTTTGTCTAAATTTTTGAAAAAATTACGGACCACCTTTTTGTTGAAGCATAATCTGTCTTTTTTTAAAAAATAAATAAATGAAAATGGTATCATTGGAAAGGTATACTCTTTTTGGTTAACATAGGCTAGGTTATACAAATAAATATATTTTCATTTTTCCAAAATCTGCTTTTATGTGAGGTCAGTCAAGTTTTATCTAGTTTCAAAAAATACCAATGATAATTAACGTTCTTAATTTATATAATATTTTTTCAATATTTTATATTCACAAAGGTAAAATATGATTTTTTACATTTTAAAATTTCATAGTTGAAGAAAACTGTCGAAAATTAATATATATTTTTTACTTTTTATGGGTCAGTAGTATAGGTCAGTATAATGTTTTTCTAATAAATTTTAAATTATTTTTGAAGTGAAAAATGTTGATCGAATATACAAGATTTGAAGCTCAACCCCTTGTGGGTAAAATAGGCTAGGTTTTAAAAATAAATATATTTTTATTTTTCCAAAATCCGCTTTTATGTGAGGTCAGTCAACTTTTATCTAGTTTCAAAAAATACCAATAATTAACGTGATGAGTTTATATATAATTTCTTCAAAATTTTATATTCACAAAGGTAGAATATGGTTTTTAACATTTTAAAATGTCATAGTTAAATAAAACTGTCGAAAATTAATATATATTTTTTACTTTTTATGGGTCAGTAGTATAGGTCAGTATAATATTTTTCTAATAAATTTTAAATTATTTTTCAAGTGAAAAATGTCGATTAAATGTAAGAGTTTTGTTTGATAATCGTAGTCTACTTTTATTTAGTTTGGATACAACCTTTCTAATTTTTAACGAAGGGCATTCGTTAAAAATTATACCGACAGTGTGCGAAGAATAAATCAAATTATTGATTGATTTTAGAGCATAATTATGCGAAGAAAGATTAACACATGTTGCATTACGCGTTTGTGAGCGCAGTGAATTCTTATCTAACATACGCTTCACCACATCTTTAGCACACGTGTGTGGTTTTGTCGATTGAATGTACGAATTTTGTTGGATAATCGTAGTCTACTTTTATTTAGTTTAGATACAACCTTTCTAATTTTTAACGAAGAGCATTCGTTATATTTATACCGACAGTGTGCGAATAATAAATCACATTATTGATTGATTGATTTTAGAGCATAACTATGCGAAGAAAGATGAACACATGTTGCATTACGCGTTTGTGAGCGCAGTGAATTCTTATCTAACATACGCTACACCACATCTTTAGCACGCGTGTGTGGTTTATTTTATCGGTCTAGTGTACGCTTAGTTTATTTGTAGTGTTCCTAGCTTAAATCTTAGTCAAATATTAAAACGCTTATAACTTTCACATTTTTCAACAAAATGCATCATGCGATATACCAAATTAAAGCATTTTTTATGGGCTTTCAGAATACATTACTTATACCATAAGTACTTAAGAAATACCATTTTACTGTTTTTATTTTCCATGGGCTTCATACCATTAATTAGCAGATAAGGGATGCATTTTAAACTAAAGCTCCTTTGATTATGACAAATTTTTACCTATATTATGTGACAATTTCCAGCACAATTATAAAGCGACTCTACTCTCAGAATCTAAATTTATTTGTAGATTTTTATAAAATAGTATTAGTTTTTCCATTTTTTTTATAAATTAACCTTTGTTTTTTTTATTGGTCAGTATAATGTTTTTCTAATAAATTTAAAATTATTTTTGAAGTAAAAAATGTAGATCGAATGTATAAGTTTTGTTGGATAATCGCAGTCCACTATTTATTTTTGATTTTTATAAAATCATTTTAGTTTTCGGTTTTTTATAAATTAACATTAGTTTTTTACTCCTTTTGAATTAATCATCCAAAATTTAAGTGTGGGTTTGATTTACACTTTGATTCGAAAAAAATTTGTTTTGGATAAATATTATTAAATTTAAAATTATTTTTGAAGTAAAAAATGTAAACCGAATGTATAAGTTTTGTTGGATAATCGCAGTCCACTATTTATTTTTGATTTTTATAAAATCATTTTAGTTTTCGGTTTTTTATAAATTAACATTAGTTTTTTACTCCTTTTGAATTAATCATCCAAAATTTAAGTGTGGGTTTGATTTACACTTTGATTCGAAAAAAATTTGTTTTGGATAAATATTATTAAATTTAAAATTATTTTTGAAGTAAAAAATGTAAACCGAATGTATAAGTTTTGTTGGATAATCGCAGTCCACTATTTATTTTTGATTTTTATAAAATCATTTTAGTTTTCGGTTTTTTATAAATTAACATTAGTTTATAATAACTCCTTTTGAATTAATCATCCAAAATTTAAGTGTGGGTTTGATTTACACTTTGATTCGAAAAAAATTTGTTTCGGATAAATATTATTTTTATTATTGTTTACTGCATATAAATTTCTAAAGAGAAGAGAAATAGATCAAAATATGTGTTTTAATCAATTTTTCTAAATAAGTAATAGTTAAATAAAACTGTCGAAAATTAATATTTATTTTTTTACTTTTTATGGGTCAGTAGTATAGGTCAGTATAATGTTTTTCTAATAAATTTTAAATTTTTTTTCAAGTAAAAAATGTCGATTGAATGTACTAGTTTTGTTGGATAATCGTAGTCTAATTTTATTTAGTTTAGATAGAATCTTTTTAATTTTTAACGAATGTCATTTGAAGAAATATTTTTTCAGAATAAAGAGAATAGAAAACTCTTCTCTAATATGTAATGATATATTCTCATAACCTGTACGGTTGAACGCGGGTAGACAACTTGAGTGTTATCTCCAACCCGTATATTACGATGATTCATCTCCAACCTGTATACTACGATGATTCATCTCAAACCTGTATACTACGATGGTTTCTATTCCATGTAAAAATAACTAGGGAGACAATGTTCAACTTTCTTTTCACATTCTGCTAGATGTAAGATTTGATATACCTCATTCGGGGAGACGATGCTACATAAGTTATTACCTATATACATTATTCCTGTATACTACGTTGGTTCATCTCCAACCTGTATACCGCGATAATTCATCTCCAACCTATCAGTTCATATTTTGCTAGATGTAAGATTTGATATACCTCATTCGGGGAGAGGATGTTAGATAAGTTATTAATTTTTTCACGATATTAAATAATATATTTTATCAAATAATCAAAATAAAATTCTGTAATGAAAGAATCGAAAAATATTCTTTAAAAAATCAAAAAATATCAAACTTTCTGTTCATATTTTGCTACCTCATACGATGTTACAAAAGTTATTACCTATACTTTGCAATTTGCACGATTTTAAATATTATATTTGTTGAATAATCAAAGAATCGAAAAATGTTCAAATCAAAAAATATTTATTCTTTTTAATATATTTAAATTTATTATTATTTAACAAATATCAATAGCTAAAAAAATTCAAATTTTTATAGGAAACTCTTTAAAATGAACTATTATAATGAGTTATTTAGATAAATTCAAAATTTAAATTAATTTTATAAAAATTTTTTTTAGTTATTTAGATAGTTAGTCAACTTCTTAGTTTATAAAAATTGCAAACTTTAAAATATAAAATAGCTGCTATTTAAGTGGTAATCAGTGAAAAATAATCAAAATTTATTTTTAAGATGTAAAAATTCATCAATTATGATCCGAGAAATGTCGATTATATTGACTGACTAAACTGGACTTTGAAGGAAATGTCCTACATTAAAAATTTTCACCTGGACAAAATCTGTTTTTATCGAAATTTAAAATAACAGAAGTTGCCTAGACCGTTCGGCCTCTATACGGCTTAAACTACGCTTTTAATTAAAATACCATTTTATGTTCTTGAATGTGAATGTCTCCCAAACTTTTTCTCTTTTTAACTTGAGTAATATATGTTAATCATTTATATCAAAATTTAGGTTTATTTATAAACACACATGATTTGATTCCCAAATTTGTTGGAATCAAATTCCAAATTTCCACCCTAATTTATAAATTCGTATTTTATCGATAAGATAAATAATTTGGAACGTGACATTTATGACAAATTTATTTTATTATTATTTAATAAAAAAAAAAGAGGGAAGAATAAGAATAATAACACAGCATGGTGGATCAAACCAAATAGGTTATTGTCACACCTATAAAAAAATAGGAACACTATACTAAATTCATATTTACAACAGGACTTAAAAATGATATAAAAAATAGGAGAAAAAATCCAGATAATAATTATAAAGGCAAAAAAAGAAGTGAGGAACAGTTATATAATAGGATAAAAAAAACTCCAAAACGTATCATTTTAAAATCAATATAGGAGAAAGACAATTTTCAAACATGTTCACAAAGCATATAATTTTCAAAATATATATATATATACATACGTAAAAAAAAGAGAGAAGAAAGCAAATATCAATTATTGCTGATAGAGAAGCGATGAAGTGGCGGAAAATTGATGCTGGATGTAGAGATGCATTGTCGTTGGAAGGGGAATATGAAAAAGAATTACCTAAAAAAAAAATACAAAAGAGCACGAGTACCAAAATCTCAAAGATATAAAATATATTATGGGTAATAAATATACTCAAAGACACTAACGAGTTGAAATAAAAAAAATTTTACATTTACGTTTGAAACTACAAGTGTTTTTCAGAAGCCTAATACAAATGGGAAGGCTATTCCAGGTTTTTATGGATTTTTTAATGAAAAATTTATACTTTTGGCAAATTTGTATCTTATATTTCTTCCGACAAATCCCCGTTCTAGGTTAAATTTTAACAATCAATAATCATAGAAATCTTATGATAAGCGAAATTTAAATTATTTGTTTATTTTAGAATTATTTATTGAAATAATAAATATTTATATCAAATAAAAATATATATGAAATGGTTAAATCTTTTTTTCTCCCTAAAAATTGTCATTTTTATTATTTTTTGAAGTTTAATTAAAGGCGTTATAAATTATTTTAATGATTAAAAATCATTTTGTAATAAAATTGAAAATTGAATTAATTTCAAATTGTTGGGATTAGTTTAAATTTGAAACATTTGGATGGTATTCTATTTAACTTTAAACTTTCTATCCCTAAATTTTGGTTGACATGAAAGAGAAAAAAAACATTTTAAAATTTAAGAAAAAAAAAAAGGAAAAAAAGAATCACACATTGCATAACTCAGTTTTAACATTTTTTGATGTTCTACCACTTAATAATTCAATTATGTTCTTATGTGCGATCACATTTGAGTTGATTGATATGAGACACATTTATTGTAGTTTTCATAATTCGAAAAACTTGGCTAAAAGTTCATATTTTATATACTTCACAAAAAACATTTTTTTTTAAATAATATTGTTTTTTATTTTTATAAATGAGGGGTGAAAAAATTATTTTCAAATATATGTTCCTAAGGCTTTTTAGAAAAAAAAACATTTTTAAGCAATTTTTTTTATAGCTAAAAAATAAAATAATTTAGTTTTTTAAAATAAATCTCATTATTATGATTAGTGGCATGAAATAGGTTAAAAATGGGGTGATTCTTTTTTCTGTAAAATTTAATAAAGTTATCAGAGATGACAGTGCACATCTCTCACCTATATATCCTCTAAGCAGATATTGTTTTAATCTTGTGCTAGGAAAATTCCCATTGGTAATGTTGCAGATGGTGAAATAAACATAACTTCACAAAAATTTAAAAGATCTTCCTACATGGAACATAGAATCGATTTATCTTTCTATATGATTATTTTATCTATTCCTCAATATTTACTTGATCATAAAAAATGATTATTTTTTTCTTTCTAGATTTATATAAAAAACGACAAACTCGTAATACAAAACACTCAAGGAGTAATGAGCCACATAACAATCATATCAGTGGCTGAAGATAAAAGAACACTCTACGAAAATCAGAAATTGACAAATCATTTAAATGGCCACACGACTTCATCATTTGTAAATTATAAAAATAATTTTTTTTAAATAAATAGTACTATAGCTACAACAACTTAGTAATAAGATGGCATAAAATTTGTCACCTCATATCATCTTATGGTAAAAGACATATTTTTGAAAAACATCACTCACCAAATCTTTTCCCACCCCATCTTTAAAATATAGAGTAAATTTGATTGGCTGGTTGGATATCAAAGCAGCTATATGCGCTCATTATGCTCTAAGATGGTTAATCACATTTAATTGCGATTTTGTTTTTAAAAGGCTTGGGAATCGAACCGCTGACCTAATAAATTTTTTGTAATTTCAAATTTTTTTGTTTTTTCAAAAAAATATAAACTATATCTTTCGAAAAAAACTTTGCTAACTAACTCAGCAACCAGTTAACTATAACTAAAGTTAATTGAAACACTAACTTAACGCTTCATTTGTTTAGTTTTAGAAATTATTTTATTTTTTGACTCCAACATAAATACAATTAAAATAAATAAATTTAAAAAGCTATATTTTTCAAAACAGTGATTCGAAATGTCCCTTTAAATGATGTCGAAGGGTGGGGGGGTTGTAGAGAAGTACCCAGTAAAAGAAAACAACTTAGAGGCGAACATAAAGATATTTTTTTTAAAAAATAGATATAATAAGGTTGAGTTATCGCGCGTTAGGTCCATCCATATGAAAGGCAAAATTCGTTTGACTTGAATCAAATTATATGAGCAAGATAACCGTTTGATACAAAAGAGTTAAACCCGAAAGCTGAATCAACAAAAGCACAGATTGAGACACTAAACGCACAATGACTGCTTAGATGTAGGTCTTTACAATTGGGCAACATATGGGACTTTGGAGAAAGAAATTCAAATGAAGCTCTTGCAGAGCGGGTCGATTGATTACGAACTTTTAAATTGAAGGTAAAAGAGTGCAAATTAAAAAAAAAACTGGAAAGTATCATTATAAATTTATTCACAAAATTCAATCAATCAATCAATAAATGTCTTCCAAAGTTTTCTCAAACTTTATCAGGAAGATAACACTTTTGAATACCACATTCCGGAAACTGTTTATTGTAGTTTATGTCAAATAAGTAGTATATATATGATGAGTAGAACGACTGTTGCTTTTTTCTGGTATTCTACAAAATTAAAGATTAAGCCATTAGCTATTATTACTTTCACTCTGAGAACATCATTTTTAAAATAAAAAGCTTTGCAAGACACCTTTTTGTTTTCAGGTTCAATCGTAAGCCAGGGGATTTTAAGGATAAAACTATTTACTTCAAAAATGTGAATACTTTTTCTTCAATTTTTTTAGAAACTTTAAAAAAGAAGCTAAAACTTTTTTTAGCTTTTTCGAGCAGTTTTTGAAGAAAAGAAACTCATTTGTAGAGATGTACCCTGTGTAAGATTTAAAAAATTGTAAATTATTTTCTTTCAAAAATAAAAGAATCTTCTAAACACGCAAAAATGAGCAAAGGAAAAGGCTCACATTCAGAAAAAACCTCTCTCAACTAGTTTTACGTAATTGTTTTCAAATAATTTTAATGTTGATATTATGTTTGATCAAAAAAACTTTATTCTGAAATCTAAATAAAGTTTTTAAAACATAAAAGTAAATGTTTTCAAAACAACTTCGGAAAAACTGGAATATTTCTGTTATCCCAATAACTGCATTGACTGAAAGAGTTTTCCTAAGAACAGCAAATGTAATCTGCATAGCTGTCATTAAATATGCGCAATCTATTTTTATTTGTTCAAAACTTTTCAGATTTTCAAGAACTTTTAGAAGCTTCTTCTAATGTAATACTATGCTGTAATTTTTTTAAAAACTTGGTGTCGAGATAGTGAAAGCAAAATAATAATCAATACTTTAAATCAATTTTTATGAAAGAACATAAAGATTTTATCTTAAGATTGTTTATGGCTTTTTATTGTTTCTCCATTTCAATTCAATGCTTCTTACCTTTTGGGAAACTTTAGACATGAAAAAAGCTCCTAAAAATAACGTTGCTTGGTAAACTCAATCATATTTACGTAATACCAACACCTTTGATTTTCCACGAATCACCATTACAGAACTCAACAACGCCGTAAACTCCTTACTTTTTAAACCCAAACTAGCATGCAGCTACGACCACATATCCATGATTTTTCTTCAAACAATTTGTTAAATTCTTTTAATACATCCCACTTCTCCAATTTCAAAATAAAAAAGAGGTCAAAACGTGCACAAAACCTTTTGTTTATTACTTCAATATTTTCATTTTCAGATGAATTTGCAAATATAGTTTCTTCTGAACTAATTCATGAACAATAAATTATTTTTTATGTTCTAATTTTTTATGGAATTATGTTTTTTCATTTGACCAATTTTGTTGCCAACTATTTCTCACAAATATTCCTGGCTCAGACTTGGAAAAATCATTTACTTAAATTAACATTTTATACCTTCTATAAACGAAGCTATGACATCAGAAGAGGAATTGAGATCATAGATAAATCCTATTAGCGATTAGCCCTTCATTGCAGATACGTTCATTAATTTTTCCAGCTCAAAATTCCACTTTTAAATATTATAAAAGTTTCCTTAGTTGGCACTTAAAAATCCAATTAAAAAATAAGCATAACTTATTTCACAAATTAATCTTTTACTTGTTTTTTTAAATCTACTCAATTTTTACTTTCAATTTGTTGCTTCTAGTGACTGGGATGATAAATATTTCCACATTCAATGTCAATTAACTGTAACGAATCCAAAATCAAATCATAAATACTAAAAACATTTTTTTTCATCTACTTTCCTACATCAAAAATAATTCAGATGAGAATCAAAAGCTTGAATAATTTTTAGAAGATCCATAATTTTTGTTTGAAAATTGAAAACACATCTAAAGCTGGTAATGATTTTTTGATTGATTTAAAAGTATTCCACGTTTCACTTTATTTGGCTTCAAAGCGCAAGCACCAATGCTTATCTCCTGCTCCAAAAAGTGTGTTCATGTACCAAAAAAACTTAAATCATTTAAAGTTAGGGAAGAAAAAATTGACGACACACAAAATAAGATTTAAGTTTGTTTTGTTTTTTTGAAATAAATATATCTATCTTATCATATCTATCAAAATGTGAAACAAGAAAGAAATGTATGGGTGCCATACGGCAGTCATTGGGAAAACTTTTTCAACATTGAAATGGTTTCTACCTTTGAGGCACGCCGGAAAGGATACATTTGGGATGAGAAAAAGATGAGTTAATGTTTACGGATTGAAGTCTGTTAGAAAGATAGGATCTGAAAAACTGAATAGATGAAGAAGAAAAACCATATAGAGAGAGTTTGCATAATAACAAATTATGTGGGATAGAGTCGAATGCCTTAGATAAGTCAATAAAGAGATCTAGAGTTGCTTCTTTATTTTCAAAGCCACAAATGATTTTGTGGATGAAGGAAGCGTGAAAACTCTCGGTGGAATAGTTTGGTCTACAACCGTATTGTTGTTGAGAGAGAAGATTTATGTCATAAATATAACTAGAAATTTGTTTGAAAATTATTTTCTCCAAGACTTTGGAAAGGGTAGGAATTATTAAAAACAGATTGAGATAAACATAAGTAACCCATACGTTGAAAGGCCAAAATAATCGTTTACATAAGGGTTTTTGACGCCATCTATAGCAAGCTAAAGTAAGGAAACTTTGCTCATGAAGGTAAGAGATATGAAGTCTATAAAAGTTATGGATGCGAAACTTTGCTTTACGAATATAGAAATCGATTGATGCAAACACCCAAAGATTTTCGAAAGAGCCACTACTGTTAACCGACTTATAACCCTGCTCCATAATCACATATGGACATATATGGATATATATTATTTGCTTTACTCAATCAATTATTATCCTTATCTTTATAATTCTTATCAATTATTCGTTTTAATTATCCGTATATTCAAAAATTGTTCAGAATAGAAGTTCTCTACCTTTCCTTCTTGGCATGTAATAGAGCTTGAACTAAACTTTTCAAACTCCAAAATATTCAAATAAATTTTCAGTCAAAATAATAAATTCGGATACAAGAGCTTCGCTGTTATATGATTTCTTGGGAGAATGAATTAAAGAGGGAACTTCAAATACATGGCAAAAACAGTCTTCTGCGTTATTATAGGCAATAAAATGTGTTGCGATTACAGTATTTTCGAAAATTATTGTAACAACAGAAAGAATTCCCACAACTTTCAAAACCACAATTGACTATAAAGCAGCTTGGATCGCCTTTATGTTCAAGAACCAAATTCCTTATAAAAGTTTTATAACTTACATCAAAAAAAGGTCAAAGTGAACACTTATTTATTAAAAAAAATATATTCCAAAAAACAGAAAACAGTTGCTTGCAAGCTGAGAAGAAGAAGCAAAGAGAAGGCAAAAGAAAGTTGATTTCCAAAATAAGAAATGGCAAAAAGTGGGAGAAGATAGAGTCGAAAAAAACTAAAAAGCCAAAGAGAGGATGAATAATGATGGATAGTGTAGCAAAGCAATGAAGAAGGAATGAGAATGTTATGAACACATGTGTGAGGAGAATTCTTAAAACAATAAATTTTTTATTTTACCAAAATTCATTCCAAAACTCAAAGCTTGTTTGTAAAAGAAGTTTACGTGTACTAAAAAAAGATCCAAACTGAACGCTAAAGAGCAATATACAAACATCGCAAAAAAGATTAACACATCATGCCTTTGACCTGATATACACTTTTGTACCCCTTTTTTTTGCAATATTTCTTTTTAGAAAATTTCAATAGATTTGTGCGAGAATAAGAATGTATAAACTTATTTATCATCTGAAAGTTATTGAGTCACTATTATTACTCTTTAAAATTTTGTAATTAATAATAAATTATTGATGTGTTTATGATGTATAACATTAAGATAGTTTTATCTCACAAACCTTCATATTTAAAATTCAAATAACCAAATCGTTATTCTTAATTTTAATATTTTGTTTAGAAAAAACAGTTATATTGTAAAAGATATCATTTGAAGAAGAAGAAGAACTTTATTCAAAACATTAACAGGATCATTTAAAAAGAAAATACATATTTTTGTATAGATCAAGATTATTAAAATTAGAGATGGAAATTTCATTGAGATGCAGGATCGAACCCAAGACCTTGAGTTAACGAATCCAGCATCCAACCAACCCTACTCACGCCCCTTATTATATCTTCCAAAGGTTTGTATAAACCGCTTTAGGAATGTCTAACACAATTTGAAATTTATAATCCATATTTTCGATTTGAAAAAACGAGAATCTCATTTTCGCAAACACATTGGTGGGGGCGGTCGCCACTATCCTCTACTTATTTAGCAGATAGGCAAGGCAGGAACTTTCTCCTACACTGTACTAATTGAGTCAAACAACCCTGAACTATTTCAATATCTCCGTTATCATCCAAAAGTATTCCTAGGATATAACTTGTTAATCCTAAATCTTTTTAAACCCAGAACAAAACAATGCGAAAATGGCCTCAAATATCGTCACTTGAAACAAAAAGTGTAATGCCTCATCCCCAAACTGCGCTCACTGCGGCAACCAAGGACAAACGCTAACATCTTGTACACTCTCAAAGGACTCAACCAAGACCACATGTGTCAATTGCAAACTACCACATATCGCAACATCTAAAACATGCAGATTTTATATCAATCACAGCAACTCAATTCTAGCGCAACAAACTATAGATAATTACACATGTTAAATTTCCTGCTCATCAATTTAAATCACTCAAAAACCGCATGGGATAACCTTATTTTAATATAATTCTTTCTCAACAATACGATGTAATATCCATCAACGAGCCCTACACACACATGCCTCACCTGCTTATCCAATAAAAACTCATACGCATGCCCCCTTTAGACGATTACTGCGCTTGCATCATAATAAAAACGTCCATTCTCAATACACCATTATACCAATTTTCTAACTCTCTTCACTCTTATCCACTCCACTAATCTTCTGTTCTCTTTACTCCCAACCCTCTTCTTTACATTCCATTCCTGATCGCTTTGACCCAAATAAAAAACCACATTAACGAAAGTTTTTTCCTCATTATTTCTACAGATCTAAATGCACGCTCATATTTATGGGATACAAAACAAAATTTTCGTGGTTTGCAAACCCTCAATTTCCTTTCTGCCCATAACCTCACTATAGCTGATTCTAACACATCTCCAACTTTTCTACGAAAATACCTAGACAAAATATATCAATCCCACAATGACATTACCATCATCTCAAATGAAACCATTAAAATCATAAAAAAAATGGAAGATCTGTGACACACCCTCAGCTTCAGACCACTCGTTTATATCTTTCCAAGCCAATCTTAATGTACACAAAAAGATCCAACACAACCACCCCATTGGCAAACACATTTTCTGGACAGCTTTCCTAAATACCCTACAATCTACAATACCGAAATGAAAACCAATACAACATCAGAACTAGAGAAATCAGCTTTATTCCTTAACAAAACAATTTCAACTTCTATTCTCTCTTCCACTCCTAACAACCCATTTCGTAAACGCAAAAACGCCTATTTCTGAAACTCCAACCTGAACAACCTAAAACACCAACTCAAACGTTCATCAAAACTTATGAGAAAAATAAACACCCATGATAACATTCAACATCACCTCCAGCTGAAAAACTCATACAAAAAAGAAATCAATAAAAATAAAAAAACAAGTCTGGAAAAAATTTACCAATCAAACCCCGTCCAACCCCTGAAGCACATTCATAAAATCACCAATAAAAAATCCTCATCTATCATAAGACTGAAAACTCAATCATACTTACGTAATTCCAACACCTTTGATTTTTCACGAATCACCATTACAGGAATCAACAACGCCGTAAACTCCTTTAAACCCAAATCAGCATGCAGCTACGACCACATATCCCTGAAACACGTTCGCAAAGCAAACCATATTATCTATCCCCACATACTTCAACTATTTAACACATGCTTACGACTAAGCTACTTTCCCAATATCTGGAAGATTAGCAAATGAAACTTGATCCGAAATTTTTCAATTGAAATCCCAATAACATAAACGATTGGCGCCCCGTATCTCTTTTACCGACAATAGGCAAAATTTTAAAGAAAATTCTCAGGAAGAATTTCAGGAAGAAATCAGGAAGATCGCCTCATTCACCCAAACCAATTTGCCTATCTTCCCAACAAAAACTCTGAATTAGCACTTTCTCGCCTCACGCTAACAAACCATAAAATAGCCTCAACTTTATTCCTAGATATCCCGAATGCTTGTAACACTGCCCGGAACCAAGCTATCACTAACAACCTCATAGATAACACCTACCCCTCATACATGATAAAGTTCATACACAACAATTACCTTAGCCATCGCATTCTATTTCAAATTCAAAACAACAACTTCGCGAGCTCTCTCCCTCTACTCCTCAAGGTGGCAGCTTATCCGATTTACTTTGGTTAGTACTCATCAACCCCCTTCTAGCTTTTATCAACAACAACTCTGACTTTTCTCAGGGATATTCCGACGACCTTCTTTTCTCATTTTCTAGTTCTGAGCAAAAGGAAAACCTCAAACAATCCCTTTCCCTACTAAAACAAATCCAATTCAAAGCGCAACAATACAAAATTTCCTTTAACCCTAATAAATGCTACTTATTTCATTTCACACGCAAAAGAATTAAATCTTTACCCTTGCAACTTAACACAACAAACAAATTAGATCCACAGAACCAAGTAAAATATCTTGGGCTCACTTTCCAACCCAACTTAAAATTCTCTACTCATTTCAAAAGCACCTCACAAAAATGAGTCAAAACTCTTTTCTCTCTTAAAAACGCAATTTCTTACAAATGGAGACTTTCTCCAAAAATCACAAAGTTCATTTATAAAAGTCTCATTTTCCCTGTCCTCAAATATGGAATTCTTTCATGGGGCTCAGAGTTGAAACATCAGTCATCCCTTACTCATCTTAATAAAATTCATCGCCTGTGTCTCCTTTCTATCACCAATGACTATCACATTACATCAGAGGTGGGGAACCTTTTGGTGCATGAAGGCCACCTTACAATTCATTCATAGAGGCCGCACTGAACAAATTACTATTTTTTTCAGTTATTTCATCCCCTCGTACAACATTTAATAATAATAATAATATAATAGAACTTATACAAGTTCTTTTATTAGATTATTAAAATTTGGATTTTATTTTATACAAGTATTAATTAATAATATTCTTATAAAAAAAGACAGACGTATAAACATCGAGAATATGAAGTTTTCAAATATTTCATTTAGGTAAGTAGGTCCTTTTTATACAAATTAATGACTTCTGTGAGTTTGCTTCTTTTGAGAAAGCATTTTGATCTCCAACATAGTGGTTCTTAGTTTTGATTGGTCCTCCAAATGCTCATCTGTCAACTGTGTTCTCAGCGAATTCTTTATTTGCGTCAAGTACGAGAATGTGGATTCACAACAGTATGTTGTAGAAAAGCAGGAAATCAGTCGGTGTGCGTGTTCATGAAGACGAGGGTATTCTACCCCCTTTTTCCAAATTTCAATAGGATCTTCCCTGTTGTCAAACAGAGATTGACCGTATTCTTTAAAAGATTCATAGATATCTTCATTTTCACTCATTACCTTCGTAAACTGGGGAATGTGTTCTTCTGAAAGTTTTGATTTTAAAAAGCTACATCTCTGTAAAAATTTGGATCTGATAATTCACAATGTTTGTTACTTTCTTTCAAAAAGTCAATTATTTGCCTTCGTAAAGACAAAATTTTGACCAATACTTTCCCTTGTGACAACCAGCGTACTTTTGAGTGGTAGGGCAAATCTACACTAATTACTTTGTCATCCATCATCCGCATGTTTCAAAATTGACCATGTTTCGTGGCATTTGCTCGAATATAGTTAACAATACTTATAACCTTTTGCAAAGTATCATTTAAAATGACAGATTTTGCACAGAGATTTTGTTGATGTAAAATACAATGAAAAGAAATCAGTTCATTTGGATCTTTGGTTTCTCTTTTAAGATGCGCAATAAATCCTTCATTCTTAATACAATACTTGTGCTGAATCTGTGGAATCTGTCGATTCATCCAAGGCTACTGAGTAATACACATTTTCCTTCTGGATTACATTTTTGAGTTGTTCTGTTAGATTACAAGCCAATTTATACTGTCGATCTGTATTAGTCATTCTTTTTAGAGGCACCTCTTTATATTTGTTAACTTTATTTGGATCTACACATCTTACCACTTTTAAAATATTCCTTCATGAGTTATGCATCGGTGAATGGTTTACCCTTTTTTCCAAGCAAATATGCAACTTTATAGCTGGCTTCTGTCTCAGCATTCCCTTGATGTAGCACAGAATGGAACTATTGTCTTTGCTTTTGCTTTCCATCTTTCAGTTTCTTCAATGCTAGCTTTCGAGACTCACCCTCTAATTTGGCATATTTATTGTCTCTATGAAGAGCGTAATGTTGCTGTGCATTGAATTTCTTAACCGTTACAATTGTGGTATCACACAGCAAGCAAGACATTTTGCCACCCCTATTCACTAAAAAATATTGCAGTCCCATTCTTCATTAAAGATCCTATTTTCTTCTTTCAAATTTGTTGTCACTGTTACAAAAAATTATCATAAATTAAAGACAATCTATTTTGTGTCCTCATATGAATACACTGGGAGAAAACCGGTTAAGTTAAAATTCATTGGGTTCAGAGAAAAATGCTTTCAATTTCTGAGAGAGACATCACTGAACACAATTAATATTCCTTTCGTCTATGTGTGTGGTGTATATTATAAGTTTCAGGTGTATAATGATTTCAGACTTAAAAACTATTCAAGGCAATTTAATGGCCCGGAAGGCCGCATGCGGCCTTAAGGTCGCAGGTTCCCCACCCCTGCACTACACCAACTACAAAACTTGAATTATTCACTAACACGCACAACTCCATCTCAATCTAAAGAAAAGGCTCCTCAAAAATGATCTAATAACTTTCTGCTCTACACCCCCACCACATCCTTTCACCAACATATACACAAGCCAAACATCCCAATCACTGCAGTACTACAATTCCTTATTAATTCAGTTTGCTCCTAACAAAATATCTTATCAAGTGCTACCATTAAATCACCCAATCGAGCTCATCCACCCTTCTTCATCTCCTCCTTACACCACTAACATCTGTCACAATAGATATCTTGCCCTAAACTCTATAGCTCACCAAAGTAAAACAAATACTATCAGCTCACTTTCAATTTTCACTGACAGTTCCAAATCACAACACCGCTCTTCAGCTGCATGCGCATTCTTCCTACAAAACACAAAAAACCCATTCCTTATCCAACACAGAAACCTAGATCCAGAAATCACTGCACACGAAACAGAAATTCACGCAGTATTACTATCCTGCAACATACTCCTTAATTATCTAACTTCCTTTTCTACCTCCTTCAAATATATCACTTTTTTCACAGACTCGCAAAATTTAATAAATGACCTAAAACTTGAAAACAAAACCTCACACTCAACTTTTAGTTTAGCAAGCAAACTTATTCCCCTATCTAATCACTTTGAATTAAAAAATCGTCTGGTGCCCAGCTCATTCCAGCTGTTTCGAAAACTACCTTGTCGATTACGTTGCAGAATCCAAAATCTCCGATTCACAGATCCTACCCCTATTTTCTCTACCCATCTCAACATTTACAAACACAACAACTAACTCTACACTACTGCAGTGGCAACAATCTATTGACGCAACCATCACATCACTTCCGACATCTGCGCCATTATCACAATTCATTTTAGACAAACACTTTCACTCACTCCCTCGGAACATCATTCGCTGGCTCTCATCCCATTGCCCTTGTAATGCATACTTCTTCAAATTCAAACTTCACTCAAACCCTTTCTGTCGTTTCAGCTGTGCGTACATTGAAACACCTATACACATTCTCCTTTATTGTCCAATATTTCATTCTCATCGACACCAACTCCTTGAAGAAAGCCGCTACTTTTTTAAAGATATTCCATCCTCTCTACATGATCTTCTACAACACCCATTACTCATTAAACATCTCTCTCTTCTCATAATCACAATCGAACCAATACTCTCTGCAAACCAAACACTCAATCCTCCTCCAAATATCTAATAACAATAAGCTAATATCATTACTAACCCATACATTCTACAAAACAGTCTAGTGTCTACAGCCTTGAAAATCTTCCAAATTTTTCTTTTCTCTTTCAGAAAGACCCACAAAGACTAAACTCACACTTTGAAGACTAAATTCCTGCAGAGTTGCAAGCATATCAGCTCCAGCTGGAAACCTACCTCTAAAATGGCCATTTTAATTTAAATGGCTAAAACCTTACTTTGCGCAGTAAAGTACACACTGACAACCATTGAGGCTATAAGAAAAATGTTTAGTAATAATAATTTCAAAATTTAATTCCTATATCTTTGTATTTAAATTTATGTCACTTTATATTATATATAAATCTCTATCTATAAGTGTTGTTTTTTAATAGATTAAATCCAAAGCCTTTTCTATTTTTTCAAAGATTTAAAATTTTTAATGTTTCAAATTGAGCCTCAATGGTGGTTAGGGTGTAGCTCTCAGCGCCAGCAGGCTCTTGTATCTACATCTCGATCCAATGTTGCTCATTCTCTATTCTCTGTGTCCAAGCTTGTCTCCATATACAGCCTGATTGCTGCCTCACAGGAACCATTTCCTTGATTACCACAGAAGGACACACACACCACTATATATATTCGCGCTAATCTCAATTACGCATTCTTTCTGTCTTCTTGTTTCAATAAACATATTATCTTTATTGGCGCAGCTTTTTTTTAAATCTGTGATTAACCATCTAAAGCACAATGCGAGCATCTAGCCTTATAGATGAAAGTGCTTTGATATCCATCCAACCAATGTTTTTTCAAAAATTTTATAAAAAATTTTTTTTACACATATATTACAAAGGTGAATCATGAAAGCGGCTTCCTGGCCTTATTATTTATCCTGCAAATACTTATTATTTTAGGTCTATTTTGTAAAATAAATTCTTTCTTCTCCTTCAAACTAATGTTTCAAATTAAAATCAGAAACGCATATTTTTTTAATAATCGGCATTGGAATTGTAAAGGTACAAAACTTTGGTTAAGAAATTTAATTTAAGAAAGAAATTTATTAGAGTACACATGTTTGTTGTTAAATAATAATCAAAATATTTCACAAAGTTAAAAGTTATTATGAAAAAAAAAGTAAAAACTAAAAAAAAAAGTGGGCCACACAAAGACTAATAATACTACCGTGTATAACGATTAAATACATATAATAATTTTACAAAATTCCAACATTTTAGAAGATTACTATTTTTATTAAATATGAAAACAATCATCGTTGGTTGGTTGTTTAGTTGGTTGGAGATATCAAAGCACTTTCAGCAGTAAGGCTATATGCTGGCATTAAAGTTAAGATGGTTATCACAGTTTTTGTGAGTTTGTTTCAGAGCACGCGCTAACCAAAATGGGGGGGGGGGGGGGTCTCAAAGGGGTTGAAAGTATACATAATGGAAATAAACACTATAAAATTTCCTCGCAAATTCGATCAACATCGGAAACAAGAGCCAAAGAAGCTCATAAAAGTAAGGTGATGAGGATTGAGGAGTATAATTAACTATTCACAGGTCTATAAAAAAAAAGTAAGAACTGTTTTAGACTAATATTTGGGTGCTAAATCCAAATCTGATTTCAGATTTGTTCTATGACATCACGTTTTTGTGCTATAGATGCACCCTTTTTCTTAAATCTTAAAGTTTTAACTTCTAAATGTTTTAAGTAATGGTGTATTTAAGCCATGATAATATATATTTTTTCAATATGAATTTTTAAATATATATTGAAATATACAAGTTTTTTCTTTTTACAGATTGTATTAATAATTCTTGCTAATTTATGATTTAATGATGGCCACAACATCGCTAGGAAAGTGCTCAAATGATCGAGATATATTTTGCTATACCTGTGGAAACTAATTTGAAGACTCAAAGGCGCAACATCACAAACTTTCATAAGAGTGTGTATCTGGCATACTTTAAAGTACCACTTGGAGACCAAGACAAAAGTTATGCTCCTCGTAAAGTGTGTTGTCTAGAAACTTTAAGGTCATGGTCTCAAGGAAGCAAAGTTAAACTAAGTTTGATGTGTCCGTGGTTTGGAGACAACCCACTAATCACTTGGATAACTGTTATTTCTGCCTTGTCAAAGTAAAAGGTTTTAATAAGAAAAACAAACAGCATTTGCAATACCCAAGTATTCCTTCAGCCATTCGGCCAGTTCCACACAGTCAAGAAATACCTGTGCCTAAATTCATTAAACTTCAAAATATTTATGGCACAGATCTCAGTTCAACTTCCTCTTTTGAAGAGGAAATGACAGATATTTTTCGAGCATATGATGCATATCGGGGAAAACCACCTCTATTTACCCATTCTGAGTTAAATGATCTGGTTAGGGATCTATATTTGTCAAAAAAGTCTGCTGAATCGTCGGCTTCAAGACTGTTAGAAAACGAATGCTAGTACGTGGTACAAGTGTGTAGTTTTATCGAAACAGTGTAAAAGAACTGCGTATGTACTTTCATTCAAATGACCAGCTTGTTTATAGTACCGATACAAAAGGGCTACTACTCTCTATGGGACTACCGGCATATGATTCAAAAGATTGGAGGATTTTTATAGATAGTTCATGGTTGTTTGATATGTGTTGTTCTCAAAATGTTTAACTTTCTTCTTGGCCATCAAGGAGGATACCCAAAATATCCTTGTTTTCTATGCTACTGGGACAGTAAAGCTACTGAAGAACATTGGAAGAAAAAAGATTGCCCACTTAGACAGTGTTTAACACCAGGAGATAAAAATATGATCAATAAACCTCTACTTGATAGAAATAGAAACGTTTTTCCTCCTCTACACATAAAACTTGGGGTGACGAAACAGTTTGTAAAAGCTCTTGATCACAATGGGCAATGCTTTAGTTATATATGTTCAGCATTTCCTGGACTTAGTGAAGAAAAAAAAAGCCGGAATATTTGATGGACCTCAAATTAGAAGATTGATGAAAGATAATGATTTCCTTGCAACAATGACTAAAGAAGAGGCAAGAGCTTGGACTGCGTTTTGTAACGTCGTGCAAAATTTTCTCGGAAACAAGAAAGCTGAAAACTATAAAGAAATTGTTGAAGAGCTACTTGTCATCTTTAGGGGTCTTGGATGTAAATGAGCTTCAAGATTCATTACTTGCATAGCCATTTGGACAAGTTTCCAGAAAATCTTAGAGATGTTAGTGAAGAACAAAGGAAAAGTTTTCATAAAGATATTAAAACGATGGGAGAACTTATCAGGGCCGATGGGACTCAAACATGATGGCAGATTATTGTTAGAGTTTAATGAGAGACAACCCAGAAGTTGTATATCAAAGATCAGCTAAGAAAATGCGGTTTAAATATTAGTCATTTTGCATTGTTGGTTAATTTTTTGTCATGATAATTTTTTCACTTGTAAATAAATTTACACAAATTTTTGAAAATCTCAAAAAGCTGATGTGATGGGAAAAAACTGAATTCATATTTGAATTCTACGACTAAAACTTGTTTAGAATCAGCTAAAAAACTTTCGCCAGAAAAATCGTGTTGACCTGTGATAAAACAAAAATGAAAGAAGAAAATCATTTTATTAACAATATATCATTTTAAGAGTAATTAAGCAATTTACATGTCAAACATTCTGCCTTCTTGACTTTTCGTTGAAATAGTTCAAAAACTCGAAAACTCTTTTAAGGGTCGAAAAACTTTTCTCACAGGATGCAGTACTGATTCTTATTGTTAGAGCAGCTTGATACTCAAAAAATACTCTAGATAATTTTATATTATATTTATTGAAACTACCAATGTACAAAGAAAAGACTTTTTCACAAGCGCACTTTATCGGATGTAATTCATTTAAAACTTATATAAGCTTGATAAATTGAGGGGAGAGACTTGGAAAATTGAGTGGGGGTAAGGGATTAAGGGGGCTCAGGACAAAAAGAGGGGGGGGGGGTGCTCAGGTCAAAAATAGGGGGCTCAAGCCCCCAAAATAAATAGGGTTCGCGGGCCCTGGTTTGTTTTTAGTGTTCGGAGCCTTAGAGATCAAACCCCTCACCTTTAACTGTTAAGCTGAGAAATACACCCTAACAACGATTGAGGCTCTAAAAACAATCATGGTTGAAATATAAGTTTATTTATATAAATTATATTAACAGAAATGAAATAAAGTATAAATAAATATTTACAAGAGATACTTTTAAAGAGAGAAAAAAATATACAATATGTATAAACATAATATATGATATATGATACATTGACATATTATATAGAGAATAATGCTACAGCCAAAATATAGGGTGTTTGTTTTGAATGTGATACATTAAAAAGTGAAACAGGAAAAGCAATTTGTTAGAGTACAAGGTCTATCATATGTCTCTGATTATTTGTTTTTGATGCAGCTCTTAAAAGAGTTTTTATTTAATTGCGCCAGTTCTATGATATTAATATTTTCACTGTTTTCTATTAAATCTATGATTTTCTGCCTTATGATTTGCTTACATTTTTTTGATTTAAGCCTTGGATGAATGTATCTAAATTTTGTTAATAATAATAAGCTAGTGTGTGTCTGTTGCTTGGAGCATTTTTATTGTTTGAATTTATTTATATGTTTTGTATGTATTTTTATATCGTGTGATGAGTTTGTGTGTGTGTTTGAAGCATTCTGATTGGTTAAAATATATTTTGTGTGTATTTTTATATGGTGTGTAATGAGCATAATATATACACAGAAAAGATACAACTATGCTAAAAACTGACCGCCATACCATATAGCACAATTAGCAACTCATCAGACCATATAAAAAATACTATGTTTCGAGAAACAAACACTCTACCAATGATCCTATGTTTCGAGCGCAGCGAGAAACACTCTTTCGAGCGAAGCGGGACACCACCACGGGACAGGCTAGTAGTATTATAATTGTGTACTTCATAATTAAACATTAGCTTATTCGAGTAGTCTATTGGAAAAAAACGATGAATAATATCCTGGTAAAAATTCATTATATATGTCATTAAAAAGCATACATTATAATGTCATAAAAACATCCTTAATGACTGTTTATGCCAAGATGGAAAATGAAAATGAGCACTCATTTTCCTATATAATACCTCATATGGCACATGCGTCTCTTATAGCCTCTGAACAGTAAGTCTTTTGATCTGCCTTCACGCGGCGGGGTTGTTTAAAACTAAATGTTCTTGAGGCAAAAGCAAGTAACAGGCGCTTTAACCTCGTATAGCTCCTAGTGGATCAAGCTCGTTAGCATTGGACAACAGTTGTTCTAGGAGAAAATAACTCTGATTCCAAATTACCACTGCCTTGTGGGTTAAGTACTTGGTTTTAGAAAGGCTAAATGTTTCCAGTCCTGAATACAAACACTGGTTGGCGTCAGGAAGGGCATCCGGCTTGTAAAAATTCTGCTCCAATTTACTTTGCAATGATCCAAAACTCTATAGGGCGGGGTACAGCCCGAAGTACTCCGTGGGTCCTTCCAGTAACCTACGTAGAAAGCGATGCGAAGGACAGGAACCTATGGAGAAACAGAATCAAGCTATCGACCCCCATTTAGGGGATAAGATGATGAAGAAGAAGAAGATAATGCCATAAAAAAGATAAAATCAAAATTCGGGAAAGTTTTTTCTTTTATTAGTTTTTTCAAATTAAAAAAAGAAATAGACTTGACGCTAAAACTATTTTATTATTTATAAAATATCTCTATAAAATTTTATATATGTCCATTAAAGCTTATTTTTTTAGAGGATCCTGTTCCTCGAGAAATGAAAAAAGCAATGAGGGCTGATACATTATAGAGCTATGACTAAGAAATAAAAAGGATTTTCTTTATTTTAATTTAATCCTTCTACTAGAGAAAATTCAAAATAAAATAGAAAAAATTATCTTAATATTTTTTATTAATATTTTAATCCAATTTTTCATTCTGCTTTTTTTCAAACGTGTTTTATGATTTATTTTACTTTAATAGCTCGTCTTTCTGATTATCTTCCATTGGTTTGTTCAACTGATTCTTATTCATTAACTACTGAGTTTGCTAATTTGTTATCTCAGGCTAAAGCTTTAATCGGTTGCTTAACTTCCACTTCACCCCCAAGGTATTCTATCCTAACTTCTCCCTTCGCCTTCCATTATGTTATAAAAAATAACATAGTTTTCATTATTCTAACAGACGAAAGTGCGCCACGTGCACGTTGTTTTTCTTATTTGGATTCGATTAGTGAGCAATTTGTATCTTCATATGACATAAATAAAATTTTTGAACCTTCACTGAGGCCTTACGCTTTCATCGATTTCGACACAGTACTACGAAAGATTTTGACAGATTTTTTGCAAAAGATTAACCAACAAGATGAAAAATCGAACATTAAGAATATAAGTGATGAATTGCAGAGTGTGCAGTCAATTATGCTCTCAAATATTGAAGACGTGATTTCTCGTGGAGAATCTATCTCTCAATTAGATGATCGTGCTACGCGTCTGGCAATGGACTCTACTGAGTTTAGAAGTTACACACGAAAGCTCAACTGCCTTTTTTCCATCTTTAAACTTGCTCCACTTATTTTAATACTAGTTCTCCTTTCGTACGTCTTTTATGTCTATGTAATACTTTAGCTATTTTTGTATTTTTCTTTATATACTCAATTGAAGTTAATATTTAATTATTTATTTAATATTTAATATTTTTGTGATTCTAGTCTTTAATTTTTGCAATGGATTACAAATTTTATCAAGTTTAAATAAAAAAAATTGAATTATCGTATACGTCAGCAACACATTTGAATTCTTATTGGCTAATCGAATAAAGTAAGTTATTAAAGTAAGATTATTTGCGCATTTCTATTTAATTAATATATATTTTTTAATTCAATTTTGCAATATTTGTTTCTGAACTATAATCATTGAATTGTATTTTGTTTGATAACGTAATCAAATAAAAAAAACTAAATCAAATGTCATAACATGAAGTATTTGTACTTACATTTAGATAGATAATGTATTAATTTTTTTAGCATTTAATAGAAGATTCTTTATAAATCTAAATGTCTCATTTTAAGAACTAACTAAATTGACAAATGAATTATTCTAGATTTAAAATATTTTATAGTTAAACTGATTGCTTCGATGAATTGAATGTATAAAAAATCTTGCAAGCTTCATTTTAAATTATAATGCGTAGCCAGAGGCGGGGACAAATATTTTTTGTGTGATAAAAATTTTTACAGCCTCATCATCTCTCTGAAAATCTTCAGGTTGCCTGATTTTAATTTCTGGCTCTACCTTTTGCGATGTCTATGAGCTATATAAAATATAATCCATGGTAGATCATGTGTTTTATTGGTAGTCTTACATTTGCATAAATTTATACTATACTTATCTTTCGATTTTATCTTAAACCTGCATTTTAGCAACACATATCAACTCTAATAAAAAAATTAAATGTTAATTTAAGGAAAATTACATGTAAATTATATAAACTTAAACTAAGTCAAATACAGAAATTCATTTTTAAGTTCTATTATCGTAAAAAATATTTATTTTGATTGAACAGATTTTAAATTTAGGAGTTTATCAACTTATTCAACAATACTTTAAAGCTTCATTATGATATTTATATCATTCAGATACCTATATGTCTGCCATTAAAAGTCGCAGCACATTTGGTTGAGAGACATTTTGCCGCGAGAAACATTTGAAGAATAATCAAATAAAATATAATTGAAATTCAGAAAAAAACTTTTATTGAATGAGTAAAAAAAATATATTTATTTCTATCTCAAGTTTTTTGTTGATGGAAAAAAAATATAATCCAATTTGGGAACTATTTTGAAAACGTTGCAAAAATTTAAAAAAAAGCTGTCAAAAAAGAGCAAATTATAAATGTAGGTGGTACTACGCTACTACATTTTCGGCTAAATGTCCACTGGTTTATATGTCCAGGTACCCTGCCCAAAAGCCAGTTGTTACAAAATATATACCAGCGTTATAATGTTATATATCTTGGACAGGACATCCTATCCAAATATTTAAAATGGGAATTAAAAATACATTTAGTGTATATTTGAAAATTTCAAGAAATATTTCTATAGAAGACAGACGTGTTCAGAAGAATGTTATTGCAATTCTGAATGAATTTGACACCTATTTCTGCAACGCCTCTTTCACAATTGTCTTCTATAAAAGATTTTTTTGCGCATAACACTTCTCGTATAAATTTCTTTCGCTGATAGAAAACGTCTTTTCAAAAGTCGAAAACATGTAAACAAATTTTATCCATAAGAAGCTCCACTTTTGAAATGTAGCAAGTGATAAAAGAAGAACTATACAAGGAATGAATTAGATCATTTTTATAGATATATTTTTGTTACAATAATTTATATTTTGCAACTAAATTAATGAAAAGTATTTATAAAAAATGGATTAGTAAGAATAAACAGACATATTAAGTCATAATTACGAAAAAAAGTGAATAATAAATAAAACAAAAAATTAGTTAAAAAACGCATTAAAAATTAAAACTACAAAATCATAACTTTTAATTTTAAGTTACGATTATTATAAGATAATTTAATTTACGCAAGTTTAAGTTTCAAGCAATAGAAACCGGGAACTAATATTTTTTGCGGTTAAAGAGGTGTGTGAAAAAGTTAGTTATGTGGGCATTATCTATTGAATTCGGATAGCTATGTGTTAGGAGTTGTTATTTAGTATGACTTGAAATATTTGATGTTCTATGAATGTGTAATTACGTTCATATGTGAGTCCGCTACCTGTTGAATTGCTGTTTCGGTCAGTTCTGATGGTGTGTAATGTCGAATGCGAGGTTTTACTGTTTGGTTTCTTGGATAGTGGAGATCTTTGGGTTAAGTTGTTTGGTGAGAAGTGTTAGCTCCGGTTTTGTTTGAGATGCCGTTGTGTTAATTTGCAATGTTTTAAACGCTTTGTTTGTGTGGTAATTGAAGTATAGTGGGGTTTTGTGTTGGTGAGGAGATTTGTTGATTTTTGGATGAGGGCTTTAGAGTTGTAGTTTATTGCAAATTGTGTAGATCCAATTAGTGTTGTACGATTTGAGGAGTATGTTTGAGCATTTAACCCATTAAGTACCACAGAAATCAGACGATATTTAAAAAAAACGCAGACGATTTATATTCAAAGTCATTGAAAAAAGCAGACGAAGATGAAATTACTTAGGTTCCCAAATGGGAACATTGGGACTTAATGGGTAAAGATGAATCTATCACTCTCGAGACACAGTCTAGAAAATGATGACATGAGCAATATTTAATGAAGTCATCAGGTTACCAGACATGTCAAAAATCTACAATAAATATGCGAATAATATATTAGTAGATAATGGCTTTAATAGACTAAGCAAGTTTAGGGGGGTGAAGGTAAATTCATCACCATCCTCTTTGTAAAATAAGTACAACTTTTTAAAATATGGCAAATTTCTAACTTTTATTTCATCAAATAAAATAACAGGAAAAATCATTCTTTTAAAACTTTTTTCAATGTCTTTAAAATGTATCTCCAGTTTCAGGAAAGCTCAATTGCAACATTTATTCGGGGGATGTGTAGCTTGTGATATCTGTTGTTTGACGCAAGTCCAAATAAAGAGATCATCATCTCCAAGCAAAGCACATATTCCTTCAAATCCAGAAAGACTCAAGACATCATTGCTGTATCGCGAAGTAGATTTGAAAGTCTCTTTTATTCTGAGATTCCTTGAAAGTCAAGCATATACTATATCTACATTGGTGTAGTTCAAAAATTCAAAAGTTACTATTTTTAATATCTGAATCACAACATATGAGTATGAATATTTGACAAAAGGTCATTTTTCAAAATACATCAACTTTTTTACATAATCTAGATTTTGTAAAAATAAATTTAAAAGTCAAAAAACAAACCAAGACCAAGTTTTTAACAGAGAGCTCATTATAATTATTGGAACAGAACAAGTATAAACATTATGTTTGTAATATTTTTAATATAGTTAAAAAATTTCAAATCCTAGACTCTTACTTTTAAATGATGCCACCAGCTCGCAAACTACTTAAAAAGTAGAAAAGAAGATGAAGAGAACTTTCAAGATGCCCTGTTTTATTTTATCATAATCTGCTAAGCGAGCAAACTGCAGGAAAAATAAACATATACGTACATAAATTTTTAGTCGTGTCGAATAATACGTTATCAATCGGGCCGGAATTTTTAGGGTAAATTCTGTTTTTGTCGCATATTCCGCAACCTTGGAAAGGACTCAATAAAAGTGTTTGCTATGATTAGCTTAGACTTATTTACAGGAATGAAAGGAGACTTTGAAAAAGAAATTCACGCGTTAGACGTGTTCACAAATGGAGGTTTAACTGAACCTACCTTTTGAGAGGTGTGTAGGATATTTTCAAAGGACAAGCAGTACGCATGCTTTAAGGAAATGTTCAGATCCAGTGGATGAAGGAAGTTTGTTGAGTTTGGCGGGGGTTGAGATGCAGGCTCAGCTTTTGTGTAGAATAAAAGTATCTAAAAATTGTATTCCGGTAAAAAAAGTCCATTGAGAAGGAGAAAAAAATTTACTTCCAATTCATATATATAATATAGATAAAAAGTTATGGTCTCCTTTTTGTCAAGGGGTACGGAAACTGTTTGATATGTTTGGATAACAAAATTTGTAATAGTTTTTGGATTTAGGCCATCGAATTACGCAAGAAACTGCGCAAAAATCTCGCATTTCATTGGTTATACTAAACTATATTTTCAACCAATCGTAGACATTTTTTTATATATATACGAGTAACGTGAGTTAGCCGGTAAACTTAGTCAAATAGTAATTATTCTTTTATATAACTTTATATTACATTATTGCAAAAAAGTTCTACAATAGTTTGGACTTTTAATAAATTTGGTTACAAAAGAGAATTTATCACTTCTTTCAAAACTATAGCAAATTTAAATGTAACCAATCCTCTTAAAATACCTTGCTATGACATGTGGAGGTTTCTTGTTTAGTATTCTCTGCATAATTTTTATTATAAGAAATGCTTCATAGATTTTTATACAATTAAAACAGGTCATAACCAAAGTGTGAAATTCGTCTTGGAGCAATGAATGTTGGACTAGGATGAAAAAAGCTTACTTTTTTAAAGTTTAAAACATTTTCATTTGATTATTTTAAATGAAAATGTGTCTTTATATGAGGGAAAAGGTGTTTATAAGAATACGGGTGAATTTTTTTGTAGATTCACTACTAACACGTATACATATGTTTAGATAATAATTTATAAGGATATTTTAGACTTTAGACTTTAGATGGTTAGAGGACTAATCCTATCCTAGGATTTTCAAAAAAATATAGCTTTTAAAAATAATGTTATCATCTATTGATTAATTTGGTAACTAGGCTTCATTTATACACAAATTGTATAAATACTTGGATGATGAGTTTTGCAAGGAAGAAGGAAACAAAGAAAAGTCTGTATCGCAAAAGTAGTTCTAAAAAAGCTGGTGAAAATGAGGAAGCAATTATACCAGCGGAAAAAGAGTGGAATTTTTTTTTTTTTAAAAAAAAAATCACAATTTGCATCAAATGCTTTAAAATTGAAGGTAGATCGATCGATGTTCGAATTACAGTGGAACGTGCATTGTTGAAAGGTAGTTGTATATTTAAGCTTAATTGCGGAAAATTGAAGCCGGTTGCTTAAGGAGGTGCTCGTTAGGGCATGTTTGACAATGTTATTTTGATTAAAAGTATATACAATATTTAACGTAGGATAATTTTAAGCTTTTCCTAAGAAGATACAAATGCGTTTCAAATAAAAAAAATAAAATTTTCATCCGCTTATAAAAATCAATAAAACCTGTCAAAAAAATTGATTAAACCTATCAATCAATGTCAACTATATAAACTTTAAAATAAATTCTACTTGCAGTATTTCTCTGGTATTTATTTTCTTAATTTATTTAATAAACCAAATTTAGGTGTTTAATTCACTCAAAATATTTCATTTTTCAGTAAATCATGCATCTCGATAGGACCTCCATCGTTTTGGCTACAAATTCGTCATTGGCTCGTAGTCTCTACGTCATATCTTCAATGTTTACAATATGTAATTTTGCTATTCATTCTATGATGATTTTTTCTTGGTAGCTCTTTTTTCATTAGAAATATATTTTCTTCAATGTGTGTTTGAAAAACTTTTTTAAGGATTTATTTTGAACAGATTTTTTCGCTCTCAAAGCATTCTGATTAAAGAATCTTCTTGATGATCTTAGGCTTTTTTATCAGTATTGTGTATTTTATTATCAGGTGATATGAATTGATATTCAGCCAGAATATTTGTCAACCAATCTCAGTTCAAAAGTTTTTTTCTGATGAATCATTCTTGATGTTCTTGTTCAATTAAAAAAGTTGTCAAAATATCTTGATAGTGACTAAATTCTCACATATTGGCATCTGTGCCATTTTTGATAAATCTGACCTATTCTAAATTTTCAGATTTCCTACCCATCTTAGTTAAATGTTAATTGTAATCCTAGATGATAAGCTATAGATTTAAATATTTTTCATTTGTAAAAGAGGAACTTCTTTTTCACGGTCAAAATCTTTATTGAAGCACCCAATATTAGATCATTACACCACTTCCTAGTTCATTAGAACATGGTAGATCTTCCATTTAGTCAAGATACATACTTTTTTCAATTATTTCTTTTGATCACACGTTCTCTTTTCAATTAGTTTTCAACTTGGTTCCTTCTCTCATACAAATTTTCAAAAGATTTTAGAATACGTTTTGTTTTTTTTAATAAATATTTCATACTCAAGATGATTGTTGGAAGTATTATAAGCCAAAATATACAAAAAAAAGTATATTTTACTATATACCTAATATGCAGCGATTTTTTGAATTTTTTTGGGAGAAAAACTGAATTTTTAGGGATTCAGATATTTTATAACTCTAAATGCAAAAATGGAGTCTAAAAATGAAAACAACATCGTCAATTTGGCATAAAAACATATATTTATTTAAATTTCAAAAATATTTTTGTAGACATCAAACGTAATCCGCACATCTGTTTGAAACTTGCAAATATTTTCAAAGCTTAAATGCAAAAACTGAATCCAGAAACAAAGCCAGTATTATCGATTTTGTATAAAAGCATATATTTTATGTAAAATTTGAATGAATATTTTATTATATATATTTATCAGTAATCAAAAATGTTGATTGAAGTTTGCAATGTCAGTTCTTGACACCAGTAAAAAGGATGTTCTTAAAATGTACCTTCGGTTTTTTCCGGCAGAAAAACGAAGAAAAGTGGTCAAAGTCGAGTAGTTTTGAAATCATGATAGTGACGTGATACATAAGTGCTCTGCAAGAACATCGCACATACTTTCGGTAAGGAGGAGAAATGAGAAAGGCTGAAAGCAGGTCGTTGTCTGATTGGTCAGCGCTATAAACGAATCAAAAAAGGGCATTTAATTTCAAAGATGGTACGGGATTAGTTCTTAAGGTACCCTGACATTTTTAGAATTATGATTATTTTTAAGAAAACATTCAATAATTATTTAAAATATAACTAATTAATCAATTTAATCAATAGAAAACTAACTAACCAGTAAAAAATTAACTTATAAGCAGACATTCGATATACCAGTAAATACAACTTGTTTTAAAACGAGACATTTCTTTTGTAAAAGAATTTTAACATCCAGCTCTCAATCTAAAAAATAATATATTGAAACGTGTTTGATTAGGATTATTAATTAAATTATTGGTAAATGTTAGGAATTTAAATCTTTTAAGACTCAGGTTTTGACGACAAAATTGCGTGTTTTCTTTTTTAGTTTTGAAAGCAGATAATTTTATTTTATGCGACATTGGTGGCATTCAGCTTGAAAGAAGAAAAAGAAATTTCAAAAATAAATCAAAAATGGCAAAAAAAATATATTTTTTTAATTTTAACTTTATCCCGGAAAAAATTGACTTTATTGATATAATTTTTTTTTTAAATAACTAAACAGATATACCCATTGGGGTGAAATAATTATGACATATTATAATTTTTTACATTTGCTATAGTTAATTGAAAAAATTGGCTTTATTGTCTTTAAATTGGCCTACTAATGCCACCATATGGGGCTGCGTTAAAGCGAAAGGAAAAATCTTACACAAGAATCAGTTGGAAGGGGATGAGAGTGTCACTGTCGAAGGAGGAGCGTGAAGACAAGTGACTCGGCTCCGGACACGAAATGATCTTTGTTTTGTACTTCGAGGAGAGAGCGACGCCTTCCGCTTCTACACTGCTCGCACTGTTACTCTTGAAGGCTAAGCGCCGCTTTGCTTCGCCTGAACAAAATATTTGCTGGACATGAGCACTGGGAAAAACAAAAAATTACTCTCGATTTGTCTGAATTACGTCCATTTGCATACTTCGGTCATTAAATACTGTAAAGTACGAAGCTTTACTTTTCAAGTTTCAAGTTTTCTTTTTTTGTTAAGGATTTAAAATCTCTCTTTGATATATGAAATTAAAAAGCTTGTGGAATCACAGGAGTAGAGCTCCAAAAGCCTTACATTATTATTACCTACTTACAAAAGCCAACACCGACTCCAAATACTCAAAAATGTACAATATTTCAACTCACCCCTTACTTCCGGCTTCGATTCCGCAGTCTTTTAAAAAATAAATTCCATTTTTCTTTATTTAAAATAATTAAAAAAGCTAAGCCCGATTCCTAGATTTCATTAGATATCACTCCGCTTCTCCTCCACCTTGTTTCGTAACGCTGATAAAGGCAGCTTGATGTAAATATGCCAACTTATATTTTGTTTTAAAAATTAGGAAGCTAGATGCGCTTCTATGCTTTTGATTGCTGTAATATTCTTGAAATGATTATAATCTAACTCAGATCTCATCTTCTTTATTCTGGCTTGCGCTGGAAGATTATTTCCTGCTAAACTAGGAAGAACATTTAAATATTTTGTAAGTTTTCGTAATTATAAACTCGTTTAGTATTTTGTATTCGCTATTATATTTTCAAAATAATGAATATAAAATAACAATTTGATATATTTTACTTAAACTTTTTACAAGTTTCATTGGTGGAATTTACGTCCTCCCCAAAATGACACGCAGGGCCATAATAACCGTACATGTTCCTTCCAAGAATTACAATGAGGATCCGTTTTCTGTTTTAATTAAGCTGATAATAATCCTTCGCTGTTTTCTTGGAACGCTTCTATCGGGATTGATCTTTGGGAGCATCTTGAAGAATTGTAGACAAAATATTTGCAAGCACTTTCAGAGTTTTTAGAGTAATTGAGTGATATTGCTAATACGCGTAATTGTACTTCTTTTTGCATTATGTCATAAATGCTTGTATTCTCATGAATAAACATCAGAAGCAAAGTCGGTACTGCACATCTGCAATATAACACTTAGTTCATAAGTCATTATTACCCGCATTTTTTATAAGCAACTCTAATTTATGAATCAAGTCTCACGATGTTTAGGTGATTATTAGCATTTATTATTTAATAAATATAAAAATTTTATAATTATAATGGATAATAGAATATAATGTAAATATAATTGACAATAATATATTTGATAACTTGTTGTTTACAATTCCAAAAATTTAGCAAGAGATCCAAATGAAGCTCTATTAAGCAAGTTGCTTGATTTTTCACTTGAACAAACTCGACTTAGCAACTCAGCTGCTTATAAATGCTTATATCTTTTGGATATCCTGAGACCGACCGAAATGCTCAGTCCAGGGTGTACCTGGCCTTTTGGTCCCACTAACAACCAGAGAAAGTTGACTTTTATCGCTCACTATATCCACGTTTCAATCATCTTAGTTCAAAAAAAATCAAATTAAATTCAAATCATCTTAGTTCAAATTTGATCTTGTAAGATACAAAGAAGTTTACAAGAACTGACATGTTGATTTATAGATAGATAGATACAGTCCTAACAAGAACGCGAAAAGAATGAGATAAACAACGTTAAGAGCGAGCGGTTTAACGATAAAAATCTTTGATTTCTTACGAGGGAAAAATGGTGATGAGAAAACCATTCATTTTCATTGGGAGACGTTTTTTAGGAATATTATTTGGATCGGAATATACATCCAATTTGGGAATGGTGGAAAAAGAATAAAATCTAACTCATTCAAAAAAATGTGGCACATAAGGGTCCATCCATATGGTGTTGTGATTAATTCGTCCAAACTAAGCTACTTCATCGCTTAATTCAATACGGGAGTGGATTCCAAGGAAATAAGTAACAATTGGGGGTTGTGTTTTAGTTGTCTTTTAGCGCTTTGAGGACCAGAATTTTAGGGACAAATCGTTTGCCTTCTTTCCCAAATTTTGGGATACATTGTAACGGTGTCACACTTGTCTTCAAAGAGCTAAAAATTAGGAATAAAGAGGGAAGCACACTTACTGCTCGCGACTTGTGGCAGAAGTTTGTAAATGATTTCTTGAATGTTTCTGTCTGGTTGCAGCGCGCAAAGAGGATTCGTTTCAGAGAGTTTGAGCCCGCATCTCGGACAAGAAGTGGAAGACTGCAGAAACTTCACTATACAACTTTTACAGACTGAAATGGTAAAAATACACATGTGTGTAACACGCGCTTCCAGTTGGATGTGAATGGGATGAATCGAAAGATACGATTTAATGCGGAAAGCAAAAAAATTTCCGAAACCCAAATATTCAGGGCTCACTCTAGCGTTGCAGAGAAGCAAAGAAAATATACGACTCTGACTCAAATCACTTAAGGATCTAAAATACGCAGAGCCAACTCTTACTTCCTGTTTCAACTAAAGAGCTACTATATCCTTGGATCTTTGAGATTTGATATACCTCATACGATGTTACAAAAGTTATTACCTATATTTTTGCAATTTGCACGATTTTAAATAATAATAATAATAATCAAAATAAAGTTCTGTAATCAAAGAATCGAAAAATATTCTTTAAAAAATGAAAAAATATTTATTTGTTTTAAATATATCGTTGGCTCCCGTTACTTTTAGTTTCCTATATGTATGATTTGATAAAAATGATTAGAGAAACTACTTTATCTTTCTATTCTAAAAGTAGCGGGAGACAACGATATATTTGAAAAGAATAAATATTTTTTCATTTTTTAAAGAATATTTTTCGATTCTTTGAATACAGGATTTTATATTGATTATTATTATTTGACAAATATATTATTTAATATCGTGCAAATTGCAAAAATATAGGTAATAACTTTTGTAACATCGTATGAGGTATATCAAATCTTACATCTAGCAAAATATGAACAGAAAGTTTCATGTTTTTTGATTTTTTAAAGAATATTTTTCGATTCTTTGATTACAGAATTTTATTTTGATTATTTGACAATAATATTATTTAATATCGTGAAAAAGTATAAGTAATAACTTATGTAACATCGTCGCCCCGAATGAGTTATATTAAATCTTACATCTAGCAAAATTTGAACCCAAAGTTAAAAACATTGTCTATCAGTTCTTTACAGGATTTTTTTCGAGCATTCCACCATAGTATACAGCTTGGGAATGGCAGAAACGAGCTGTCTACCTGCGTTCAACATTACAGGCTATGAGATAGATTATATATATACATCAGCATCCATTTGTCTCCTGGTGGATGATTTTTCCACCTATATAAGATATAATATTTTTCCACCTATATAAGACTTTTTTCCATACATATAAGCATAATCATTCAAATACATAATACTCAGTCTGAATCGTTGGAAATTATTTTTTCTATTTCTTATTTCCAAAAAGTACAAAAATATAGTGAGAATAGAAGATTAAAAAAAATATATATCTGTTTTCAGTGACTTTTTTTTTCATAAAGACAGATACAGACTTTGCTTTATATCATAACATTCAAATCCATAACATTCTGCAAATATCGATTGAAATGTTATTCTAAATATTATTTCCTATGAATGAAGGGAATTGAAAAGTAGTAGTATAATTCTAATTAAACGGCTTAAAAATATATTGATTACCTCAAACTTCACTAATCTGATAGTGGTTCGGAGTTTCCATGATTATTAATTGATAAGAAGTTCATACCTGAAGAAGTTAGGAAGCTCTTCTCCAGAAAAATAATGCGTCTACGTGATGATTAAAAAGAGTCAGCGTTTTGAAATGTATTGACAAATGAGGAATTTTTAAGATTAATTAATTGAACGTCTTCTTTTTCAATGAGAATTTTATATTTGAAGGTGTGCCACTGATACTCAACAAAAGGTTAGGAATATCAAAATTCTGGCATAAATTTAGGAAGAAAGTTTTCCCTCTATACAATACAAATTTGATTGACGTATGAAATCATGACTTCTTCCTTTATTATACGTTCACAAAAGAAAAAATATTAGAGGTACACAATTGTGGAGTCTTTGGAATCATTTTGAACTTGGAAAACGCGTTTATTTAAAAAAAAAAAAGCAAAGATAAAAAGTGGTACATGTGTGTAAGCAGTCGGAAATAGCGGTAGCTTCAATAATGTAGCCGGAACATATGTGACATTTGATGTGTGCATTGAAAGACACAATTTTAACTCTGATCTAAATTGAAATAAAAAACTTGTTGAAAAAAAATTAGACGCTTATGTGCCAATCAGGGTTTTGGAATACAAACTTAGTTCATAAATAACCCTGTGGATAGGGAACAGATAAAAATAATTTTTAAAGTTTGAAACAAATCGATTACTATGCTTAGCAATAAAAAAGGAAAACAAGATAACCCATTGTTTTTTAGCTAAGCAAAATTTTTATATATATAAAGGCATATCCTCATAGAGAGTCCTCTTTTTAAGTTTTGACGCTACGAAAGTAAATTGGATTAGTGTAAGATCTACTATTTCCAAAATTTAAACGTATATTTTTAGGTTATAACAACGCCTTACAATTTTTTTGGAAGTCGCTAAAGTTTGATGCAAATCCTAATTTCGAACTTTGTATTAAGCAATAAAAACAGAATAAACTAATTAAGAGTAGCTCTATCAAATTACTGTTTGGAGCCAGGCATAGGAGCAACATTTATGGTATTACCAGCTTCGGCCTATCTGGTCCGAAACTCTGGTACCGATGAAAAGTCCTAAAATAGATAGAGGAAAACTTGTTAAATATTTTTAAAATTAGCTTAGTGTTTTTCCACCGCATTCAAATGGACATACACTATATATTTTATTTTTTAATAGCAAGATACAGCAAGGCTTTTGTGATTGCGCGCATAAACTTTCATCGATTGCCACCTGCTCAATTGTAGATCTTGAAAGATAATTTTCTAATTTTTCAAATATTTGCAGTGCCTCTAGTAATCTGTGAAAAGATAAGAGAAGAAAATTGATGAAAATTCATCCAATTCTTAATTTTTTCGATAAATTTATCAAATTCTATTTATAAAAAACAAAAATTTATATTCTTGATATTCTGAAATAAAAACAAAAAATTTTTTATAATAAAAATCAAAAAAATAAATAAATAAAGTGTAGTGAAATATTAATTTATAAATTTATAGTTACAAAATATATTACCTAATTGAGTTCGTTTTTTTTTGAAAAAACTTTCCCGATATTTAGAAACAAAATATCGATCAAAATCAATGAATTTGGCTGTAAAAAGTTATTTTTAATCAACGTCATTCTAAGACATTGGTTCCCAAACTGTGGGCCATGGCCCCCTGGGGGCCATAAAGCAAAATTTAAGGGGCAATATACTGAGGCTATGCATAAATAAAACCTACGCATGACCTACGTTGTGCTTTAAGTGAAACAAAAGCAAGAATCAAGAAGTTTGTCGAGCAGCATCACCCTTCACACTGAGTAGAATTGTCTTCCAACTAGAGCCCTTAAGTGTTTCAATGTTATCAAATTTGTAAGATTCAAAGATTAAATCACATAGCGTAGGATTAATAAACTTTTTCCATCCAGTGCATTTTCTATGTTTCCTTCTTTTTTTGTTGCTTATTCTTGAAACACCTTTTAGCAAAATGCCCTTTTTAATTAATCTTATGATTATAATTGTTAGATACTAGTAGACAGTCACGATATTCACCGGCTATGATTGCTGTGGGGGCCATAGACAAGGATCATGTATGAAAAGTGGGTAACGATCAGAAAAAGTTTGGGAACCACTGTTCTAAGACGATGATTTCCAGCAAAAAATTGTGATACATTGGTTGTAAAAGGAGAGATATAAATATGGAAAACTCAAGCAAGAACGCAATGAATATTCTGTCAAAAATACTCAGTTTCCGCTTCATACCTCTTCATAGCCTTATCCCGCCCGCCGACAGTTCTAAACACTCTTCTAATTTCTTAGTACACTGGTATCAAACTGGTCCATAAAAGGTTAATCTTATAGATCTGAACATTCGCTCAATAGAATAAATATCATGTATTCGCTACAGCTCGGATACTCATGTTTTACGTGAGTAAAGTCGGTTAGATACTAGGTTGTGATAACTCAAGGTCTTGGGTTCGATCCCGCATCAAGCCTGCTTTCTCATAGTTCGATACAAGCGGCGCAATTGTGCCTTTTCGATGAAAACACGCTATGTTAACCTTTGGTACCTTTACATTCCACAAAAGTAAAAAGGTTGAAAAATGTTTAATTTGATCTTTTTCAACTTAACACATTAACACAAGGAAAAAAAATTGGAAACCGTTTCTTCATTCTGAGAAATTTTAGGATCAACGAAAAGGTGCGCTGGAATAAAAGGCAAATTATTGAGAGGCGTCTGAGAGGAAACTTCGGCTGAAGACTTTTGAGAAGAAAACATGAGAGATTGCATGAAGTTAAATTATGGAGTAAAGAGTTTTGCTCCCAGTTCTAAAAGTAGTTAACAAAGGGATGAAATATATGAATGCTTTTGGCGCCAAAAGATGGTAATTCGGATGAAATTATAAAAGCATAAAATAAATTTAAAATTTTATTTAACTCGATTTATTGATGCTCAAAATCAAAACACATAAAATAATTAATTAAAATACATTTCGGAATCGTACAAAACTTTGGGATAGTTTAGGGATCAATGTAATTAAAATGAAAAATGAATATTGAGTCATTTCATTAAATTCCATAAATTAAATATTTGAATGTAATATTTCCAGCAATATAAAATTCTTATTTAAATAAAGAATTAAGATTCAAGAGTAGGAAGGAAGGTTACTTTAACTCAAAGTAATATGATAAAAATCATTTGGATTGCAGCAAGACAACCCATTTATATAATTAAAAACTTTAAATGAGCTAACTCTGGCAAACTTTCTAACAAAAAAGAGTTTTGAGTAAGTTTTTATTCCTTACAGAAATGAGTAATATCAGAAAAATACATCAAAATAAGAGAGAAATTTTTATACAAAAAAAGATTATTTTTTAAATGAGATTTCCAAGATAAAATAATTGCAAGTCGGAACACTTACAGAAAACGCAAACATTTGGCCTGGAACGGATCAGCAAGGGAAGAAGTTTGAAAGTTTTGACAATTTTTCTGAAGTTGTTAATAATAATTCTAGTAATGGAAAACTTCGTTCAAAATCTGATAATACTCTAACTGTTAATTTAGATGAAAATTCAAACGATGAAATTAAAAATCATAAATTTGACAAAGTTCTCTTCTACACACTAATCTATATGCATCTAAAATTTTAAAAAGTAGGTTATCTAATGATAAAATTTATGTTGATTTAGGAAGAGTTAGATCAAGCTTCTCATAAGCTCAATCTCAATAATATTAAAAATGATATTTTCATTAAAAAAAGAAAGGATTCCCAGACTTCTTAAAAACATACCTAATTATTTAGAAATTGAAGACGCTCAAGAACACATATGTGAAAAAAAAAATTTAACCAAGGAAGCTTTTGTTAATATTACAAAATCTTTCTCAAAAAACCCTAACAGCTATAACTTAATTCTATCTTTGAATAAGGATTCTTTTAAGCAGTTATGCAAAGCGCATATAATTTTCTTTGGACCCCTCTCCTTTGATATTCCATCTTCACACCTAAGATAAAGTGTTGTAATAATTGTTTAAGTTATGGTCATTGGACTCATGATTGTAACAAAAAAGTTGAATACAAAAAAGTTTAAAATGTAAAAATAATACACGCTGTAAACAATTTTTCAACAAAGAGTGTCCCTCATTCAAACACGCTTTAAATTTAATAAAAAAGCGTGAAATCGATCATTTTAATCATCTTTAATGAAGAACTAATAAAAAATTTAATACATACATAATTCAGCCAATCACTTTCATCACTTATTTACAGATAGTGAGTGATCCATTTATACATTCGAATTTCTTCTTCCGAGATATAGTCCATTCTACCTCCTCAATTAGTTCTTCTTCGTGTTTTGGAGACCTCTCTGAATCTCGACAACTTTTACTTAGTTAGCTTAAATATCCCCTCCCTCAAATCCAAGTTCGATCATTTAGAATTTTTTTTTTTCCAGGTTCAATTCCATGAACAATAATCCTATTCCAGATTGCAATTTTATTTTTGTACCTGCTAAGATAAGTCCGCATACTGGCTTGGCGTTTTGTATCATCAATGCATCCGATTTCATGTATGCAGAGCATTGATTACAATAGCTATCATTTTTTTTGAAGTTTTTTCTATTAAAACTGTATTACCAAGCACTAAGTAAGTATATCTGCTTATTAATCATATATACATAAGACCTACCTCTAGTTTCAATGAGATTAATCCTTTTCTTGTTAAGTTTGAATCCTTTCTGTCAAACTATAGCTTTGATCCCAATTTCAGTGTTTTTCTCGGAGATTTAAATTTTGATCGACCATCAAGCGAAACCTTATTGGATAATTTTTTCGTTCGTAATAGTGCATTTGAAATCAAAGCATGCACTAAAATGACATTGCGGTCAAAATGACCGCATTTTAAACTTTATAACCTCTGTGTTTTTAAAATTTTCAAAATATTTAAACAATTTTCATTGATCTTGTTCCACTTAATTAGCTCTTTTTCTAAAGTAAAAAATTAAAAAGTTACGATTCTTCTTGAAGAAAAAGTAAAAAATACCTAAAGTGACATTGACGTCAATTTGACCGCGCACTGATAAACATGTGCTAGACAAGGTATTTTTGCTACTTGAAAACAATAAATGGAAAAAAGAACCCAAATATATATAATTATAAAATATTGTATGGTGTTGTAAAGTTGACACACTTGGCACGTTGATATAAAAAAGCATAAATCACTTTATTTGACACATTTATTTTTTCAAATAAATGAAAGATCACAAGAAGAGCTGTCAAGTTTGTTTTGATATGCCATAATGCAGCTTTATTTATTATTTTCCTTCTTTCTTTCTTTCTTTCTTTCTTTTCTTTCTGTTCATTAACGATTTTTGACAGTCTTTATTTCCTGTTGTAGTTTACTTTAGCTTTTCTTATGGATAAACCAACTCGTGATGCAGCAGCAAAAGCCTCAATTTATATGAAAGATATGTTTGATAATGTCTCTGGTAGTGTTGATGAACTATTATGCTATGAGTCTGAAGTTGAATCATACACTTGTTTCAATCAAGATTCAAGTGATTCTGGAAGTTTTTTTCACGATGATGAAGGAAGTCAAAACTCTAACTTTGATGAAACAAGTGCTCCTTATGAAACTAGAACTGAGGATGATTGCACGGTTCTAGCTAAAGATGGGACTGAATGGAATAAAACTAGTGTTGTAAGAGGAAGAACTTTGTCTCAGAATATTTTCAAAGCTAAACCTGGTCCTACTTGTTATTCTTTTCGTGAAATAGACGATAATGCAACGTCGGCATTCAGGTGCATTTTTGACGAAAGAATTTTACGTCACATTCAAAAATGTACAATTGAAGAAGGAAATAGAGAGGAAAGTGGATGGAATCTTTCAAGTAGAGATTTAGAAATTTTTTTAGCCTAGTGCATGCTTAGAGGAGTTGTTGGAGCAAGAAAACTCCCACTAAGAAGTTTATGGTCAAAAAAATGGGGAATACAATTTTTCAAAGATAACATTCAAAGAGAAAGATTTGAAGAAGTACTAAAGTTTTTACGATTTGATCTTAAAACTCAAAGAAGATTTCGTTTAAAAGAAGATAAGTTTGCTATGATTTCTGAAGTTTGGTCAATATTATTGAAAAATAGCAGAAGGTGTTATGTTCCTTTTTCCGAACTCACTATAGATGAACAACTATTGCCAACAAAAACAAGATGTCCATTCACACAGTATTTACCTAGCAAACCAGACAAATATGGAATAAAGTTCTGGCTGATGGTTGATGTAAAGACAAAATATTTGTGTTCTGGTTTTCGATATCTTGGGAAAGATGAAAAGAGGGACCATTGTCCTCTTGGTGAATATGTAGTGAAAAAGTTAGATGGTTACTAAAAAAGGTTACAACATTACTTGCGACAACTTTTTCACTTCCAAAAAATTAGTCTCTGACTTAATTTTAGAAAACATAAGCTTTGTAGGTACTTTACGTCATAATAGAAAAGAAGTTCCGATTGAAGTGGAAAAAATGTATACCAAGAAGGTTCCAGTTTTTACTTCAAACATTTACTTCACTAATAACATGTCTTTGACAGCATACAAAGCAAAGAGTAAGAAAGTTGTTTTAATGTTAAGCAGTCTTCACAATGATTACGTTTCTGTTAACAATGAAGTAAAAAAGAAACCAGAAACTGTTACTTACTACAATTCTACAAAATTTGGAGTAGATATTATTGATCAAATGTGTCGTATGTACTCGACTAAAGTAAAGACAAAGAGGTGGCCTTTGGCTGTATTTTACAATATTTTAGACTTTGCTTTGATAAACTCTTGGATTTTATACAAACTAGTAAATAGTTCTGAAATGTCTCGTCGGAAATACATCTTGAAGTTAGTTGAAGAACTCTGTGATACTTCTGATAATTCTTTGGAATCTCAAAAGCGTAAAAAATAAATAGACGAAAATCAGAAACAAGAGAAGAATGCTCAAATAAAGCTACACGTAAGACTTGTTTTATATATAGATGTCGAAACAAAGCTTCAAAAAATTGCGATGAATGCAAACACCCAGTTTGTGGAAAGTGCTCAGCTAAAACAATTACGTTTTGTAAAAATTGTACATAATTCTTTTTTTATGTTACTTTTTCAAATAAATTTTTAATAAACGCAAATATCTGTACATATTTTCCATGTGCAGTATTATTTTCCATACGGCGGTCAAATTGACCGCATTGTCATTTTAGTACGTTATTTTTTCCTGTCGTTTTAGTGTATACTCAATTGTATATCTGATCATTTACCTATTTTGGCTTCTCTGAAAATCTCCCCTTCTACTTTCAAAAGTTTTTGTAAAAAAAAGTTTAACAAGCAATTATTTATTAGGAATGTCGAAAATTTCGATTGGTCTAGTAATCTTCTGGCGTTGTCTAGCAAGCCTGATGCATACTTTAGCATGATGAACAGCATATTTTCTTATTTTGTCAAATCCAGTACTGAATATCTAACTGCGAAGAAAAAAATCTAGTTTGCACTTCAAAGTGTCTTATAAACCAAAAGTACTTAGAATGTTATCAAAAAACATGTTTTACCCTTGAAAAATGATGCTCTATAACTTTGAAAATTAAAGGTGAAATTTCAATGATAGTATAACTATTTCAACTTTATCCAACTCCAAATTTGCTAATAATAATTGAGTACAGGGTCATTGAGACGATTCTTTTATGAAATTTTTATCTTCAATAGAAAGCGTTGTAATTTTAGCTATAAAAGATTCTGATAGAAGTATGGACTTTCAATCTCTCATTTGAAATCTGTCATTCACGTGGTACTGCCGTATCTTACGTTAGGATATAACAAATGCCTTGAACACACAGTATTTCCATATGATTTGAAGCTAAGCTTAATACATCCCATTTCCAAAAAAGGAGATAGAGAAGACATAAGTAATTATAGACCAATTTCTATAATAATTCTTTTTTCTAAAATTTTTTTTTGAAAAAAATGCTCAATCATCTGTTATACAATTATTCTTCACTCAAAAATATCTTCCATGCTTTTCAATTTGGCTTCCGAAAACATCATGATACGCAATCATGCTTTGTCGAAAACATATTGAAAAACCCGGAATCTAATAAAGCAACTAATAAAGTTTTTTTTTTATTTTTTAAAAAAAAACACAAAATTTTGATTGAAAAAAAATTCTTTCCCACTACTTGAAAAATAATTCACTTAACATCGTCTGTTTTTTAAAAGAAAAGGAGAGGGGGAACAATATTTGGAAGAAAGGAGGTGTCCCCCGGGGCCTCTCTCCCACCCCCCCCTTTTTAATTTTTTTTAAAGTTTTTCCCCAGGCCAATAAAAAGGTAAAGTTTTTTTATTTCGCTTCAATTACTTCAATTACTGTCAATTTCCCATACTCTTGCTTCCAAAGCCCTATAGATGTTTGTTATCTGAATAAGGAAGTTATCCCCTTTTCAATTGGTGTACCATCAATGGTATGACCATTAATCTTTCTAAATCCAAAGCGATGTTGTTTGGGTTCTGTTCCAACAAACTTGAATTGCATGATTTTAACTTCGTATTTGTCAACCGTTTCAATCTTTTGGGTGTTATAATAGATAACAAACTGGTTTGGCTCATGCACATACAGCATATCAACTCTATTCTTTCTAAAAAAAATAGGTCTGCTCAAACAGTTCAAGTCTATCCTGCCTCACAAAACAAAAGTTTTATTATACAATAGCTTCTTTCTACCACACTTAAGCTATTGTCCACTTTGGGGACATCAAAATCTTGCTATTTTGGAGAAAAATCAGAAAAAATTTTAAGGTACATAAATGATGTCAACTCCTTGTGCCACACCAGCGCTCTTTTCCACAATTCCAAATTATTTAAGTGTAAAGACCTTTATTGGTTTCACCTCTCTCTTTTTGTATATAAAATTATCAATGGCTTCTCTCCTAAAGTTTTCCCTCAATTTTAAAAATCACAATTACAACTTGCGTGATAGATTCAATTTGTTCCTTCCTTTGTACATAACAAAAAAAGTTCAAAACAGTCAGTACGGTTCAAAGTTCCAAAGTTATACAATTCTTTTGTCTATAATTTTTTATGTGGAACATACAGAAAAAGTTCTTTTAAAAATATTATTAAAGCTAAACTTATTGAAAGTTATCCTATATCTTGTTGAGTGAAAAACTGATTTTTCTTGTAATCTATATCTATATGACTTATGCATCATTTGCTTATAATGTTTGTAAAATCAATCTTTCTTCTCTTATTACCCTGGCATAGTACCAAACAATCTCTTGTATACATATTTTTCATTTACATGCTTATTTTCATTTTTAATCTTTTTATTTTCTTATATGCATATATTTCATGGAATTCTAGCTAACATTATAATCCATTTTTTTTAACAACGCCGCCAACTATTTCCTCAATTTCTATTTTGTATTTTAAAAGTTTTTTTGTGGGTCATTTCATTATAGCGGCTGTTGGCCTTTTGAAATTTCCAGCACATATATAATGAATTCTTCATGTCTTTTTTTTTATTCGTCTCCAAACTATAAACTTTTAATGTATGCAAACGCTATGATATATAAATAAATTCTTCTTCTTCTTCTTAGCAAGGAAAGAATAGAGGCTAAAATTTTCAAAAATATTTTATAGTATATAAGGTTTAAATTCTTGAGTATGGTTGGTTGTTGTTGTTGTTAGCCCCTAGATTATACTATCTTTATATGAGTATAATCTATCAGTTCAAAACAAGGCTTTGTTTAAACTGTCAGAGTATTTCCATAAAAGCAAATACTCTCAGGGAAAAGTGTAGTATGGTTGGTTAGATGCTAGATTCGATAACCCAATGTCTTGGGTTCGATCCTAAATCAAGGTTGCTTTTCTCATAGTTCGATACAAGCGTCGCTGTATACCTGTATACCCAGATGATTCATCTCCAACCTATCAGTTCATATTTTGCTAGATGTAAGATTTGATATACCTCATTCGGGGAGAGGATGTTAGATAAGTTATTACCTATATTTTTGCAATTTTTTCACGATATTAAATAATATATTTTATCAAATAATTAAAATAAAATTCTGCAATAAGGCCTTTTCGATGAAAACATCTTACGGTACCATTAATTCTTTTTATGAATTTAATTTTGCAAAATTATCATATTTTAAATATTTAATATATGAATATGAAAAATTTTTACACTGTCAATCATTTGTCAAATTTTCGAAAGAGATAGAGAAGAGGTAGGGGGCTAGAGCCCTATTAGACCCCTCTGTACCCGACTATGAGATATCAAAGTCCTATTTACATTAAACAGTTTACTAAAAGCGACTATTTATATTATTGTAATAATAATGGTAATAAATCATCGTTATTTATTAGACACAAAATATTTAAAAAAAAAATAACTTTCACTAACAGCTTCTTATGGCGAAATAAGTAATATCAGGTAAATTGATGATGAATATTGATATGTTGTTATTTTTAAAAGTTTCAGGTTACAAATTTACTTACATTTGAATTGAGGGGTAAGAGGCAGGAAAAGAATAAGTTTTCAAATTTTTTTCTAGTTTGGAGAGGGTTTATAACACTTACATAACAGTTAAAAAGGGAGAAAATTTTGTTTAAATAAAATTTCAAAATAAAAATATTTTACTTTAGAAATAATTTTTATCATTTAATATTTTATTTATCGCCATTATTTCATTAGTGCCTTTAAAGTAAAATAAATAAATATAAATAAAAGATTAGATTTGGCAAAATAAGAAGTCCTTGATATCTCTAGGTATATGATATAAGGACGAATACGACTGTAGCAATTTGAATGAAAGTATCATACAAGATCAGCCAATCCATGACAGGTTTCAAAAAATTTTAAGTCCCATCAGTTGGATGCAAGTTACGATTCACATTTCTATTAATCAAGTGAGCCTTAGAAGTGAGTGAAGCACTATTAAAAGATCCGTCGATGTTTATTTTGCCGCCTTCAAAATTAAAATAACATTTATAAGTCCAAAAATTTAATAATATAGATGTAAAGATATGAATATTTTGAATAAATAGTGTAGTAAATTATAATTAAATTGCAATTTAAGTGTAAAATATCTCGATTAAATTTTTATTGATGATATATTAAATATTAATACATATAAATTCTGCACCCTGGGCGAACAGCTCTTCTGCCCTTCGTTTGTAAGACAACTGATGATAATATCAAAAACAATAATAAATAAAAAAATATTGATGTATTTTTTATGTTAGTGCCGTCAAATCTTCATTTAGAATGGTCCTTAGAACAATCTATTTCGATATTCTTACATTAGCTTTTTTTCATACAGAAAAGAATATTAAAGCAAAATATTTTAATTGAAAAATAATAATTAAATAAGTAAACTATTCTATTTAGCCATAACAATTATTGCCAATAAGAATATACATGCATCTTTTTGTTTTAAATTCAATGAGATGGAAGTACTTGGTGCCGGACTTAAACACAATTTCAACGTTTTGTAATTTTAAGTATGCTTGGAAACAAAAAAGGCAAAAGCTACGAAGCCTCATTCTTTGAAATATGATGTTGGAAAAGATTTAAAATATAGTACTAGACCTCATTGCTGCTAATATTAAAAATCACTTAATACAAGGAAAATATATTCAAAAATGTACATTTTGTAAGACAGAAAAGAGCTTTGCAACGATTATTTAGAATACAAACAAATGATTATAAGAAAATTATATTATTTTTCAGTGCCTAACAAGTTTTAGAAATATCTTTGCTTATGTTCAATGATATAAAAGTTGTATAGGTAGGTAGATTTCGAAGCACTTTTCAAATATGCGGGAGAAAGTTTGAGAGTGAGTTAAGGGAAGTGGATAGTTATAGGGAGAGTTACGAGTATTATAGAAGATAAAAAGAAGCAAATTAGTTTGTTATAAGGTTTTCTTCAGGGTGAGAGTGGCCTCATTGGTGGATTGCAAAGAATGTTTGGAATATTGTGTGTAAAAGATTATCTGATAGGGCTGCTGGTGATCCATTAAGGAAATAAGGCAGCATCAAAAGATATTGGCAATGAAATGATATAACGTTTCTATTTCGTAACATCTGAAATTGCAGTATTGACTTTCGATAACCTTAATTAGAAAGAGATATGATTGCATGGGCAGAGGCCTGATAGCCATGGAATAGCTAAACGCAGCGGTTTAATTTTTTTTTATGAAAGTAGCATGTATTTTGTTGATGTATGGTAGAGAACAGACTAGAGCATTTTTAGATGAATATATGGAAATTTGCCATTCTTCCAAGCAGGATAATTTAATGTGCATTAGAAAGGTTTTGAGAGCGGGATGCTATGTGATAGAGAGATCGTGGGTTATGTTTTGTGTATCGGTAAAGAAAAGGATGGTAGTAAAATGGAGAATGTAGTTAATTTTATGGGTAATCGTAGTGTTAGCATGTAAAAGTCTAAAAATTTTGCATTAGAAAATTGAAAGTAGAGGATTTAATGTAAAGCGATGGGTTTGAAACGCCTTGTGGAAGAGCCTTTGAAGAAAGCTTAATCAAAAGAAGCACTAAGAGATTTCTTTGAGGCATCTGTGAAGATACGAAAGGAGAGTGATGAAGAGTTTTAAAGTGAAAATGTGAGATCGATTATTTTACAAAATTTTCGTTTTTACATATAAAGGTTGTATATGGAGTTTGCGCAGATAGGTGATTTAAAAGATGGACGTTTAGAGGTGTGAACTAGGTAATTAGCAATATTTGGTGCCTTGATTTATGGCTACACAAAACGGTTAAACATCTTGATGTTGCTTTTTTCATCATTTTTTTTGAAATTAAATGATGTTTATTATGTACCAACTTAATTGACCTGTTGTGTTCAATTGAAAATTTAGAGAAATATCTAAAAAGCAAAATATAATCAACTACAAACTAAAGCATTATTTTATTTATTATAAAAAATGATAGTCTGTCTGTTAGTAATAGTTTAGGCATCAAGAAATTTAAGATTCAAAGTTTAAAACTATCATATCATTCTTTCCTGGTATTAATTTTGAGAAAAGTTTAAATAGCATTGTCATGAATCAAATATTTGAATTAACAGGGTTTAAGTAAATATAAAAATCATTCAAAATAGTTAATTTTTAAAAGTATTTGTATATTATTGATGTTATTTAAAAGATCATTTTTGTATCAATCTTAACAAAATCTGCGTTTTAAAAGCACAAGCTGGCAAAGGAATAAATTTAAAATGATTAAATAAATAATTTAAAAATAATCAACTTTTTTATTTAACTTTTATTAAAAATTTACAAAGTTTAAATTAATTTTTAAACAATTTATTTGTATTTTGGCCTTCTACTTAAATTAAAAAAATTTCATTATTTTCCAAAATATCTCTAAAACCCGTTTAATTAGAAAAATAAGAACTTAGACAAACGTTCTTATTTTATATTTATAGCAGATAATTATATCGTTTACTTCATCAGAATGAGATATGACTAAAATGTGCCAAATAAAGGTTTAAATTTTTACTCATTAAAAAGTGGATTTTTTAAATAAATAATTTCTTATTTGAGAAAAGAATGAGGGCTTCGCGTCTCATTAAAGTCGACCTAACGTAAAGTAATAATATAGAGCAAAACCCACACGAAAAACAGTTCACGGTCAATAGATTCTCTGCTCTTGTTTTAGGATTTGGAAATAATTAATTTTAGCATATAGTTGTCAAAAAATTTATTTAAAATGATTAAAGATAACTTGTAGTCTATCAAAAGAAAAAACACAAGTTTTAGGAAAAAAGAACGAAATGACATGAAACAGAAAAGTTATTTCCACTCATAAATATCCGGCAAAAAAGTTTCGTATGTGCAATTGTAGCAAATTTTTTGAATGTATTGCAGAATGTTACTTGGTTTGGGGAAGAGAGATGCCTGATTCTTTTTGTAAGCGTGTTCCATGATTTTTTCGGAAATGTAGTTAGAAGTTTCTCGAATATCCGACAACGGAGGATAAACACGTCCTTCGGCCAGCATCGAATCTGTCACTTTTTCAGCCAATGCCTTGGCAGCAATGAAGAAATACTCTTCAGAAATAGTTTTTATACCGGCTGCTATTACTCCGAGGCCGACCCCAGGGAATATGTACGCGTTGTTTCCTTGTCCAGTGTAGAAAGTTTTGCCGTCATAAGTCACAGGTGGAAAGGGGGAGCCACTGGCAAAAATGCATTGACCATTGGTATGCGTGTAGGCTTGTTGCGCAGTGCATTCGGCTTTCTTCGTAGGGTTGCTCAACGCAAAGATGATTGGGCGTTTGTTGAAGGCAGCCATTTGCGAGAGTATTTCCTCGGTGAAGGCCTGAGGCACAGCTGCCGCTCCGATTAAAACCGACGGTTGAATTAAATTTACAGCGGAAAGAAAGTCCTTTGTTTCAGCCAAGTTCTTGGCAAAGATGATTTTGTGGCCAGCGTTACTTCCTCTCTTACGATTTCTTACAACAAGACCACAGGAATCGAACAAGAAGATGCGCTCGCGAGCTTTCTCAATACTCAGCCCGGAGCTAACCAGAGCAAGAACAAGTAATTCGGCAATGCCCAGAGAAGCTTCTCCCGCACCCAAAAACAAAAACGTATTTTCAATGAAAGGGATTTGGGTAATTCGAACGGCAGCAAGAAGACCTGCGACAACAACAGATGCAGTGCCCTGGATGTCGTCGTTGAAAGTGCAAAAGGTGTTTCGGTACTTCTGCAAAAAACGGAATGCGTTGAAATTGGCGAAGTCTTCAAATTGGATCAGTGTGTTTCTGCCATACACTTCTGTTATGGAGTGCATGCATTCGTCGACGAGAGAGTCGTAAGCAGCGCCAATGGTTCGGCGCTCTGACAAGCCTATATACGTATGTTGGGAAACAAGGTCATCGTTGTTGCAGCCCACATCAAGCGTGATTGGGAGACAGTACCTAGGGCTCACTCCCCCGATTGCTGTGTACAGAGAGAGTTTGCCGACGGGTATGCCCATTCCACACGCTCCCAAATCTCCAAGGCCAAGGATTCTTTCGCCGTCAGTCATGACGATGACCTGTAAAATGAAACAAAGCGTTCGTTATTCATTGCGAAGTTTAGGAAAAATTACTCTGATATCTTGTTCGGGCCAATTTTTCAGGATACTCTTTACATGGCCAATGTCTTTTATTGTTATGTACAATCCTCTTAAAAAAAAAGAAAATGTGTATACATGAAAGTAAAAGAAATGCGTGCTTGGTAATGAACTTCCCAATTATTAAAATCTTATTAACCCATTTACGACCAATGTTCCTATTTGGGAACATAAGTAATTTCATCTTCGTCTGCTTTTTTCAATGACTTTGAATATAAATCGTCTGCGTTTTTTTAAATATCGTCTGCTTTGCTTGGTCTTAAATGGGTTAACCCGTTAACGACCAGAATAATCAGACGATATCTAATGTAAAGCAGATTTGTATTAAAGAGCTTTGATAAACGCAGACGATTTTATTTTTGTAAAGTCGACTATAGTCAAGTCTGGGCGTTAACGTGTTAACCCAGGTACAACCAACGCCACCTATAGGTGACACCTTTTAAATAAAATCGTCTGCGTTTATCAATGCCTTTTAATACAAATCTTCTGCTTTACATTAGATATCGTCTGATTATACTGAACGTAAACGGGTTAATCCGGATTCTTTAGCTAAATTTCTTTTAATTGGATGTATCTATGCAATTGTGATTGTAAGGTGTTTTTTTTATAAAACTGTAAAAAATTACAACTATATTAGAGACTATACCTATACTAGGTTTGAATATATATTAGAAACATTGCTTACTAGTTATTTAAACTTAACTTAACCCTATTCGTGACGGGTTATTTTCATTTTATGAGTGGGAGGGGCTATTTTAGCCACTCCTTTTTCTTAAACCTTTGAATATTTTTTACAAAATCTTGCGTCTAGTTCTTTATTTTATCCTTCCTTTAGTTTACTAATTAAAGAGAGAGCTTTGAACTAAAAATCTCAATCCGATCTATATTGTTTTGCTTACAAATACGCTCTCAGCCCCTAGTATAGTTCATTTTCTTATACTTTACATGGTATCTAATTTCGCTTCTAATTCTAAACTGATTCTACCTTGGTAGCTCTACTTTCATTAGAATTCATTTTGTGCAATCTATGTTCGAAAAAAACCTTTTAAGAGATTTATTTAACTCAGATTTTAAGCGATTTCATAACTTTTCTATTGAAGAGAATCTCTTTGTTGATTCTGTCTTTTTTTTTATTATCAATATCATGTCTTGTATTTCAGTGGTTATGAACATATATCACTCTAAATATTTGCTTACCAATCCTTTTTCAAAATTCCTATTCTTGGTGAATCTATTTATAAGCAATCCTCTTTTTTCAATTACAAAAACTTTTTCACCTCTAAAATATTCACTCATTCACACCGAAGGTAAAAATTTGAGAAAACCAAAATTTTTACATATTGATGTCCATCATATTTAAGGTAACTCTAAGTGTTTGAACATTTTTAGATCACTTTTTTATTCAATTGATGTTTGAAATATTAACTAATATAAGCTTAAGGTTTAAAGATTTTTGATTCACAATGTAGGAGCTTCTTCTTCACCGTTAAGATGTTTTTTGAAAATCTCAATGATTGATTTTTACACCAACTCCTATTTCATTGGAAAATGGTATTTCTTCCATGTAGACAAGTTACATAATTGTTTCTTAAAATGAATAATGCTTATACATCTAATTTTCAGGCGAAACGCACAACTTTGATTGACACTTTCATAATTTTCACACCCTGATAGTGAAAACTAAGTTGAGAAATGAAATCAGCATGGTCGATTTGGTATAAAAAATAATTTAATTTAAAATTTGAATGAATGTTTTCGTAAGTGATTTTTATCATCAATCAAATTTTTGATTGACATTTGCTACAAAGTTGCCGTGTTTATTGGAAAAATATGTATATATAAGTGTTATGTGCTCCAATATATATATATTTCAAGAGTGTATCTAATATAAACACTGAGTTATAAGCTATAGACATTATAATATAAAAATTTTGTTGAAAAAATGTACATTTGATTTTGATTGACAGTTTTTGATATGAGAGGGTCATTCAACAACCATAAAAATAGTATCAAAAGATACAGCTAACGATTTTAGAAAAAGTCATAAAGTTTGAGGGCATATAATTACGCCAATTTTGTACAATATAAATTTTAGTTGACAGGGTTAAAATGGCCCCCGTCAATGATAGGGTTAACTTAGAACTTAAAGTTCTCATGTAAATCTTGAACATATGTGGACGCCTACTCACGAAGCTAGTAATACAATACAGAGATATGCAACATACATTTTCTCTCATATTAAACAGACCCGAAAAAAAGATTTTCTGGTATATCCGAACCGAAACTGAAATAAAATTTATATGTTCAACCAGTGTCCGACCTATTAATTAGGATTTTCAGTCCGGTAGCTAACTGGCCACAATTGTGCAGATCTCTGGTACCATATGACGCCTGTTATGTCCATTGGCTAGAATTTGAAATAACCATCGCTGCAACTCCGAAAGACTAACCCAACTTACACAGCTTAAACATGTGAGCATTCTTGGAATCAAAAGTGTTAACTGAGAAAGCACGATTACCTTGCAAAATTCTCATTCTTAAAGAGTTAAAAAAACTTTTTATTAAAAGAAGTGTTTTTGAAAAGCTTTATTGACGGTTCACTACCGAAAACCGATGTTTTAGTAACGATAATAATCAGCCAAAAATACTGAGTTATGGGCACTGCAAATTTCTTTAGAGTAGCTGAGATTTTTTTCAATTACGCACGAAAAATATCTTCACCACAAAAGCCGTCCTCTGCGCTTTGTGTTTGACACCAGCTGAAAAAGACTCACTGAGTCGAAATATTCTTTTTAATATTGTTCTATTATATTCCTCGCTTAGATTTTGCAATAGATATGACATGTATGACAGCTATCCAATTCACTTATCCTTATTTCAATAATTTTTTTTGTTTTTTATACGTACAGACATTTCTAAATCCTTTTCTGCTGTATAAAAACTTTATTAGAAATTTTTTTATTTAAAAAAAAATCTTATATAATTCTCTAGTACCAGGAGATTTGGCCGAATATATTATTTACAGTATAAATTTATAACTTTTCGTTAATTTGACAGGCCTACTCAATCTATTTTTATGATTTTTTTTTATTTTTCTACAATGTATATTTTTTTGAATTCTGATCATCGTTACATATTTTCACTTCCAAATTATGTAAATAAATACTGAAAAAATTGACATAGTTTCATAAACTTCAGACAGTAATAGTGAGAAGTTTTCCTAAAGAATAAAGAACTATAAACCAAAATGATTGGTCGTAATTTAAGGGAAATAATTTTATTGATAGGCCACATAATAAAAACGGTTGTCATAAAATGTGATCGTATCCATAAGCAGGATTCCCAAATTAAAGAGCACATAAGGTGAATACCTGGGACGACGGAAAACCATTCCATACTCTTGACATGCCAGACCAACAGTCGGTGTGTACACAATTGGCATCGCTAATTCAGTGTAAGTGCACAAAAAACTGTAAAATAGTTTTTCATTGCGATCCTGAAAAGATAAAAAAAGATAAAAAAAAAAGATTTTTTTTTACTTCAAATTGTAATATACATTTATAGTAGGCCTAAAACATAAACTAAACCAAATAAAATACCCATTATATTAATGCTAGAGAAACAAAATATGCCATTACACAGTTCAATTGCGTTTTGTGTTCTTTTTATGTTTATGTGTTTTTTTTTTCGTTTATGTGTTTATGTAGGTATAAATTAAAGACGTAGATGAAAAATCAACAATTTTTCCGGAATATATTAACATTGGAAAAAGATACAGCTAAGTTCATGCAAGGCGAATATATACAGCATTATTGAAAAGATGTTGAATTGGACTAACACTAATGAATTAATTAAAAGTTTATATAAACAAAAAGGTGCAAGCATGTGACACGGAAATAATTTCGTGAATAAAAAACCATTGATTAGTCTCCCTTATAGTAACAAATGATGAAAAATTTATTTTAAACGTAGAAATGTCGAACGGCAACGTGTCACCAAATGGTATTGAAACAAACAATACGGACTTTTCGTTTACATGTAAAATAGAGTTGTCGCGTACTTGCAATGCCATTAAATAGATGTATTTGTCCAGATCATTTTCCCAGTGATTGAAATTGTCCAAAACATTTTGCAACTGATCTTCTGGCGTTGCAATCTTGGGAGGGAGCAAGCCATGGATTCCTAAGAATTGGCGCTCTTTCAAGCTGAAGCAGCGGCCCTGTTGTCAAACAATCAAAAGTAACGAATTAAGATGCGCAATTTGAATACTTAATTTTGATTGGGCCATCTCAATCAGAATAGGCGAATCAAACAACTCACCTTGTTGAAATGCGGATCACGAAGAACTTCTATACCCCGCTTCACAATGGAACAGGCTCGGGTGAAGTTTTTGATATTCATATCGTCACAGGTATTATCATCACTGGTATTGTTATTCATGACATAAACTTATGAAAATTTTTTCAATTCTAAAAAAAGTTTTAAAAAAATGGTTTAAGAAATGAATTTGAAATAGTATAACAATTTTAAACATATAAAAATGGGGGTAATATCAAAGCTATATCAATTTATAAATGAAATATTAGAGTTAAAAGATATTAGAAAATTGGAAACAAACATATCTCATTCAAGGCATACTATTTAGACAAAATTTGAGTTTTAAACACGAGTTGTTATTTGCATCATTTTTGATAATCCTTTTTATTTGTGAAAAAACATCATAGTAGAATAGATAAGGAGGACAAAATTAATTGCCGAAGCATTAATTAAATTAACATGGTTTTCAGAAATGAACAAGCTATGAAGCCCACATTGTGTCAACAGACAATAAAGTTTTAAGAAGGAAATAGGGAATCACTTTTAGCAATCTTTTTTCAATGTCAAAATCAATGTTCGTTATAGCTCACATTGCCCTTTAAATTTTACAATAATAGATCTATATGACATATGTTTGTAATACGTACTTCAAATGATATATGCTTTTTAGACAATGACATAATTGATGAATTGTTGAATCAAGAGACATTCAAAAATCACTAAGCGATGTTTTGAAGCCTCCTGAAGACGATGAAAAAATAGATTGGAATCTGGAGAAAATGAAAATTATGAGGTTGATCATCTCCCTAAAAAAATGCTTGCCAATAATGTTGAACTTGGATGTAAAAAGTATTAAATCAAAAACAGTGCAGGCTAAGAAAAAAATTAAAAATATCTGTATCCTGGAAAAAATGTAATTCGATCTCGAATATTAAAAGTTTCAATCTTCAACACCTCATTTTTTAATTTTTTAGGAAAATTCAGAAGATATTGACTTTTTCAGACTTTTTTGGAGTGAAGATATTTTAGATACGATATTATTGGAAACTTGTAAATATTCACAAAGATAGTTCAGAAAAAAGAATTGTTAGCAACATTTGGTGTCATAATTGCATCAGGAGTTGTTCTGTTGAATAAGAGACTTTTGGAGTAACTGTGAATTGGAAAAAAATCCACTCATATCTCAAGCAATTTGAAAGCTTGTTTTCGAAGTTCCATTTTTACAATTCTGACACGATGATAGAAAACGAAGATAAATACAAAAAGGTAAGAATGTTGTATGATAGTTGAATTCCAAGTTTCTTCAATATTCACCTGAGTGTGCAATACATTCTCCATTGATGAAACGATAGTACCTTATTTTGGTAGGCACTCGCGTAAACAATTTATTCAAATGAAACCATTTAGATTTGGTTTTAAAACATGGTGCCTCACATTGAAAAACGGATATTGTGTTTCTTTGGAACCTAACCCCGGAAAAGCAGAAAAAGCTAAATCCAATTTTGTTTTCGTGTAGCTGGCAACGTTGTCAACTATTTTGCACAGATAATTTCGGAAATTCTTCCGTAATCCTAAACAGTGAAGAAATTTTTCATCTCAGCATCTTTTTGAATACTTGAAAGTTAAATGTAATATATTTTCTAACTGTCAGATCCAACAGAGTCGTGAATAATCTAGTCAATGGAACAAGGAAGCCAAAGGAAATTCTCAATTTTTTAAAAAGGCTCTAATGACCTATCTTTTGTTGCACGGAATGATAACAAACCCATATACAATAAAATTTAAAAAGTAATATCATTTATTGGGCACAGGATTTAAAATTTCAATATAATTACTAGCTTGTGTAAATGAAGGCGTTGTATAAATATGATATAGTGTATGTGTATTTGTCATGTGTTTACAATTGATATAGTGTGCTGTGTAACATATAAATTGTTGCAGAGAGTGTATATATATGTATAGGATAGAAAGAGGGTAAAGACTCTCATGAGATGTGTAATTGTAGAGCCTTATGGGAAGAAGATGGAGTGGAGATACTTTTTTTATATTTGACTTCAGCATCAGATTTAAACCCATATACGTTTTGAGTTCCTTTGATTTTGGTTCGAGAAGTTACAAAGTCACTAGATATTGTAGAAGAGAAAAAAAGAGTTGAGGTTTTGTGTCCGAATATTGTAAAGTTTTACAATGGCACGATCGGTGGCGCGGACTTGTTAAATTGTCAAGTTAGTAGAGTTAGAACTAACTTCCACAAAGGATGATTAAAACTTTCCTTTTTCAAGACAGTTCTTGACAGATATTTCCTGACACGCTTCACACCATTTCAAATTTTGCTTTTGTTATATCTTTTTTGGAAGAATTTCGGAATTATCTATGCAAAATAGTTGATTAGTTTAGTTGATTGGATTTAGTTTTTCTGCTTTTCCGGGGTTAGGTTCCAAAGAAACGCAAAATATTAAAAAGGAAAGAGAATTTGTAATTCCAAAAATAATATTTGAAAAACCAGGCAACAAATGTTATCGAAATTTGCTATTTTTTTAAAAAGTCCTGTGGAAGTTTTATTATTGAACATTATTGAAATCAATTAAAGTATTTTCAATTTTCATCAATTCGTGTAACTATAGTGTTCAACAGTTTTGATAGAGAACTCCATTTTATAGTGGAACGCGTAGGTAGTTTTTTTTTACCATTTTTTGTTCTTGTTCAAAAACAAAATTAATTTTAGCTTTTTTAAAAAAGCTATATAGAGCATCAATCATGAGCAAAACTTGAGGAAAAGTTTTTTTCATTAAGTTTACAACTATCAGATTCAAACCATCAGATTTATAGCGTATGAAATTGCCTTTATCATAAAAATCTCTAACTTTATAATAAAACCATTCTGGAAAAAGTGTCCAGAAAATATATACATGATTGCGCTTGAGAATAATATAATAAAGTCGCTTATTAGCTTAAAAAAAGTATTGCAAAAGGAAGTGAGCCCTCACCCCCACCACCCAGGTAAATCCATTTCTGATCCAAAGCTATGTTTCAATAAGTTGATATAAAGTATTTATTCTCATGTGATTTCAAGAGGGAGGAGGATATAATAAGCCCCAATAATTTTCAATTTTCTGAGTTATATATCTTTTTTTATATTTTCGATATAAACTTTTCTTGTTTTAAGGTTTTAAGTCTTAGAGAATGAATATTTAAAATCTATTTTTTTCCAATCTATTCTTTTTGATCTCTTAAAAAGTGGATATGCTTTTTTCAAAAACCTATCGAAAATTGCCAAACCTCTTACCCGAAATAATGTTAAAGTTTTACTGAACTCCTATGTTATTAATAAACTTTATTATTGCAATTCTCTGCTCTTCGGAATGTATGATTATCAAATCAAAAAGTTACAAGTATTGCAAAATACTTGTGCTAGAGTAATCTTAAAGATTCCTCGAAGACAAAGAGTTTCAAATGAACTCGAAAATTTACATTGGCTTACCATTAGAAGAAGAATAGATTTTAAAGTTTTGGTCCAAACTTTCAAATGCTTACATTTTCGTATACCTTTTTATTTGGCTCAAAAGATGTCTTTAAATTCAAGCATGCGATTGAAGACTTCTTTTACTGGCAATGGAAGAACTGTTATGAGTGCAGAAAAACTCTGGAATGGTTTACCTTTATACTTGAGAAGTATTAATGATTTAAATACTTTTAAGAAAAGCTTGAAAACTTACCTATTTTCTTCAGAAATCATATCAAACAGAATTTAAAATTTCCTTCTATGTTTTTTTTCTTGTATGCATATTTACTTTGTGTTTGTATGTTTCTTAGATTATTATGGAATGTGTGTAGCGAGACTGTACAGTCTATAAATTAGCAGTAGTTTCGCTCTAAATAAATCTTTCATTCATTCATTCATTTAATAATAAATTTTGAAAATTATATTATAATAAAAAAAAACTTCGCCCCTTCCAAAATTTTGAGGAGGTGAGCCCCTGAGGATCCTACTTGATGTTTTTTGTCATAGTTCACATTCCTGTTTTATTTTGATTTTTTTTTCAATAAAAATTTTGACAAAATTAGTTAGAATATAAATTTTATCCTTTAGGCGCTGTGTTTGTTTAAACCAGGGGTCGGCAAAGTGGTCGAAAACAGATCTTTAGGGGTCGATAAGATGGACAAAGTTACCAAATTGTGCTATGCTTTCATTACTTTATAGTAGTAATAATTCTCATTTTTCTTTTAAAACATAGCTTAGGAGGACATTGTATAGCATAGGATATATGAAACCTTTTTGGTTTGTATCTTTTCTCTTAGCTGTTGGACATTGATAAATGTTTTTATGAAACATTTCTATGGGGGGGGGGGGGGGGGTGTGTGAAGACAAATGTTATGTCGATGGATAGAAAAGTTTGCCGTTCCCTGGTTTAAACAAACATGTTATAAAATGGAATTTAAAATTTTTAAACCAATAAATGCGTTTTCTGCATTTAAAACAAGATTTTATTCAATACTTCGAAAGATCATTGTGAGCATGAATGAGTTAACAATGGCGTTTATCTTTCCCTAAAACTAATACTCGTTTTTGAATTAAATGAACTTCGACTTTCACAGCATACACGTTCCGCTTTCAACTATTTTTTCGGGAATTTACAATTTTTGAATCTATCCTTTCTTATTACTCTTGTAAATAAAATTTACAATACGAAAAATAGTTGTAGAACATTGCTTCCCAAACTGTGGGCCATAAAGCAAAATTAAAGGGGCCATAATGAGAGGCTATGCATAAATAAAACCAGAGGAGTTTAGCGGTTAGATGAAGTTTGAAACTGAATCTCTCCCAGTTTTTTGGTCATCAATGGCAGCTTCATATCCAAATTTATTTGACTTAGCTTTTCGCCAACTTCTACCATTTTCATCAACTTATTCCCGTGAGGAATAACAATTATTCTCAACTACTCTACGTTAAAACGAAATATCGCAACAGACGTGACATGAAGCATGACCTACGTTGTTGTGCTTTAAGTGAAACAAAACCAAGAATCAAGAAGCTTGTCGATAATTAATCTGCAACATCACCCTTCATTCACACTGAGTAGAATTGTCTCCCAACTAGAGAGCACTTAATTGTCAAAATGTTATCAAATTTGTAAGATTCAAAGATTAAATCACATAGGGTAGGATTAGTAAACTTTTTCCATCCAGTGCATTTTTTGTTTCCTTCTTTTTTTGCTTATTCTTGAAACACACTTTAGCAAAATGCCCTTTTTAATTAATCTTATGATTGTAATTGTTAAATACAAGTAGACAGTCACGGTATTCACCGGCCAAGATTGCTGTGGGGGCCATAGACAAGGATCAGGTATGAAAAGTGGGTACCGATCAGAAAAAGTTTGGGAACCACTGTAATGCAGAATAATTATCGGTAAATACATGTTCGTGTTAGCAATTTTCATTCAAAAGACTTAAAACAATCCGAGACCCAGCACCAAACTCTTTAAAGTATAAAGTTTGAAGCCGATTTGTACTCCTCCGATAGATATCATGTAAATCTGTATATGTATCTAATGAAATTTGGGAGGTGAAGTCAAAGTAAGTTTTTTTGTTTAAATACATTAAAGGATCATTTCTTTTTAAGGCTGAAAAAATATTTTGAAGGGATAAAATTGTTCTAAAATCCACTATACGTAAGTTCCAGCAGGAGAAACGACATTTTTGATTGAATATACTATTGTGTTTTTTAGGAAATAGAAAGTGCCAAATAAGTTTCAACTAAATATTTACAAGGATGCCTTTTTCATCAGGTTTACGTGAAATTTTATGTGTCAGATGAAAACTCACCAGACCTCGTGTTTACCTAATAAATGCAAATAACAGGAATAGGGGTATAACGAAATCATTGGAATAATATTCATCAATTATGTCCAATTTTTTTTTAATTAACATTAGTCCATATTTTTATCTACAATATTAAATTTTGACATTACGGACATTAAAAATGGCGATTTTTTTATTTTCCCTCCCTCCCTACTTTAAATGGAATTATCGCTATTTTCAATCTTATAATCTAATTCTCTTTTGGTTAAAAACTCTAAAATAATTAAAAATACAAATACAAATAAAAAAAACATAAAATCCATGCAGAATAAAAAAAAAGACTTATAGTTTAACAGGACGAAAAGAAGAGAAAGTAAACACGAAAACAAGATAAAAAAGGGATTAATAAGAAAACGTTTAACGATGATTAAAGGCAACTTAATCAACTTAAAATAATTTTTTACTATAGGAAAAGATTAATCTCTGCTAGGAAAAATATTCAATCAGCATGTGCGCAAAGAAGATGAAATAAATGATTCCTTTTTTTGTTACAACGGTTTTTATGCCATGAATCTAATTTCTAGACGTTTTTTACACGCGATTAGAAGCAAGATTTGATTGAGAATATTTACATCATCATCATCAGACGAATGAGAAAAAGAGAGCGTTTTTTATTCCAAGAAGAAATCAGTGGAGTGAGTGATTAGCGCTAGACAGAATAATGAAGGATGCTACGCTTCAAGAAGTTCGTAGACGCCAAAGTGTGACAAGAGATGGTGTGCGAGCGAGCGAGCGTAATGATGATGATGACGATGACGAAAAAATCAAGACCCATCGATAAAAATTTTGTTTTCTACTGAAAGAGTGTGTGCCCAGGCACGCTGTTGCGTGCCATAAAATCCTCAAATGAGATGCGTAAATTTTTGATACTCAAAACTATTGGACCAAAATTTGGTAGAGATAATTTGACAAAGCGAGGGATTGCGATTTTTGTTGCTTAGCGTCTCCATCATAATACAAAAACGCAAAATTTCATTTGAATTATCTAAACGTTCATAAATAAAAACGTTGATATTGATTGACAAGTAGAGTAATGTTGTATTCTCTTTCAGTACTATGAAGAAACTTTCGGAATAACATCGCATACTCTTGTATATCTAATTTTGTATATTAAAAATATGCTTTTTCATGAAGGAATCATGTGTTGTATCGTGGTAAGGCGCCATTTTAAATATTGTACGACTTTAAGTGTGCGAAGAAAGAGAAAAGTTTGAGATTAACATGTTAGTTTAGCGAAGTTGGATTTTACGTTGTTAATATCAGGGTTAGGACGGATTAGAGCCGGCCTAGTGTTCGCGGGGCCCTATGCAAAATGGATTGCGCGGGGTCCAGTGTGGGTAGGAAAAAAGATTAAAAGTGAGAAATAAGATTTTGAAAGAAAGAAAAGGGATTTGTTTTATTACTTTTTCATTAACACAAAATGACGATTAAAGAAACTTTACTTTGCGAAGCTTGCGTTTAGCAAAATCATACAATATATCATCAAAATGAAAAATGAGAAGCGCGGGGCCCACTGCGGCGGCATAGGTTGCAGTGGCGTAAGACCGGCCCTGCGAGTCGGAACCGGTATCTAATTAGGGCGGTGAGTAAGGTTGGTTAGATACTGGGTTTCGATAACTCAAGGTCTCCGATTCAATCCCGCGTCAAGCCTTATTTTTTAATAGTTCGAGCTAATCGCAGTCGTATATTTTCCTGATAAATATAATATACATAGCATCAAAATGTTTACAGTCACACCTGCTGAAAGAGTCACTTTCATAAGAGAGACATAGACAACCTGAACAAGAGCGCTGCTATCTTTCGTAAGTTCCAAATAAATTTTCCTTGATCTCTTATTCAATTTTGAAATCTATAGAGGGGCGTGAGTAGGGTTGGTTAGATGCTGGATTCGATAACTCACGGTCTTGGGTTCGATTCCGCATCAAACCTGCTTTGCTCATAGTTCGATAGAAGCGGCGCAATTGTGCCTTCTCGATGAAAACACCCTATGGTAGTTTACCTTCAATTTTGAAATCTATAAGAGCGCCCCACCTGTCTAACGCAGTCACACGCCATCCCATTTTAGCTGAAGGACGACAACTAATATGAAAAGAAGACATATTATGTTTATTTCTTTTCATTTGAAAACAAGCAACATTTTTCAAGGTTTTTGTTCTTGCATGTACTTGAGGACTTTTACCTTTTTTGAAGATTTGGATGGAAGACATTTTTTCTTTTCAGGTTCTACTACAAATTTCATTTAGCTAATTTATTATAATTAGTTTTCATTTAAAAATTATGAGCATATAGCAAATAAAATCTTGTTTTGGGATATTAAGTGCAGACGCATATTTTATAAATACATTTTTACGGATTAGAAAGAGGTAGAATCGTTTTTCAATGATTCCATTTCCAATACTCCCATTTTCAGAGATTCGTTTAAATACGCTTATAAAGTACTTGATCAAATTCACAAAGAATTGCATTTTATAAGTTTTGTACTCTTTAGGGTGGTAATAATAGTAGAAGTAGAACTGACAAATCAGAATACAAAGTTTCTTCATTTTTGTTTTGAGAATTTCAATGGATTATTTTATATCATTTTCATTGCTGACACAATGGACATTTTAGGGGTGACTGAGATTAGAAGTAACTTTATTGACTGTGACTTCGATGGGCCAAAGAAGAATCAAGGGGGTGGTGTTGGTGCTTATATTAATGAAGGATTTAGTTTCCAAATTTGTGACAAATTTGATGTAAACTTTCAAAGCTTTGAATATATAGTAAATGAAAATTTTCATCCCATAAAAATTGGTTGCTCATTTACAAACCCTTCTGTTCTGGTATTCGAACATTTGAAAAGGAATTTCAAGAAATGGCTCTCACCTTAGATTAGAGAGTCGTTGTATACGTTTATTTATTTTAGGTGACTTATTGATATTTGTTATAAAAATAGTTTTATCAACAACATACACGAAATGGGCCTTGAACCAGCCATTAAATTATGCACTAGATATGGTCACAACTCGCATACAGTAATTGATAACATTTTAGCACCAATATCTCATTTACAAAGATTTTGCGGTATAGTAAAAGTCGGTATTTCTGATCATTTTCTCTGTCTCACTAATTTGTTTTCCATCTCATTTTAGATTCTATTCCAAATAATAATAATAACCGCAGAGTCAATGGTCAAATGAATTTTCCTATTTTACCAAAATTTATTCAAAGAAAGTTGGTACCTCAGCTCTCTTTGCCATTTAGACGTTAACACTTTTTGATCACTTTTAATGCAAAAATAGAAAAAAACTTATTGATATAGCCTTTCGTTTTAAAAAAATTAATGATAACTTAGCTTCCGTAAAAATTTTTTGTAAGCCTTGGTATAATAACGAACTAAAACTTATTAAGTTTAACAAAGAGAAGCTGTTTAAAAAGTACATTCTAGATAAAAATGAATATAATAGAAAAGAATACGAAAGTATGAAAAACATATACTATATAATATAAAGATAGGATTTCATAAAAACTTATACTATAATACCTTGTTTCAAAAATAACCAAAATAGCATTAAAAAGACTTGAAACGTTATAAATGAAATGTTAGGCACGCGCAAAAAGAATAATACAGTTTGCATTCACGCGGATGAATTTCCTAATTACTTTTTCACTTCTTACAATTATAATGATGAAGTTTTTTCATACGATAAAGAATATATAAAGTCCTATCCCAATTCATTTTATTTTAATAAAATTTGTATTTTAAAGAAATATTAATTGCTTGTAACGAAATGAAGACCAAGAATTCATCTGGCCATTATGGTGTATCTAACAAAATAGGCAAAATTGTCGTTCCCTTTATTTTGAATAATCTACTTCACCTATTCAATAAAATGTACAAAGATGAGACATACCCAGAAACATTAAAATTAACAAATATAATACCTGTAGTATATAAATCTGGTAACAAATCTGAACCCTGGTAATTATCGTCCGATATCAATTCAACCATTTTTTGGCAAACTCTTTGAAAAAATGATATTCACTAGGATGAACATTTTTATTTCTAAATATGATTTATTGAATAGTAATCAATTCGGTTTTAGATCCAAAGCATCCACACAAGATGATATTGCAGCTGTTCTCAGTGATATTAACCCCCCAGCGTATGAACACAAATGACAAGTTTGCTTCTAGACTTAAGCAAAGCTTTTGATCGGATTAATCATAAATTGTTTATTTTAAAATTAGAGAAATATGGCTGTAGAGGTAAGTTCTTAAATTTAATCAAAAATTATTTATCTGATAGGAAAAAATAAATGGAGAAAATTCTAGGATTAATTGTTCAAACAATGGCGTTCCCCAAAGCTCTTTTCTAGTACCTCTTCTCTATATTTAGCCTTATAAGGACAATAATTTCAGTCTTTAAGTGTATGCTGATGATCGTGTACTTACATAAATGATCTAAAAAATTATGAATCTATAATGTTGATAAAGTACATTTATTTCTTGATAAAGTTAATAGCTGTTGTGTCCACAATTACCTCTCCACCCATATGAATTAAACTCAATACACGGTATATAATTATAGATGGCATAGTCTTGCATTAAATTTTAAAGTGTCTCATACTACTTTGGAAGAAGTTAAGTTACTTGGAGGTATCTTACAATCCAACTTATCTTTTATTATACACTTTAAAAAGGCTATCATCAAGGATGTATCCATGTTTTAATATTCTTTCAATCAAAAATTAGTTATTGTAACTTAATTTGGGCTTCAAATAGCATATACTAATAAGCAACAGTCTTTACAAAACAGAGCTTTCAAATTCGTTGAAAGTGAGCAACCAGATGTCATAAGAAAAAGATATGGTATTCTTACCATCGAGCAACTTAATCGCATGACACTTTCAACTTTTATGTACAAAATTTTATTTCCCACAACTTGAGAAATAATGATGATATTTTGTGAAACACTCCCCATATACGCAATAGCATTCTCCCCAAAGCCATTAACATTTGGAATTGTTATTGGATATTTACAAAATATGAAATCCTTGAAAAAAACTTAAAACAAACACACTTATGTGGATTGGATTAGTTGGTCAATTTGCGATTCCTATTTATCACATGATGGAGAATGATTTATTGATTTTCGTTTGTTCCAATTATTTTTTGTGTTTTCGCTTTTCCCTTTTTGTTTAGATCCAATCCAGTCACGCATTCTTGATTTCATCTCAGTCCTGCCCTCAAACTTTTTAAAAGTATTTCATTTTTTCTTTCAATTGCGCATCACTATAACTTATAATGATTAAGGATTTGTACTAAACATATAAACTTCCTTTTATTTGATTCTAAATTTTTTTACTTGTTTGGAGAACAAACAAATTTTGAATAAAAATATCAAGAATTTTTTATTGATCTCTTCTTAAGTGAGCTGATCCTGTCTCGCTCAAACAGGTTAGACTGTAATTATAAAAAATTATTCTTAATATACTTAAATTTTTTTTATTTGAAACCGAAGACTCAGACTCCCATGCCTTAGAACCCACAGCCCATATACGATATCTATTCAAAAGATCAGCATGGTTCACTTACAGCTTCACAAACACAATCAATGATCAAGGCGAGATAGAAATGGAAAGAGAAAAGAAATAATCGATCCGGAAAAACGCAATTTCATCAAATCTAAAAAAATCCCTAATCAAAGAAGAACTGATCAAAAGGATATGATGAATGAAAAGATTACACACACCACCTCTCTCATATATCTTGGGTAAATGATATGCAAGTGTAATCATAATTCGTTACACTAAATGCCTAGTCTTGCCATGAAATCGGTGAAGCTTGTATTTCAAGGGTTAACAGCAGAGATATATAGAACCATAGTTAGTCTAACACGCGTATCTAAAAAGATCAACAAGCAAACTCGATAAGTAGTAATGATTTTCTTATTGATCGAAGGTCGTCGTCGTCGTCGTCGTCAAATAGTCTTTATTTACAATTTGTCCTTGGCCTTGTTCGCTATTCTTAATTAAAAGGATGAGAAACAAATTTTTAATTTTAAATTATTCATAACTAAGGCGCGATTAGAACAGATGGCGCGTCTAAAAGCTAATTATTATTGAATGCTTAGATAGAAAAGCCTTCATCCACGTTATACATTTTTTTTCTAGCCAGCTTCATGCGAAAAAATTTTCCAGGATATATACGTTTGCTGATTTGAATATTTTTTTGTAAAAAAAAAATTTAGATTTAAGTTTTTGTCATCGCCTACATTGATTAAAATACTTCAAAAAAAAGAAGCAGACTTGAGCTCCAAAATTTTATTGCCCAACTCTCGACCAACTCTCTTACTTACTCTCTGAATCCACCAACTCTCGACTTTGATTGACAGATTCCACTTGCCACCGCTGCATATCAAGACTTAGACTCTATGTTCAAACAAAGCGAACTTGGTTTTCTGAAAAAAGAGTTGCATCTCAGATCCATAACACGATATGAATTAGAGTTCCTTGAGTAATTATAGAGTAAAAAACCTCCTAAAAAAGATGCCGTCAAACTTTTATGGAGTATGCGCGCAATTTTATTATTCTTTATCAATAATGCGATAATTTTTATTAAAAAGAAAAGTTTAAAATGGCCGGTAATTTTTATTTTTTCTATAGTTAACCGATTAACTCAAATTTAAATACAAAATTAATCTTATTTTCATTATTATTTATGTAAAAACTGCATTTATATTAGCATTAGGCCTCTTCGATATCAAAAACCTAAAAAAAATTAACAAACTTTTAGCATAGAAAGTCATCAATGCACCATTTCGGTTGGACACCCACGCTCTGAAGCAGGAAATGCCGTTGTATATAGAAAATTGAGGAAAAATGCTATAAAACATTTTTATCTATGCTATAAAATTTAGGGAACCTATTTCTAGGTTCACACCTTGTATAAGTTACATCTTAGGCAGATACGCGCATAATCTTTTTCTTCACTGAACTACTTAAGACTGAAACACTATGCCGCGTATTTAAAGAAAAATTCGTTTAGAATTTATTTTATCATTTATATATTCATTTTTTACATACCCACTCTCTCTTCATAGTTTTATTGGGCTAGTTAAATTGTTATTAAAATTTTCAAATCAAGCTATTGTTTCTCATTTCATTTTAGTTTGACCTACAGAAGTTGAGACATGGACCATTCAATTTGTCTCAATGAGGTCTGTAATTAAGTACATCTAACTTGAGGAAAATGAGAGATGGATGCAAAAAACAGGCCAAAAATTAGTTGAATTGAGATGGATGATTCTTGTCAATTTGGTATAATAACATGGTTGTGAAAAAATCACCCTTCAAAGAGAAAGATAAAAAATGGTATCAGGAAAAACAAAATATTCTCAGAATGATGGAGAAAAATTAATGGAATAGATTAAAGATGTAATCAAAAAATATGCTGATAATCATAAAATGGAGGATGTGTTTAGCAACATCAGCAATTTATTAAAATTTACGAACCATGTGTACTTTCTCACGCCAAAGGAATTATAATGAAGCAATAAAATGGCACCGAAAGAGATGATATAGAGAGAATATGCAATGGATAACATCTTTATAAATTCATTTTATTTAAAAAGAAAAATATAAAAGGTCTACTCTTTGCCGAGAGATCAAGAAACTTCAGAAATCACATATTTGTTTTTGGAAACTTTGTGTCAGATAGAAGAGACATGAGAATCATAGTCAGTATCTAATGATTTCACACGCACAAACACACATCGTATGGAACTCTGTATGAAATGATTTTCGAACTGAAGTCTGGGTAAGATGGGAGTCTTTAAATGAAGAAAAGCTGATTAATTTCATTTTTAACCTTGCTCAAAAACTTTGTTAGAAAACTCTTTTTTAAGAAAATATTTTTATAGCTTTTTTTTTTATCTCTCGTCAAAAGTTAAGAACTGGAGGGTGTACAATTCGTTCTAAATGGACGATTATTTGAAATATCAGCTTCATTAAGTTCGCATACTGAAGGCAGAATCTAGTTAAACAAGAAAACATTTATTCTGAATTAAACGTGATGTTCGAACTTTTAACCAGCCAACTGAATTTAGATACTGAAATCACAGAAGACGTTTTGCAGAACAATAAAAGACCCCATTATATATAAAAATGTTTTATCTAGAAAAAAAAGAACCCAAACTTTTCCTACTAGTAAAAATTATCAATCAAATTTTTTTTTAAATTAATCATTTAAAAGTTTATCAAATAAAATATTAATTTTGTTGAGGAAAGGTTCGGAAATTGAAAAAAATGTGATTATGGTAAAAAGCTCTGTTAATGTGACTACTTTCCCATCTTCATATCTTGTTAAACCAAATTTGATACTAAGATATAATTATTTTTAATTATTAATTTGAAAGCATTCAGCCATGCTTTTATCTGCATTCAAAAAGTCGAAATCGACTTAATGTTATTGATAGAGGAGATCTAAGATTATCATTGACTTCATTCGAAACTGACATATCAAGTTTAACATCAAGTTTTTTTTATTTTTAAAATTCAATTTCTTAAAACGGTTTACTTTTTTTAAAATATTTTTTAATAAATAAAACTATTTAAAAAATTAATTTGGTAGTAATTATAAATAAGGGGTCCAAAATTTTTTTTTAAAAAATGCATAGACTTCCATATCAGCCACAAGGTTGGTGTTTATCTTGTTTTTTTTTTAACTTTTTTCTTTTTTAGTTGGGTTTGAGATTACTAAAATTAATTCTGACATCATAGTATAACATTATCTATACGACTTCTTTTATTACATAAAATTTTAACTACAGTACTAAATCGTTTTTGGTCACTTAAAAAAAGTAGAAAGAAAATTTAAACTTTTTTGGATACCATACTTACAATTTCTAGTTATAACTAACACCTTGTACGCACAATTAAGGATACGATTACCACCAGAAAAATATGCTGAGAAATGTACTCTACTTACTACTAAATTGATTTGAGACCGTAATGGTACATTCAATTCATAAGTAAATAAAGATCGTTAAATCTAACCGTTGACGACTAGTTGGTTTATGATCACGCACAACCCCTAGACGCCAGTTCAAACCTCATAGTTTTTACATAAAGCGTTGAGGTGATGAAGCTTCAATGGCCGATATTTTTTAATTGTTTCTATCGACTCCATTAATTGAAACATATTTTTCTCATTTTTAAATGTCCCTGGTTTACATGAACTAACATTGATGTGTCCCTGATTTATATGAAATAGCATTGATGTATGTCCTTGGTTTACATAAACTAACCTTGGTGTATGTCCTTGTAACCTTGATGCTGTTACCTTCATGCAATTAATTCTTCACTGCAACTAACGTTGGTGCTGTTACCTTCATGAGATTCCCCTTAATATATAACTTAGATGAACAATTAATAATGACCTGAAGAGGTCTATTACATTAGCTTTAGTAGTATATAAACACCTTTACTTTTTACAATATCACTATTTTATTTGTCGTAATGCTTATCTCTCTCACCCATCTTTTGGTGGCCATAATATGGAAAAGCTGTTGAAGCCGTCAATGTTTGATGTTGATCATAAGTCTTCTAATTCTGAAAGAGAATGGGAGCACTGATTGAATTAAACAATTCGTAACTTAAAGCAACTATTCTTTCGTTGTTTGCAGAGCTTGCTCGGTAAACAGAATATCTATGGCAATATTAAAATTTTTTGACATATTTTAAATAATTTATTAAATTAAAAAAAACATTTTAGAGCTCTAAAATCTTTTATGCCATGATAGTCAATTATTTTACTTATAATAGTTTTAATAGAATGTACATTTTTAAGATATCACTAGTGATCGTTTATTATACAACAGTTCAATAGAATAGAGAAATATTCTTTAAAAACTTATCTCAGGTGGGTTATTAAATAGCACTTGGTTTGATTCTGCTTCCAACAAGAAAATACAATTTTAAATTTTACGATCCCATCTGATAAGAATGATTACCATGAGGTCTAAAAACAATGTTTGTAAATAAGATTAAGAAAAGCTTTATTCTATTTATAATTATATCACAAGTCGGTAATAAGTCTTTAGAATGAATTAAACACTCATAAACAAGCTATATTTTGAAACTTACGATTAGTAAGGCACCATTTAAGATTTAACTAAAAAAAGAATTATAAAAATTTTTATTAAATATAATTTTTAAAATAGAATTCGAAATATATTTAACAATAATAACTAAAAAGAATTTATTTTATTGAATAGGAAACAAGAAAAAACCTTATTTTATTATTTAATTGATTGCTTTGATAAATTTTACAAATAACAGTTAGGATTGGGTATTTTAATAGAAGTTTATAAATGATATTTGGAGCATGGCCTTCATTCGTATTTTTAAAATTCTCACGGCCCATGTCATCTAATGTTTACATATTCAAAATGTTACTGTATTTCAAGTAAGAAAGCTGAAAAGATCACAACTGAATTTGATCATTTGTCTACTGTCTTACACAAAGCCATACCATCACTCATTTATTATTGAATAAAGTTTTAACACACTCATATTTTTGCATCTCTGAGAGTTTTTTTTCGTATTGTGTTGAAACATCTGAAATTTCTCTGGCATTAATTCAAAAATGAATTTGTTTATGATCTGAAAATTTTCAAAATGAGATCCCAACATTTTCAGATGAGCCACAGGGAGCAGTAAAGGAGCATCACCCAGTCACCTTACATTTAATAACAAATAAAACTAATACAAACATTAAAAATTTTTTTGACAAGCCTCAATAAACCTAACGAGGCCAATTTTTATATCTTTGCATCCAGAAAAGTTTTATTTAATCTTTGAACTTGTTATTTAGAATTTCAAAATATTTGTTAATGTCACAGACTTAATAAATCTTAACAGATATGAAGATTATTTAAAAAATCACTTACAGCATCAAATAATTATATGAAACATTTTAAGCTTATGTCATTGTGGAGTAGGAGTTTCTCATTGTGTGCATTTTTATTTTCACAATATGTTTTAAGAGACGCTGACATTAGGCTTTGGCCTTGAAGGGGTGACAGATGTACCTGTTTTGACGTCGCTCAGCAATGCAGGATTTATACGGATATAGGTTTTTCATTAACTAATCTTCTGTTTTAAAAAATGAGGTTCAAAAAATTTAACTATATATGTCATTCATTACTTATCTCTTTTTTTAGTATAAAACTTTTAGCCCCTCATTTCCCTCAACTAAAATTTATATTGTAAAAAATTGGCTGAATCATATGCTTTCAAACTTTGTAACATTTGCTAAAATCGGTAGCTCCATCTTTTGATTCTATTTTTAAAGTAGTTGAATCACCCTCTCATGACAAAAAACTATCAATCAAAATTAAATGTACACTTTTTTCAAAAAATTTTTTTATTAAAATGTCTCTAACTCATAACTTAGTGTTTACAATAGGTATACTCTTCAAAATTTATTATCATATATTATATTGGAACACATAACACTTATACACTAATAAAAATTTTGGTTGATGATAAAATTATTTATCAAAACATTGATTCAAATTTTAAATAAAATTAAATCTTTCAAAAAATTTAATTTTATTTAAAATTAAAAAATTTTATTAAATTTTTTTTTGATTCAAATTTTAAATAAAATTAAATTTTTCTCGTACACACGAAACCTCACTTTCTTCTTTTTGCAACGCTTACTCTTCTCCCTCAAACCCATTAGCCATTTCTTCTAATTTCTCCCAATCACTAACTCTTACTATATCCACACTGCCGTCAACATATTATTTTTCTTATGCTCTAACAACCTATATCTCGCTGATAACTCTAAAAACCCTACATACCAACGTAACACTTCACACATTGACCTCACAATAACCACTTCAAATACTCTCAATCTCATATTTAATTGCTCCATCTCCGACATTCCATCAGCTTCAGATCACTCCTTCATAACTTTTTATCTTATCATAAACACAACAACTATCAAAAACTATAACAACAAAAAAGGATATCACTCACTGGCTCACGTATCTCAACACTCACAACAACTCACTGCCAACATTACCATCTCTCTCCTTTTCCACCACCATCGATAAAGTGACACTATCCATCAATGATCATGTTTTACATTCCATCTTATTCTCCACTCCCATCAACTTATTTCTTAAAAGAATACATGCCTATTTCTGGACATATAAACTAATCGTGTTAAAAACAAACTGAAACGCATTGTTAAAACCCAAGAAAATCCCTCACCCCCTCAATTATTTCCCTCCATTCTGCTGCTAAAAAAGAATACAACAATACTTCAGACTAAAAATAACGCATGGTTAAAATTCACCAGCCAGCACTCAAACAATCCATGGTACATCACCAATAGGTTAACTAAAAAGAAATAACCTTCTATTCTCCCTGAAACAATACCTCCCTGCTCATCCGATCATACCAGACACTATAACCCTCCATTTCTATCGACAATCTTTCCCACTCACTCGACCTCTTCTGACCTCCACTTCCACCACACAATCCGGGAACACTCTAAAAATATCATACACTCCATCCAAAACCCTACCTTTCCTCCAATCACACTAAACGAATTAAACACATCAGTAAATTCTCTCAGAACAAATGCTTCATCTATTTCGACCTTATCTCACCCAAACACATTAAAAAATCAATACAAATTCTAAATAAATATTTTCTCCTTATTTTCAATGCATGCCTTACTTACTCACATTTTCCCAACCTTTGGAAAATTGATAAACTCATACTCATTCCTAATCCCAATAAAGATTTAAACTTCATTCAAAATTGGCGACCAATCACCTTGCCAATTCTAGGCAAATTTTCGAAAAAATCATTCGCAAATGTCTACTCCACTACATCCTATCCCGCAACCTCATCCATCATACGCAATTTGGATACCTTCTTAACAAAAATGCGAAAACAGTACTATCTCATCTAACCATCTGCTTTGACTCTTCCCTTTCTACTCAGAAAACTTCTACAAATTTCCTAGACATAGACTATGTTTTCAACTCAGCCTGGCATCCGGCCATCATCACAAACATCAGCTAACCCTATTTACTCCTCGAGGAGGATGTCTTTCCGATATCCTCTAGCTAGTTCTCATAGACCCGCTTCTCGATCTAATCTACATCAACACAGATTTCTCTCAATGTTTTTCTGATGACATATAATTCATTTTCATCAGTAACTCTCAACAAGAAAACCTCACCAAATCCTCTTCATTTTTACTAAGGTTACAAGAAAGAGTAAACACATATATGATATTTTTAATTCCAGCAAAACCAGCCTCATTCACTTCACACGCAAACAGACAGAAAATTTACCCCTTCATTACCTCTACTTCTATACCTGTCTCAAAGACTATCAAAAATCTAGGACTTAACCTTTAGTCCAATCTAAAATTTTCAATTCACTTTAAAGTAATATACCAGTAACTCTCAGTCACCCTTTTTTCAATTAAAAGACCTATCTCTTATAAATGGAGCCTTCGTCCCCAAACACACCAAATACATATACTCATCAGTAATTTTCTCAGTCTAGAAATTCTAACAAACATCCTACCATTACAACTACAACTCAAAAAAACTATTATTAAACGCTTCAACTTGACATACAACTTACTTCCCCCGTTCTTCCGATCACACTCCACAACACTACTCAATCATATTCTTTCTACTTTACTCTATTAACAAAATATGCACCAAATATTGCTACCTACCTAGTTCATCTCTCTATACATCCATCTCTTTTAACTCACCCATCTGCACAAAATCCATTCAAAACCTCTATATGCAAAATCAATTTTTTGCAAAACAATCAATTTCATACCTTCGCTCTACTTCTTCACCAACCTCCCTACGCATCTTCACAGACGCCTCAAAGAAGTCCCTAAGTACCTCCTTTGCTTACGCCTTCTTCAAAGGCTCTTCCACTCACCCCTTTTACACCCATCGCTCCCGATTAAATCCTCTACTCTCAATCTCCGAATGCGAGATCTTTAGCCTTTTACACGCCTGCACTACGATAACTAACAACATTAACCACCTCCTTCCCCACTTTACTACCATCCATTTCTATACCGATGCACAAAACATAATCCACGATCTCTCTCTATCACACAACATCCCCTTACCCTCATTTCAACTCGCTTCCTCCCTAATCAATCTTACAAAACATTTCCACCTACACCTATATTGGTGCCCTGCTCACCTAAACATACAGAGAAAACTCCCTCGTAGACTACTTAACCTCAAACTTACACCCAACCTCTCATAACTCTCTTATCAACTCCCTACCTCTAAAAACGTTTCTAACGCACATTCACTTATCCTCTCTAGAAGAATGGCAGATGTCCATATCTTCATCTCAAAATGCACTAATCTCCTCTTTACCACACATCAGCACAATACACACAACTTTCAAAAATAAAAAATTACACCACCGCGTTCAACCATTCGTTGGCTATCAGGCCACTGCCCATGCAAAGTATATCTCTTCCGAATTAAAGTTAGCGAAAATCCATACTGTCGTTTCGGATGCGACACAATAGAAACGCCATACCATCTCATCTTCACATGTCAAATCTTCTCTTATCATCGCCAAGATTCCAACTCTCCAACTAAAAATGCACTAACCAACTCTCAAGCTTAGGCGAGCATATCATCAGCACACGCTGGAAAGTGCTTTGAGATCTACCTACCTACCAAATCGACCATGCTGATTTCATTTCTGAATCCTTTTTATACAATTAGGGTGTAAAAATTTCTGAAAGTGTCAATCAAATTTGTCATTTATGCCTGAAAATTGTATCGAAGAATAATATTCAATTTCTAAATAAAATATATATTTTATACTAAATCATGCATGCTGATTTCATTTCCTTACTAAGTTTATGCATCCATAGAGTATCAAAATATCTGAAAAGTTTCAATCATTTTTTCCATTTACCCTTGACATTTTTCTCCAAATTTATTATATAAAATTTTAAATACAATATACAATTGAAATTTTTTTTATTTTTATACTAAATTATGTATGCCAAATTGAATTGTGGATTCATTTTTCGGTTTACGTCTGAGAAAGTGTCTCGAAAAACAGTTTACCCACAATTTAAATAAATTTTTTTTTTTAATAAAATAAACATGCTGATTTTATTTCTTATCTCAATAAAATATATTATCATATGTTATATTTAAATATATTATTAAGCCATGCTGATTTTATTTTTTGGATTAAGTTTTCGGAATTAAGATGCGAATATGTCAATCAAATTTTATAATTTAATCCTGAAAATTTCCTTCAAAACATTTATTCACATTTTAAGTAAAATATTTTTAAACTAAACTGACCTTGTATGATGCCATTTTTTAGCTAAATTTTCATCATTACTGTAAAAAAATGTGTCAAATTGCATATATTTTTAAATTATCTCATAATATTTTCTATATTTTTATTACGATGCTCAGTTCATTTCAGGACTTAGTTTTCCCAATCAGTATATGCATAATGTGAAGTAGATTGACATCCCTATCTATTAGATGCATAAAATCATTTTTATATCAAGAAATAAAATTAACAAAAATAACGCCATGTCATGAAGAAATAGAGAAAGGCCGATTTACTAAATTGAAAAGAAAATTGTTCCAAGGGGATAAAAAAATTTGTCCCCGTAAATTAACCATGTTCCAATTGCTGTGTAAGATAAGTTATGTTTTAAAATAATGGGAAAATAGTTTTGGCGTTAACCCATTTACGACCAATGTTCCTATTTTGGAACATAAGTAATTTCATCTTCGTCTGCTTTTTTCAATGACTTTGAATATAAATCGTCTGCGTTTTTTTAGATATCGTCTGCTTTGCTTGGTCTTAAATGGGTTAAATCAACTATGAAAGCTAATTTTCTGACAAGTGGAAGTTTGGGTGGGTTAATTACCATAATTTGGTTATTACAAAATTAATAATTAGGATTAAAAATAATTATTTAACATATTAAGATTTTTATTAATAATTAGGACGATGTTAAGCCAAAAAAGGTGGAATTATAATATATTTTCAAGTTTAAATATTTGGCATTGATTTATAGCTTTGATTGATTGATTTTTTGTCAGGTTTGATTGATTTTAATTAAAAATAAATGTCACCATGAGATTCGCAACAAGTCACTGAGGAAATAAAATAGCTTGTCACAAATACGTTTAAGGATGAAAAAAAATGAAAAATGTTATGCTATGTTATCTTCCAAAGCTGGACAGATAGTAAGGAACATCACAATCAGGGATCGAATCCAGACCTTCTAGATAAAGACCCCAAGGTCTTACCACTATGCCATCTGTAAGAGAGGCGAATTAAAGTAAAGATAGAAAGTGTTCTTTGTTAAAATGTGGTCGCATATGAAAGTCGAATAAGTTCAGTCAAGATAAAAAGAGCCATTTTACTAGCATATTCCGACAAAAAATACAATGGAGACGCAAAAAAATCCATTAACTTTTTTTAGAATAAATGTATCAGAAGGCCTATTTGATACTAAACTCTATGTAAGCTATACTTTTAATATAAAGTTAATGTGATTTCTGTTCTTGAAGTTCGTGGCAAATATTTTCTATGTGTTGGGGCTATAAGATGTAACTTAAAACTGCAGGCTTTCACTTCTGAGACGACAGCGGTATTTAGATTTTTTAAAGTTCATGTTTGAAAAAACTTTCTCGTACAATTATGCTGAACCAAATAACGATAAGATTCCAAATGCCAACTTCTTCATGTTAATATATGTGTCAGGAATGTCATTCGATGCTTTAAAAATAAGTTTTCCGGTTTGGGGAGTATTTCAATCTCACTCCATTTGTGTTCTAATATTATTTGATTTCATATGTCAACGATTTTCCTTTGTGATACTTCACCAACATGAAAAAGAAAACCGTTATAAGTAGCATTAGAAAACACAATCCCTGCTGCCAACCTCTTAGACACCCGGCAAAGCAGTTCACTTTATTTCCTTTGATTTCAATTAAAAATGGGATATTGTCTGTTCTCCATCTTTGATCATTGGCATTTAAAGGAGTAGACGCGCTTTCAAAGTCAAATGTTGCATGCTCACGGCAAACGACCACTATCAACTGTCTTATTTTGTGGTAGCAGCTTCTGTTTTGTTCGGTACAAAAGGAGAAATCTCGAGAAATCGTTTTTTCCTCAATATGTCCGTGACCCAAATATTTAACAGAGCCGATATTTAAAGTTCTTGAGTTCCTACAATTTTTCTTCAGAACGTATCAGCATGAAAACGTTGTAATTGCATTTTCGATGGGCAAAAAAGTAACCAGTGTGGCTCTTTTGAATAAACGATAATTTTCTTCATGACATCAAAATCGAACAAAAATAATCGATGAATATCCAATAATTATTTCTTTTGATTTTAAATTGGGCTATTTTACTAAAAAAAATTTCAATCAAATAGCTTTGGGATTAAAAAATATCACAATTTTAACCCTTATATTTAGAGCGGACGATTTTTTATGACTGCAGTCACAACGGTTGTTAATGGGTTAATCATAAGAAGAAATGAGAAATTCAGAAAAAGTATTAATATTGCATATGTTTCATAAAAATTTAAATGCAATAATTCATTTAAAAGCTTTAAAGTCACCATAAAAACTTCTGTAACTAATCATACCATTACTTATTTTGGAAAAAGTGTGCAATGTTACATATTAGGAGTGGAAACTAGTATCTATTTTGGGACTTTGTTTCTACATCACACTGCTGGCTATAGAGATAAAATGTAAAGTAAATATTCTTAAAGGTTGGGTTTGTTTTCAACAAAGAATGTCAGATTATATACGATTCTATATTTTCAAACGAATACCAGTTGTTTATTTCGATTCTTTATATAAGTGTCAGTGGCGGTTCCAGAAATTTCTTATAGAAGGGGGGGGAGGTGGCCGAAATCTATTTAAATTTTTTGCAATTTTGCTAAAAGTCCTCAGAGAATACGACATCTGTATTATGTCTTTTAGATTTCGACTTGTCATATCGTTGATATAAACGTAATCAACTACCAACCCGTATTGTTTTAGGAAAAAAACAAAATTAGTAAGGGTAATTTTCGAAGCCATTTTTCCAAGGGTTGACTTTTTTCCAAAAAGGAGTCGTTATTGGCTTTCCATTATTTCAATTGGATTTTCCATCATCTCCCTTGTTAAATTTGTCATTCTTATTTTTAAGTTGGCTTGACTGCTGCGCCAAGAACTGGTAGAATACGCCGCACCAAAGTTATCACATCGAAGGGCGACACTACTTAACTTATATTGTTCCCACATTTCTTGAAATAAATTTTATATTGCAAAATATCTTTAAAATTTTTTTATCAGAATTGGAAGTGGACCCGCCATCAGTACTAGAGACTATGAACCTATAAACCAATTAACATATGCATAAAAACCTTTGAAAATGTCAATTTATGCTTCTAAATCATATTCAACTTCTTTGTAGCTAACTCCTTCATATATCTTATTTTCTTTAGATATCCTATGGAGAATTTTTTCCTAAGTTGACAAATGAACATTTTTTGAACCACTATATAATTTAGAAAAGTATATCTCTACACAAAACTTTGTCAGGACTACACGGAATCACCGTTCCAGAAAAGTAGACTAAAAATTAAAGCACGTTGTTGTTGAAATCGCTTGGAAAGGATTCATTTTTAGATTTAATCAAATATGGTGCATTTTAAGAAAAAAATTATATGAACAGGAAGGCTGCTACCTTCTTTGGAATCCTTTGGCTAATAAAAGAATATAAATATAAACCTGAAATTCATCCATCATATTCGGAAGGATTTCAGTTATCTTCCTCAACATATGAGGTATTACACGCTCAGCGCCGTGTAACACTTGAACCTGAAATCTAATTCAAATGAGACATCTTTCATTTGACAAGCTAAATAACTGGAATTCGGGTCCCCCCTCAAGGTATGAGGTATTGGCCGCTCAAAGGCGGGGGTGTCATGTGAGCCAGCAATCTCACACTCATTGTTGCCCGATTTTTGACATCTCGCTAATCCTGAACTATATGAACTCTGTTGTTATTAATTGAATGATTATTATTAATCACGAAACCCTGACCGACTCGACTTTAGACTTGGTAATTTTGGTTTAAATTTGGAAGAAGGGGTTATTGAACTCAGCGAACAAAAATATTTTTTGCAAGTTTTCTGGGATAAAACAATTTCATATTTTGTCATCGATTTTAGATTGAGGTTGATTATCAGATGGTGTTTTCAAAAGATGTTGAAATATGTTTGCAAAAATTTTAGCTCAGAAAAGTCGCAAAAAAAAGTTTTTTTTGTTGTGAAAGCTCGCTAACTTAAAATGTGTTGTTATTTAAAAATAATATGTCGAAAAAAGAATGTCTAGAGGTGTATCTTCTGGAATTATTACCTTATTTTTCATCGCCCTTTTTAGAATTTTCAGAGATTCTTTGAAGTATTCAAAAAGGGTTTTGGTGGAAACATTTTCATCATTGGTGTATCTATATAAGAAATCTTTCTCAGTGATTGAGTTTCCTTCTTCTAGGAGGTGGATAAACTTTTTTATTTGTGGTCTGGATTTTGTGAGATCACATGCTTTGATGGGTTGCTCTTGGCAATGCGAAGCACTCAGCTGTAAAGTGATGAAGTGCGCTTTGAAGTAGCGAATGAATCCAGTGTCCTTGATCATGTGATAAAGGAAGCCAGGATCGAAATTATCTTCGTGTCTTTTCATTGGTGGAGAAATTTTGAGATATTTTGCCAGTGACTTCCACCATTCTTTGTTGTAGTCGCTTTCTTTCATCTCCCCGCAAAACACCTTTTTCCTCCAATCCTCGTAGGAGAGAGAAAACATGATTTCGGGAAAAGCCTCAAAAGCTTCGTACATTAAGAAATCTTTTTCTGTCTTTTCGTTCATTCCGCCTTTGTAGATGCCAATCTTCTTCAAGTTGTTGAGTGATAAGTATACGGTGTGGAATGAATTTCCGATTGATTCGTGCAAGCTTGCACTTGCTCCATTGTCCCCTGCTATATAGTAGTGTATGTGCCCTAATTCGTGAAATATCGTTTTCCAAGTGAACAAACTTGGTTTAGAACAAATCACAATATTATATTCATCTCCTCTTCTCATCGCTCTTGGCCAACAGTCCATTCCTTCCACTTTTTCGAAAACAGAAAGTCTCCAAAATGAATCAGGCAGCCTTGGAAATCCATAGGACTCGTATATCCGCTGTGTCTCTACTGTTAATTGCTTTGTTGTTCTGAACTTCTTTTTTATGCTCCAATTAATATCTGTTATCATGTTTTCACTTGCTGGAAATAACTTTTCAAAATGCGAAGTCCATGTTTCACCAAAGGATGGAGAAAGAACGTGCACCGGTATCAATTCCTTCCTAAATACTCTCATCTTGTAGTAATAATGTAAGCGATCCTTTACATAAGAATGAAATAAGTTAAATGGCTCTTCCACTTCCTTGAATATTGGCTCAAAGTACTTATTCCAATCTTTTTTTATTTTTTTACATTTTTTAGGATCCTTTTTCAAAAGCTTTTTTTTCATATCATTGTACAATTCTTTCTGTCTTGAACCATTGTCGCCATGATTTTCAAACCACTCACATTTTGCTGAATCAAATTCTTTTTCATGCGATTTCCTGAAGTTAGGATAGGCGCAGTGATCTATGCTTCTTTTTGAATTCCTTTTAATCCTTTCAAAGTACTCCAAGTATACTTGCTCTTTAGAAATAACTAAATTGCGATAATTTATTTTCTTTTCTCTCTTCTGCTTCTTATTTATTTCTTGAATTTTGAAATCATTATTTTTTGACTGTTCATTTTCTAAATTTTTTTCTCCTGCTGCACTTTCTACGAGGTTATATTTTTTAAAAGACTTTATTTTCAATTTGTCTATTTTGTTCATACAATGTTTATAAAAGTCATGATTTTCATCTCTATAAAATCGTTTATATTGCTCATTAATTTTGGCGTTTCTTTTAAAGTTATGTTGAGTTGAACCAAATGATAACGCTATAATAAAGAATAATAAAAAAAATATTCTAAGGAAAGACATCTTGAATGTGAAAATTTTGAATAATGAATGATGTTTGATAAAATACATCCTTTAGGTTTATATGAATGCATAATATTTTGTATTGGCCAATGAAAAACAAGAAACTACTAATGCTTGTGAAAGTTAAATAGCCAATAAGATTCCACCATTTTGTGTGTGATTAACTTGATGTGTTACGTATAGCCCTGTAATAGTAACCAATGAAAAATTAATACAAGAAAAGTATGCATGCTCGTCAATGTGAAAAAGCAATATGATTGGACGTGCGATGAATTAATAAGCATGACGCATATAACAAGTCTATTTCATCACACCACATAAAATACTCACAGAGCGTCTATATAAAAAAGCCCTCAAGCTTTTTTAACTAAAATTTTTTTTTAAATATTATTAAAATTTTTTAATTTTTTTTTAAACTTTTTTTTAACTAACGAAGACAGGCTAATTTTTAAATAAACTTGTAAAATCAATAATCTGTTTAATTTCCCTTATTCAATGCGAAGAATATAATGGTACACATCACAAGTTCTCATCTTCATGCGTTTCAACTTCCTCAGTCTTTCCTGATCACAATTACAATATGAGTTTTTAGTTAGCTCTGGAAAGATGGATTGCTTTATTTTCCAGTATAGCTTATTGGATCATATGTGCTGATGCATGATTCGTTGGAATATGCATATACTTATCCCTCATGCCAGTCAAGCTTTAAAGAGCAGGTTTACTAAACTTCTGACAGTCAGAATGAAAAATTTTTCGCTCTACCCTTGGATTCTACTTTGTAGTTGGCTCGATAGCGGAGATGCAGTGGAGCTCAGTTCATAGCTTATCAACAAATTCTGCTCGTTCTCCTGATGTATACCTGAAAAGATCGGAGAGCTACTAAAGGATTTTTGTGGTTCTCCAGTTCTGATTTTGATTCGGATTTTGTGTTTATTTTTAAAAATGGCAATATGATTATCATTACGATTCCACGAATTTCAGTGATTCTGATTATAATCACAATCGATCCTATTTATACTCTAAATGACCACTTACCATTTTTACACTTTTTAGCAATTCTTGCATTTGTAAGGAAGTTATTTTTTCAGTGAAATCTTTGAAAGATGTGCAATCTTACTCCAAACGCAAAGTTCATCAATCCAATTCACTTTTCTTCTCTTGCCAATCGCAATGAACGTTTGAATAATAATGAAGAAGATGAACCTATCTAGGAGTTGGAACTTTTCAAATACTGCCTTTTAATTCTGAAGAATTTGTTGAAAAAGATAATATCGAATGTATAGGATTAGAGTGAACCTTCGATCTATCGATTTACAAAGTGATTCTGAATGAGATAATGATACCAATGATCATGATGATGAGAGGTCGCTGGTAAAATGATGAATGACTCTATTTTTGTTTCTAAAGAATGGAAAAGTTTCATTCTGATTTCAAGTACAACGTTCGGACTTAAAAGAATCATTTTTATTCTTAATGAGATGTATAAAAATAAGGTAGACGCCTTTTTTAAGTTTGCCTTTAAATTGCGTGCCAGTGTTGGCTGTGCTTATTTATCCTTGAATACGCTAAGATTTGACAATATTCATAACTTTTAGGGTATAAACAAAATCATAAAATGGCAGGTTTGAAGGGATGGACTTAGGACTTATTGTGGTTATGTGAAGCTGAGACAAGATTAGCTTTGTTTAAATTAAACCAGACAAATAAATTTCGCACAAAATTTTGCATCTTATCTTCTTGAATCAATCAAAAATAGAGGAAGAGAAGTGACAACGCATAATTTTAACTGTTTGGCTAATTGATAATAATAATAATAATAATCGCACTTTTAGCCCCCTTTCAAATTAATAGAAGAGAAGCGGCAACTGTCTTCAAGGATACTAGCCGGTCCTTTGGTCGTTTCGAGCGAAACCATATAAAAATACACACAAAACATATATATATAAATTAATTTCAACCAATCAGAATGCTTCCAGCGACAGACAGAAGATTGAAATCAAAAGCATTCTCCTTTCCTTTGCTCCAAGGAAAAATGATTCGTTCACCATTTTGAATAGAAGAAATCAACTGGATGAAAATTTTGAAAAGGTCGCAAGTAGAATCTGAAAATCTCGTAACATCGGGAAAATCTGAGTAACGGCCATTTTGGCTATTGATTTATCCCATAACGATGATCTTGTACAATATCTGAATGTTCATATTATGAGTATACATGCACTCATTTTATTTAATTATGATTCTTTTGAACTTTTTCATATCAATAAATTTTTTCTCTCTCTCTCTCTCTCTCAGAAGAAAAAGTAGTGGCTGAAGAATGCTAGATTTATATAACATTTTAGCAAACTCTTATTTTAGCGCCTTTCTATGATTGCTAGCTAAAAATGGATATTCTACCAATCGAAAAATCTTTACAAATGATCTCGGATCAAAGGAATTCCAAATTTTATTTTTAAAGAATATTTTCAGATTCCTCCCAAAACTTTGCATGGAATATATGTTTTAGAAAGTTGGATTGTTACTCTTTTTTGCTTTGTTAAATTGGAACAAAATAAAGTGAAAATGACAAAGTGTCTAATATTAAAAGTGTTGCTTTTGTAAAAAAAAATCGACAAGAAGATGGATGACAGTTGTTACAAACACGTTTGCCATGATGATTCCAATACAAAAATCCAAATCCTCTGTTCTTATTTTTGAAGTGATAATAATCAATTCATGTGATAATAATCAAACTTTTTCTAATTGATTTTAAATTTGAGCAATTATAACTTTAACAATTATCTGCAAAATTCAAAGACTAATTTATACCTAGAAGTAAAGAAGATGGGAGAATGACAAAGATTTTGCATGAATCGAGTGTAAGGCGAAAGGAAGTGTATATAGTCACAAAATGCAAGGGCAGATATGAAAAAGAAGAAGCTGGGTGTCAAGGACGTAGACAAGAGAGACAAAAGTTTAAGAAGAGGATTCCTACTTCCAACCTATCACCGCGTACATATGTTCTATTTTTCGGCGTTTGAAATGTTATGACAACTTTTTTAAAAAAAAAGAGGAGGGGGGAGGGGGAGTGAAATTAACTTCAATTTTACGCGGAAATTGGGTGTGCTCTTCGATTTCTTTTTTTATTCCTTGGGGAACAGGGTGCCCGAAACAAAATTTACTTGACCTTGGCCCGGAATATATAAAAATAAATATCATCATCATTATCATCATCATCCATTTTGCCTTTGATGCCTGGTTATTGTTCCCAAAGAGTTGGGGTCAACGAGTTTCCTGCAACAACTACGCCATTACATTGTTTCTTTGGCATCCCTTCGCACAAGCTTTCTTTTTTCCATATCGTGGTGAATCACTTCATTCCATGCTTTCATTGGTCTTCATCTTTCCATCAATCAATCATCAATTAAAACTTAATTTACTTATAAATTTTTTTTTTATAAATAACAAAGCTAAAAGAGGTTTATTTCATTTGTGAAAAAGTCCAATTGAAGGAAAAACTTTTTAAAATAGATTTTGGCTTTATCTTGGGACGTTGCCAGTTTTTTGTAGAATCTGATTTTGATTTCCATTCTTAAGAGGGTATACGATCACGATTCGAATTGCGCTGCTTGTATCGAACTATGAAGAAAAATTAGGCTTGATGCGGGATCGAACCCAAGACCTTGAGTTATCGAAACCCTGTAAATAAGCACCACCCCAAAATACAAAGTGACATTAAATTTAAATACAAAAATCTATGCAATTTAACACTTTTCTTATTTATATAGACGCATAAATAAGGAATAATAAGCTTTCAGATATTGTATTTAAATTTATTAGCTTTTTTTTAATTCAATACCCGAATAACAAACAGATATATTTTTCCATCTTTTGATTTCCTTTTTTCCCACTATATTAAATTTTGGTAGCTAAGATCTTCATATGTGTAAAGTTGGAAATTTAATTGTAATTATTGTATGTCCTTGGATTTGAAACATCAATAAATGGAGTGAAATACAAATTTAAAATTCATTTATTTAAATTTTAAAATAGTTTCAAAAATTTAACTTTTTTAAATCCCTCCTAGAAATAAAGAGAATGTGAAGTGAGGTATCGAAAGGCACAAATCAAATTTTCCTATGCGATTCCGAATATATCCGAATATTTTCGGAAGATTCCGAAGGATATTTAAAGAAAATACGTTTCTCGAGATTCACGATTGTAAATCAACCAAATTTCCATTTCTTTCTTGAAAAACTGATATAAGATCTTAATCAAACTAAAATCACTAACTTTCCAAATTTCAAATGTTTACAGATGTGAAAAAAAATTTGATCAAGAAGAAGAAATAGGGTAAATATCCAAAATAATTAATATAAAATAATTCAATTATTTTTAATTATAAATAATGTTTTAGTGTTACTCAACTTAGTTCGTTGTAGAGAAAAATTCTTTTTTAATTAACCCATTTAGTTTCAATTGTTCCCAAAGTAAACGTATATAGATGACTTCAATCATCTATATTTAATTCTATTCAAAACAAGACTTTCTCTGCGCTTCCTTTGGGAACTTTGGCACTAAATGGGTTAAGTTAGATGCAAATACTTTCTCTGTTAATGAACTTTTCCTCTTCATTATTTACTTCTACAAACTCTTCAAGTTCATCCTCCTTTTTTCTTCTTTTCTCATTTCTTTCAGTATTTCCTTTCACAATCATATCATAAAAGAAAATGCACTACTTTTCAAAAATGTGTGTTTGTTTTAACTTTTAGCCAACATTTAAAATTTTAAAATGAAATCGAACTTTAAGAAACTTTTTTTTCAGAAAGAAAAGCAGGCGATAAAATTTTTGAAAGATAAAATATCTGTAAGACTGAGGATAATGTAAATAAATAATAAAGTTTTCAAAATAACTTTGATAAAATATCTCATTTACAATAATATTAAGTAAAAATAAAATCTTTTATAAAAAAGACTTAAAAAATGTTAAAATTTAATTTAAAAATTTTTAACACCATCTACTCTAATTTTATAAATTTTATTGAATTTTTTTTTATAAATCTTCGTCAAAATTTTTGTCTAAAGAAAAAATATAAATTTTATTTGATAGATCGTGAAGAAATAATTTAAAAATTTTATCATATTTTAAAATGGACGCTCTTAATTTCTTTTCTTTTGAAACTTGGAATTTCATTTTTCCAAAGTATTCATTTTTATTATATATTCAACAAAATTGCTATTTTCTTGTGTTCACCATAGATCGCATAAATCTTTCTCCTTTTACTGAAGATTTCTGTGTGCTGGACAATTTAGTGGTTTTATCCAGATTTTTGGAATATTCTTTTTATATTTTTGATTCGATTTAATTTTCTCCTCATTCTTTGTGAATGTCATTATAACAAATGTTAGAAGGTATCGTTATGGGATGGAATGTCAAGGAGTCTCACTTCCATTTAGCGTGAGATAACCATATCACAAAGGATGGGTTCTAACCTCTCAAACGATTCTTAACTTAACTTCCTCTTTGTTGGATGATAAACATTTTATTTTATAAATTTGATGCCAGTAATCTTTGAAACCTTTTTAAAACGAAAGTTCATGAAAAGTAATCGCCTGCTCTATTGATTTAATTGAATCTTACAGATTGATACATCCTGAAAGTGTCAAGATAGATTTCCTATGAAAAAATCTTTCTACATATTTTATCCCGAGAAGAAAAATGCTAAAAGTAACTTTCCATTTTTTGTGTTTTCATTTAAAAAGTACATATGTACTGTATACTCAAGATTTAGCTAAATAAAAAATTTTCATTTTATACGTATAAAAAAAATAAATTATAAACGTGTTTTCTCCAAATCATTTTTTCGTTAATCCTTTGCCCAAGTTTTTGAAAACTCATCTCCTGTATTTTTTAACCGAGATTTTATTAAATGTAACGCACTACTTTTATTTTATGGACTCAACTGTTCCATTGAAGCTGAAGGTAATGATTTTCTTGATTTCTCTTTCTAAAATTATTTCGTGGAGAAAAACGTTAAAATTTAATGCCAGTAATGTTTTAATTAACAATATAAATTTTAAGCTTAGAAATTAAAATGTCCTAATTGGTTTTGTTCTGGGTGCTTCTTTCGTAAAATTTTTGTCTGATCTTTGAAAATAAAGCGTTTGTTAGTCTTTTTCAATGACTTTTTTAACATTACAGAAGACACAATAACGAGGGTCATCTCTCGGACTTTAAATGATCTCAGGGTCAGTGACCATCGACAACGGTCAAAATCTGTGATCACTTCACGCTATTCCTCGACGTCATAAACTCTCTTTGATGTCTTAAAAATGTCTAATTGTTATTTTATTGTAAACAAATTTTTTTGATTAAAATATAGAAAATTTGTTTACAATGTCAGATTCAGATATACACCGTGTTATTAGTCTTCGAGAAAAACAGTCAAAACTTTAAGGATATAAATAGTTATCCGGATTTCAATGTTTATTGTTAAAAAATGAATATAAGACAGAGGATGATCTTGTAAAAACAAATTCTCAAAGAGTTAGTATTTATAAAATCAAATTCATTTTGTTCAAGGCAGTCAGAATTAAGTTCTGAATGCGTTCCTAAATTTAACAAACAATTTTATCTCCAACGGTTTCTTCAATGTCAAATAATATTGATAGTCAAAAAGGCTTATTTCTGATTTATAAAAAAATATTCTCTATTTGTCATTTAAAAATACTACATAATTTAAATGGAGGTAATCTATCTCAACGCGTTTTGGGCTATTTCTTTACATATCTTATGCTGTAATGATTTCAATTTCACTTATGAATAGAACATTTTAATTGTTAAAAAGCTCTTTTGAATAAATATCAAAAAAAAAATTATATATAAAAGATACTCTTATACAAAAGCAGGTACTATACATTTTTGATTATTCCCCAAAAATTGAAATATAGAATGGTAAAATTGATATTTTCAATTTTTAAAAATGACACTTACACACTAAAAATGGCAACAAATCGTCAATGCTTTTATACACAAAAACTTAGATTCGGCTAAAAATAAAAAATGTTAAAAAAAAAAATACCTCGTCGTTAAAAAGCAAACATTATGAGTAAATAAAAATCGCCCAGTTTCGCGAATTTTTCGTTAAATTCTCAACCACTCTGAGACATGTGTTCATCATTCTTGGATTGGTGGGATGGAGTAAAAATGCTCTTCGCTCCAAATCTCTGCTTTGCCAGATGTTGATGTTGACATTGAGTAGTGTATGCAGAGTTTTTGGCGCTCAGTTCCTTTTGCAGATCGAATGGGCTGTTTGAAAAAACTTTTTTCATAAAAGAAACTAGAGATGTATCGGATGTGAATTTTTTTGCATCCGTGGACGCGGATATTAGATTTGACATCCTAGCGGAAGGAAGCGAATATCCAAAATATTTTTAAAAAATTATGATTTATATTTTACCGTATCTCACTATTTTAATCCCTTCACAAATGTAAAAAAGCCTAAATCAGGATAATTAGAAAAATAATAATCAATATTAATTACAGGTAAAAAAATTTTTAAAACACTTTTTCTACTTTTTCCCGTAGTAATCTCTTTTTTTTGTCAGTATTAATATTTCCGACGCTGCTAAAGAGCTGCTCGCTTTGATCAGTTCTAGGAGGACAGGTAAGGTAAATGACATGCCATTTTTGATAAAAATGGAAATTCTTCTTTTTGAGTTTTCCATGAAGCTAAGCTTTGATTAGCCGTGCCATTAATTCTTCTTTCTTTCTGATACTTCGTTATGTCTTCTTTAAAAGCTTCATTATCTTCATTTTCTTTCGCGTTTTCTTCTTCACCACTAGAGTTTAGAATAGAGTGCATAGCTTCATTCAAAGAGGTATTATAAACTTCATTAGCACTTTTCTTCATTTTTTTGCAGCTTTTTACTTCTATGCTACTATTATTATTATTATCAATCTTATCCTCATCATATAAATTCAAAAGAAAAGTTTTTACTTTATTTGTTGTTTCAAAATTGATGAACAATTTACTTTTGAATCTCGGATCGAGAAAAGTAGCTATAATGCAAAAATTAGAAAAGTAGCTATAATGTAAAGATGGCTCGATGCGGGATCGAACCCAAGACCTTGAGTTATCGAAACCCATTATCTAACCAACATTACTCACGCCCCCGATTTATAACGTAAAGATTTTAAATTGCAAATGTTAACATGAAAAAAATCCGCGAAAGAGGTTGTAAAACATTTTGCGAATGATCCACATATGCGGATATCCGATACATCACTATAAGAAAGTCATTCTCACTCAGCATTAAAGTTAAGATATCTTCACTTTTCAAAGCAATATGCTAATGAAAGGTTTATCACATTAAGTAATAATAGGTATGTGTTTTTAATACTTTCCTATCATACTACACTAAAAATGTTCCGTTTAAATTCATATAAACACACACATAAGGTATATTGATATAAAATGATGAAAAGCATATTTAGATTTATAGATTATTATTATTATTAGCTGATAGAGCAAACTTCGAAGGTTGTAAAAAGGTGCATATTCCTCCGCCCTAGGAAATAGCAGGAAGGTGGTTAAAATCTTCACTTTCAGCAGATACTATAAAATGGAAGTTCAGTTTTAAAGATTTTTATTTATCATTTAATAAGGCTTTCAGTGTGGCGCCCTTCTCCATTCACAATTCTGAGCAATGTGGGAATATATTTGGCTATTTTTTAAGGATACTTCATCCTTATTTTTATGCACCAGTTTCCTAGTGTAGAAAATGGTCTCTAACTAAGTACATAGCTTTGCATGTAGACCGCAAGTTTTCAAAATATTGGTCCTAAAGGCATACCATATAAGTTGATATAAAAGTACTGTATAAAAAAGAAATCTTTTGGGTTTCTTTGAAAAGGGTTATGGGATATTAGTTAACTTGGGGGTTAATAAAGTTTCAGCAAGCACTTCCCCTCACACCCACTTTGAATGCGTCATAACGACTCCACCTCCCAAAAATTCAAGATGCATCGAAGCAAAGATTTATTTAAACGTAAAAATTGTGAAACTTCACATCACAAAGGGAAGTAAAGAAGAGATGACGTTTTGGCGAGATGTTGGAAAAATTTTTCAAGTGTTATGGAAGTAGAAGTGTTAGGAGAAATGACATTGGTAGGACAGGAATTAGGAAACATGAACTGCAATCTCCACGCACCAAATAGCAGCACTCTGGCTCAACAATTCCAACTTGACTTTTAAATTCAGCTAAAAAAATTTGATTGCCAGATGTAAAAAGGTAGAAAGTATATAGTGAAATCTGGCGCTAAGATCACTTAGACTTATAAACTGTTTTTGCAAAAAAAATGTTGTCTTGGATTATTTACTCAAAAAGTAGACCATATGTCAATGGTTGTTAAAAGATATTTTCCATATGTTATATATTAATGATTTCCACACTATATTCACTAGTGATGATGATTCACAAAAACTTTAATGTCAAAGGAACAAAATTTCATTTGAAGGCTAAAAAATAGCAGACAAAGTTATACCCAAAGATTCCTATACCTTTTCTTTACTTATTAAAAAAGGAAATCATGAGAAGGAGTCAATAGCTTTTTTAATTGGTGAACATTTTTCGATTCTTTGATTACAGAATTTTTTGACTAATATAAAAAATATATAATGTTATGAGCGGACCAAACAAATTTGTTCACCCTCGCCCCGTCATAGCCAAACTTTTATGTGTTTAAAAATGTGAAGTTAGAGCTCACTCCGATATAACACTGCGTTCTTGATTGAAAAACTTTTTGTAAAATAAATTGCGGATTTATTCTCAGTACGTCCTGAATGTAAATCTGTTGAATAATTATAATCATGCACCTTTTTTTGCCTATTATTATTATTATTATTATTATCATCATTTTTCTCCTGCGTTATTTCAAATAAATGAAATTGTCTTTCTTGTATAAATATGTTTTTCATAAACTCAAATAAGTCAGTTTTGTTTATAAAATAATTATTTGTTTTTAAATTCAGCCATTTTGTCTTAAGATTGTTTAAATGATCAAAATTGAAGATTTAAAGAAAATCTTACTAAAACATGCCTTTTATTTTTCAAACGGAAAATATTTTTAATTTTAAGCAAATTGTGAAAGAGAATCTAAATGAAAACTAATTCACATAAATCGTCACAAACCAAATTAATACGCCTTTGCATATGGAGTTAAATATTTTTTTCATAAAGAAAATTTAGCTTGGAAAAAACAAGATGAAGGAAAAAGTTCCCAATGCGCTAAGCGGAGGAAGAAAAATTGGGATCTAGTTGCATTTATTCATACATTTAACAGCAAATCAAAAAATAGAAAAACTTGCTAATTGGAAATATTTAGAGAGAGAGAGAGAAAGGGGTGATTTAAAAATAAATTTTCATTTTTGAAATCATTTTAATTTTGTAGTTAGAGTTTTTATTTTTACTAAAGCGAGGAATTTTTTTTTTTTGAGATTTTTTATTTGAATTATTACACAGCGAATACAATTATTTTAAATATAAGAGGATAAAAAATACTATTACATAAATTTAATTAAAAATTGTTAAAGTTTGATTTTGCTTAAAATTTATTCAAATTTTAAATATTTTGGCACTTGTGAAAAAGTAAAAAGTCTAAAATTAAATTTTTTTTAATTAATTTTAAGTTTATTTATTTATTTATTTTGAATTTGTAAGTAGTAGATAGAAAAAATATTTGACATGAAAGTTTTATAATTTTTAGAAGAAAAAAAAGAGAAACTTTTTTTCAAGTTATCTTTTTAATTCACATATGTTATTTTTAATTTCCCTATAATTGAAATAAAGTTAAACATAGTTGTATAAAATCTATATCTTTCTTGTTATTCCTCAAATTAATAGTAATTTAATGTTAGTTAGCCGGCTTGAATATCCGAATACCAGAAATAAAATTTTAAGTGGATATCCGAGTATCCAGCACATCCCTAGTTTTAACCAGATCGAACCGGGCTACAGAAATTAAGGAACTGAATCACTAGGAAATAAAGAGAAAAGTGAACAGGTCTACGCTAAAGAGGAAATGAAGGATATAAAGGGTGAGATACGCCTGGAACAGCGATGCTTGGAATGACAACGCTGGAGTTGAAGGTGTACGCTTGCGTCGTGAGAAGGGGACAGTGCAAGAGTTTCTTCTTGCAAAGATTTGCATCTGTCGAAAATGGAATGTCTTGTTCAACGATGACAGCAGAAATTTTGCTATTCACGCCTCCTTCGTTTATCACTTTTTCTGAAAATGTGAAGAAGAAAAAACGATTACAAGGTCGCTAACATCCCTCAGATTTTGCCGATAAGACTCAGTTATACACGTTGTGTATGTTGAATTGATTGGAATGATGAATACCCTAAGGCAGAGGTTTTTTTCCAACCTTTTTTTCACCAAGTGCCCCTTAAAAATTTTCAGCCTTAGACGAACCCCAAATAATTTTTTTATCTTGATTTTTCACACTAATTGATTTTAAACCTCGCAAATCATCAGTCAAAGATGTATTTCAATATATATATTCATAAAAAATGATTTATTATGCAAAAAACAAATAAATAATAAATATTTGAAAAAATTGAAGTCAATGAGAAGCTTGAGGTTGTTTTGTACTGACAAGCTCTTCTATATTTGGTTCGGTTTGCGATAAACAGACTCTCAAGTCATCCTCAACATTTAATCTTGCCCTGTTTTTGGTTTTAATGGCAAGAAGTGTAGAAAAGCCTTGTTCACAGAGATATGTCGATGGGAATATAAGCAACGATTTTAGAACCAATTTTGAAATAAAGTACCCCAAAATGTACACCAAAAATTTGATAGTGGCATGACTTCAAAAGAAAGAGAACTTCAACCAATTTTATGTATGTGGGTGGTATATATGAGTTAAAAATTTTAAAAAAACTTTTCAGATACCTTTATAAAGTACCCCTTGAAAAAAGTGAAACGAACCCCCAAGGGTTCGCGAACCCCAGGTTGGGAACCACTGCTCTAAGATATAACCAGAGTTGTAGAGTCGGATTCTCGAGTCCGTGAAGCGGCACCTTTTGAGAAGGAGTCAGAATCACAATCATATAAAAGATTCATATAAGTTGGATTAAAAAAGTTAATTCATATACACTCTTTTTAGCAACTCACAGAAGAAGGCTGAAGAATTGAATAAAATTAAAGAATGAACTTTTTTATTTTACGTTAAAATTATTTTTTAAATGAGCAAAGCTCAATTTATTAGTTGAAAGTTTTTTGGAAAATTTTTTTGAATCACATACCTTTGGAATTTTTTTTGGGATAAATTCACTTGATGAATCGCATCGTTTTGTCTTAGATAAAAAGGTTATAGGCAATAAATTCCTTTTGAAGATAATACAAGAAAGACACTAAACTACAAATACAAGCCAATAGAACATTTAATAAATGATTCTGAAGAAAATAGATCAAACATTTTGGTTGCAACACAAAGCAGCAATGTCTAAAATTCAAGCCATCTTTCAATGCCTATCTAAAATCGACATTCACAAACGACCTTGAAATATATATGGTACATGTCACATCACACTTTTTGGAGATTTACAATATTTGAAACAGAATGCTTGATGCTGCATAAACTTAAAAATTCTTAAAGTCAAAGTCGCTAAATGATACATATGTGGAGTGATTAATGCTCAAAAAAGTTTTTCACATCAGTGAAAATTTTTTTCACTCAAAATTGTTTCAGTCTCAAAGATTACAAATACGTGGAGTCGGAATCGCCAAATATTTTTCCGACTCCAAAAAATATTTCTAATAGCATTTTCAAATTAACAAATGTATGAGTTTTTTGAATTTTGGTCATGGAAGGAAGTAGTTGTTATTTGGGAGTCGCAAATAAGTTCTCAATTTTTGGTGCACTTGAGCCAGCAATAAAATTGATCCAAATATTATAAATTTTTGCATATTTAAAATTTTTAATTATGACAACAAAACTAGTGGGTGAGTGTGAGGATTAGGATTCCTAGCTTTTTACCTTTCTTCTACCTTGTTTAAAGAGCGCCAAATATTCATGCCAATTTAAGGATTCTTTAATGGGTATAACATATTGCAGGGAAGAGAACTAATTCATCATTCATTCTTTCATAAGCTCATTTTTTAGTTCTAAATGAACTAGTAGGAAATCCTTCTCAGATTATTATTATTACAATTGTTGTAATATTTAAATTGTCAAAAAAAAATAGAATTGTACAGGGTATATGAGGAAATGTCTTTCCGCCACTCAAAAATATTCGTATAAGCATTTTTTTAAGGCATTATGGAAAGAGTATTTGAAATTGTCTTTTCATATTAATAAAAGGTATTTGTATTTCGCGTTTTGATGATAGAAGAAGAGTATTGCTATTTGATCCAAGCCTGTCACAAAAGCGACAGAGATACAACTTTAGATGTTTAAAATATTCTTTACACAATAAAGAGGGGAATGTATGCGAAGCACACACACACACACAAATATAATCTCATGATATATTATTATCATTCAGCGCATGAACTAAGCCAAAATGTTTTTACTTGTTCTCGCATCGTCTAAATTTTAAAGAAAGATACAAAATATATATTCTTTAGTGAGGTATTGATATATAACTTTTTAATAATAATAATAATATATTTGAAATTATATCTGATTTTATTATTGAGATATTTGACATTGCTTCTTAAGGGTGTTTGAGTACCAGAGAGAGTGCACCATGCAAATCGCTTTCAGCATTAGCCTGTTTTTATATCCATTCTTGATAGCAACAAGCATAGAAGAAGAAGCCGCACAAAGATACGTGGACCCGAACATAGTTAGAATCCGAAGAGTCTGATTTGAGACTTAAGGCTAAACAGAAGGATATTTGACTCAGAATATTTCAAGATCGAATTCTTTGAAGTCATCTTTAGGTGTAGAGTTGAACTACTCAACAAATTGCTCTTATATTTCGCGTGGAACATCATCTACTTCACGGTGAAAAGTATAACTGATAAATTTGCAGAATACAAAATAGATTAGCGGATTGTAAATGAGTAATCACAAAGCGGTATTTATGCATTTGTTTCATAAAATTCCTAATATTAGCTCACGTTTCAGAAAAATTTCCATTTTATTACGATATTCAGGCCTTAAGTTAGGAAGCACTGCTTTAATTAAAAAAAAATTCAAACTTCTTTTGATTTAATTTATTTCAAATTAAAATGGATTTTTTTTTTCTCAAATAGATTTTGGGAATATTCAACTTCTTTGTTCGTAAAACGAAATTCATGACGATGATTCGAAAAACAGGTAATGATAATCATTTTTTCTCCCATGAAAATAACAGTTGTTCATGCCAACATTTTGTACACGAAAAAGTGTTCGAGCACTAAACATGCAGGTAAGAATTATTGCAAAATTAAAAAAAAAATAACTTGGCTGGAATAGAACTGACATTGTGTATTCCGCTCCCCTGTGTAAAGAGCATCTGTTTGCATTCTCGCAGTCAGAGACGGAAACACTTTTCACATCTGAAATAGTCAACTTGCCACCTAAAAAACAATGAAAAATAGATGAATAAAAAAAACAAAAAAAAATGTGCGCTCTTTTTTTATTTAAAAAAAAAATTCAAGCTGAAAGCAATACTTCAACAGGCTCTAAAATTTTACAAACTTGCACCCTAAATAAATAAAGACTTCCTAACAAATTTTTGACAGTAAAAGAAGTATGTATAAATTAACACCCATTCCTAGAACCTTTAAAGTTGATAATGGAATCTAAAATACTCAAATTTACAGCAAAAAAGAAAAGTGATATCAAGAATGAAGAATTTTATCAGAAAAAAAATAACTGAATGTGGATGCTGAAAAAAGTGTGGGAAAGAACAAATCCCATATGAAGACATATGAGCTGCGCAGAAATTTGGAATTTTGGGGGGGCACATTTTTTTCCAAATGATTTTAACTGCCAAATAATTTTAATCAATGAAATTTTTGAAAAGGAAATAATCAGTGATGTGTGTTTGAGTGACATTCATCCCCTTTTCATTTCTTTGATTCCCTTTATTATTCATATACATGCAGCAAATTTGTGATCAAAAATTGCATAAGAATGAACATATGAAATATAGACAATGTGGAAAGCAGAAATGTGAACAAAGAAATTTCTGACACAACTAACTGTCAACATTTTAGCCAAGTTGCCTGAAGGAACTCTCGCTACTCGGATCCAAAGCATATCACTGCGGTTGAAATGCTGGAAACTTTTTACTTACTATGTCCATTATGGATTTTATACTGCTTCTAATCTTTTATTTTAGGTAAAGTGAACAAGATACTTAAAGCACAGGTTCGCATTCCCGCAAAATGAGGGAAGGAGGGGGCTTTATATAGTTTTCATTTAAAATTATTTAACTAAGTAGAATTTCCATTTTTTAACAAATATATTTTGAATATGCCATAAATAAAAGACTAGCCTTCAATTTTTTTCATAATTTTCAAATATTATTAAGTAAAGAAATTTTTTATTTTTTGAATTATTAAAATGTAGTATATTTAGCAAAAGAGAATAAAAAATGAACAATTCTTTGTCCATAAAAATTGAGAGGTGTCATTATTACGCATTTGGATTAAATAAACTTTAACAATTTCTAAAAAAAGTAAATCAATAATAACAAATCAGCTTACACTTGTGCTTTCAGCGATTTCCTTTTGAAAATAAGGATAAAAGAAATACTCAGGCATTTAAAAATGGTATGCATGTAAAATAAGAATATAGCATCGATTTTATTGCACTCTTGATCGACTAAAAACAAAATAGCGTGTTATGACTGGGGAAGGCATTTAATTGCTTCTTCTGATTTACTTGGTTTGCCCTCATTAAAATTCATTCTCTTACAATTCAGACAAATGACACTCTAAATTCTCATTTTATTTGTATATATAAAAAAACTGTAAAAACTTTTACATTTTTTTAGCACTATAAAACGATTTTATCATTTGTATTGATTTAAATTAAACTTGATTATTCTTTTGAAATTGAATAATTAAATACACCCTAAACTTTTAGCCCGTATGCAACAATACCTAAGCTTGCTGCCCAGAAAGATATTAAAAACCAGTAATCAAGACTAGGAGGAAGATGTTCTCGCTTCCAGGATACGAAGTGCTCTCGTCTATACTAAAAAATCAAGGTTACATTAATTTTTTTAATTAATAACTTTCTTACATGTTTGCTGTACTCTTGTTAGTTGTATATGTTCATGCTCTGCTTAAAAATAATGTAATCTCTCAATTCCATAAATATCTTAAAGAACTTATCATGATTGCAAAAAATGGCGTTAGCTCTAAAAAGTCGGTAGAATTATAACAGCTTCATCATTGCATTTAGAAACAGCCACATTTCCTATTCAAACTGGTTCTAATGAAAGAATGAAGCCTATTAGAATTTATATAAAGGTGATGAAATAATAAATTTTTAAAACTAAAATTATTTTCCATTTATGGTTTTTATAAGTGAACAAAACGTTTTTTTGCAACGCCCATGTATTCAAGACATTATCCAGATCGATAGTATGTGTTTTGTACTTGTTCACAGATAATACCGTGAATTGGGTTGCTCTTTGCGTACTGAGACGATTCCTAGACAATGTACTTGTTCTATTCATTGCTGAAAATGAACGCTCTACGCGAGAACTGCTGACAGGCATTGTAGATGCTAAATTGATCATTTTACCTAGATTTGGATAGTAGACAAATTCGATCTTTTCTCCTGTCTTCACAATTAAGGAAGCACGCTCACTCTCCACTTTAAGAAGAGGAATGTTCAAATGGAATGCTTCTCTAAAATGGTGCATCACTGGTTAAAGCAACTTCATAAGAAAGATAAGACTTAGAACACGGGTCTAAAGCTTCAATCTTAGTTAGCAAATCTCGAATCAATTGCAGTATTGTTGTTGGTAGTTGAAACTTTACGTAGATTATGCGCTGAATCGCAAAAATTGCAATCTATACCGATATCTGCGCAAATAACCTGAACTGCTGAAATAACATCCTTGGAGTTTATTTTCTCTACGAGTTGTATAGAGAGAGAGAGACCGTGATCTCAGACCAAGCTACCTTCCAGTCTATTTTTTTTCTCGTAGACACTGCTCAAACGAATGTGTAATAGAAGAAACCTTAGGGAAGAAGCTTAAAATTGTGATGTTATGACTTGAAAGAAACTTATCATACCACGAGGCTCACTTCTTATCGAATTAGAACCAGATATCTCTTCTAAGGATACAGGAACACATTTCATTCTTCGACATAGAAAATCGAATGCATAGAAATTGCAATCGCATCGTGTGCTTCTTCGCTGAGATGTCGATAGAATCTGTTCATTGGGATGGTGCCTTTTTTGATATGGCAAGATTTAAGCTTTTTATCAATTCATTTACCTTGTTTGTAATTGTAATCGCATCACTAGCTTCTGGCTCCAAAGGGGGAAAAATCGATCATGTATGATAGAGTGCTCAACATAGCGAAAACAAATCGATACTTCTTCATGTCCACTATTGTTTTTACATCCATCTAGTAATGGTAATGGTACCGTAGGGTGTTTTCATCGAAAAGGCACAATTGCGCCGCTTGTATCGAACTATGAGGAAAGCAAGCTTGATGTAGGATCGAACCCAAGACCTTGAGTTATCGAATCCAGCATCTAACCAACCATACTCACGCCCCATCTAGTAGAATTGAGTACAATCCTGCTTCTTCCATTTCGTCTTTATTCACCTGCATCACACTTTGTGCTAGAACTCCTATAAATTCTTCACAAGATTCTTAAGACAAATAGTTCTCCTCATGCATTTCTTTAAAAGTAGGATTTGTAACCAGAATGACTTTGATAAATTCATCCCATTTATCAGAGTTAAATGAATCAGCAGATTCATTATGGCCACGATGTGACATCTCTCATTGTGGAAAAAATATATGATACTGTAACAAAATCTTCAAAAAGTTGCGATTTTGGACCAAAATATTCTGGCTATCAGGATCCAAAACTGAATCAATAGAACAAGTTAGGCCGGTTTTTATTTGCTTACGACTTTCCCACCCACACATGTGGAGAGACAATGACCACTACTTTTAGTATGTTTAATAAAACCTATACCATTTTCTATTGCCTTTAAGCAGTTGTTGAAACCGATTGTGACAAAGGCATGTTCAGATTTGCATGTTCTAGGTACTGAAAATGGAACATGCATAACAAAAGATATGCTTTAGATATGCGTACTTTAACCAATTAAACGTTTCCTACCACATTTCTAAGAAAGATCTTCGCTTTAAATCTTTTGGAAACATAATTTTTGGTTGAGCGCGGTCAGTGTTTAGTGTTCCCAGTTCAAAAAACGGCTAAAGACTGGATTGAAAGGCTGGGTTTACTACAAGATACGTCTGTTCTCATACTACAACTTGTTGGTGAAAATCGCGTTTCCAAACATTACTGCCCTCTTTCTGGCTCTTTTATAACATCGGTGTTTGAACATTGCTTTCTTTTTTCAGGATCAGTTCTTGGTGTTTTAAAAATTAAAAATGAGAGAATATTATATTTGCTATATTTTCCATGTGCAAAATTTTAAAATCCCCTGGAACCCCCCCCCCCCCCCCCCCCATCCCGGAAAGACATTAGGAGCGAGGGAGGTCGCCTTTTTCCCCCTCGGATGTGCACCCTTGGTTTTGACAAAGTCCTTTATTTTAGCGACAGAATTTTGTGGGTATTCATTGATAGAATGCTTTTTTTTAAATCAACAATTGCGCCTTTCTAGTTTCGATAAGGCTTGGATAAGAGATTTTTGATTTCAGATTAAACGTATCAGGAAACAATATGCAAGGTAGGCAAATAATTAATCCATCTGAAAACGAGATAAAAGAAAATGCAAAAACCATTCTTATTGACAATAACGAAAAGTTTCACCCCCTCTAAATCCGCCTGTTATGAGTGTTTCGATAGCAGATTATACAAAATAAATCCTGTATTTTATTAAAATTCGTAAAGGAAAAGATTCAAAAAAAAATATAGAATTAGGAGAGTCGAAGAATATCTTACTTTTGAGGATAAATTTTCCTATGAACTTGTCTTAAGAAGACTTAAATTTTAGCAACTTCTTAAAACTTGTTTAGAGAGATCTCAACATAAGGAAAGATAGATAAGCCGTGGGGTCTCGATCCAGATGGTCTGGGTTCGAAATCCGATCGTGGTTATCCCCACCATCTGTCCAGTTATGGAATATTGTTCTTCCCTTGGATGCGATACCGACAACTAAAAAAATATTTTAAAGTGAAATTTTTTAGATCGTTTTAGTCTAATGAAGGTTGATTCACAAGGAAATGAAAGGTTTGTGTCAAATATAATAGCAAAAAAATTCATTTAACTCGCTATAAGCATTTAATTTGAAAGTAGGCTTCTTAAATAGAAAAACAAGGAATTTAAAATTAAATAATACAATTTATATATGCTCCCTAAAGCTATTTTATCTATAGATATCTTTAATAATTAAAATCAGCAAAGAATTCACGGCATATAAAAAATATATTCAAATTATTCAAAAAAAGACATTACAAAATAAATACATTTAAAGTCTATGGGCGATTTCTCATCTTTCTACTTTTAATTTATAAATAGTTTTATACCTACCAAATGAACTCATATATAATGGGATATTTAAAGCCTAAATTTGAACTTATTTATAGAGAAGTAAGACTATTTTATAATATCCATAAAATTATTAATCTAAAGTTCATTAAGGTCGCTTTTATTACCAATATAATGATTATTTGGAATCTTCTTAATCTTTTTCCCAATATAGAAAAAATTTAATAATTGATAAAAAAAAATCTAATTTAGCTAGATTTACAGTTATCATATTTGACATCAATTGTTGAAAAGAGTGGTAGAATAAAAAAAATAAGTATCATTTTATAAATATGAGTGATCATATTAAAAAAGTAATACAAAATTAATTTTAACATTAGCTTCTGTCTTTATTTTAAGGCTATTGAAAATATTTTTTGCTATAAGGGAAACCGTTAGAGAGAAAAAATGATAATACATAAATGACGTTCCCAAAATTGCCTTTGAACGATCTCCCAGTACCCCCCCCCCCCCAGTACCCCCGCTAAAAAAATATTAGGGGGCTATGATGGGGCAATAAAATTTACATTATGGAAAAAATTTATTATCTTATCAGAAGAGGCTTAATCATTTACAGAGCATCAATAGTAATTGGTGTGTGAATAGAGAAGAAACACATATTAGACCCATATAGACATATAACTTATATAAGACAGTTTTGTTTCCAATATATGGCATAAATGTTCTCAAATTTTCTTGCACATCTATATGTTTTTATAGTTTTTTCGTAAGTTAAGACACTTGGAGCAAGTTGAAAATTTTCAGAGGGGGCAAACAATAGAACTGGAGAGGCACTTGCATCAAGAAAAGAAGAGAAGAAGAAGAATTTACTTGTCCCAAAAATATATAGGTAGCGCGGGCTCTGCCCCCCCCCTCTCCGCCACATTCGGTTTGTAGTGATTTTTGCTCTCCTTTTTTATTTTTAATACAGAGCATCTAGAATTAGTTTACCCCGGTAAGAGACGTGATATATGTATGATCAAAAAATTTCTAACTTTAAAAGAAAACTTTATACGAAAAATTTTTTCTTTTGATTCATTAAATATTTGAAATTAACGTATCAAACTCTATCAGAATACATTTTTAAAACTTTCCATTTTTAATTTTTCCATTTTACTTTGATGCGCTCAAAATGATGATAATATACATACTCACTAGATACACTAGAACTCATATGATATATTTTTAGAATCTTCTGATCATGCTTTTTAATAACTTTAATATTTTATATAATAATTCTTCATATTAAAAAAAAACTCTGTTTTCAAAATTTTCCCCCATGAATATTAGTTGAAAAGATCACAACAACGTCAATTTCAGCTTTCATAGGAAGCAAAATATATTATTACGATAACTTATGGTTTTGAACAGAGCGGTAAATCCAAAGATCTTCTTTCTTGTCGAAAAGCAGCTTAATTGCTTTTGAAACCTTCAAAGCCCTTAATATATATCTCCCTTTTTTGGTATGAAACATAGAAAGGTGCATCTTCAAAATACAATTTAAACTGAGAAGAAAGAATTTCAAGATGTTCAGTGATGAAATCATTAACATTAACAGGAACCTCAATTTTTAGAGTCCATGTCTTGTCATCCAAGATAGAAAATCAAGCAGGTGACCTAGCTTGGATTCTTGATAACCAGACTTCAATTCTAGCAGAAAATCCAGCAAGTTTGAAAAGCTACCGATGTTACATCAAGACCGTTCAAAAATTGATTCATTTTGCTTATTCGATTAAATATGTCGGCTAAGTAAACAAACAAATTTGACAAATTTTATTATGACAAATTTGCTTACTTTTTCTTCTGAAATATTATTATTAAAATATGTCATTATTGTAAAAAATATAAGGTTTCATTGATTAATATTCATCTATATAGAATCACCTATAAAAATCTTAAAATGTTATGTATTTCTACACAAAAAAGCTACACATCCTGTTTTTACTTATTTTTTTATAATAATTTGTAATTTTGATTGTTATTTAACAACAAACATGTGTACAATAAATTTCTTTTTCTTCTTTCTTGGACCATTTTATTAAAATGTGAGCTCTTAATTTTATTTAGAGAGAGAGAGAGAGAGAGAGGGACTAATATTTAAAATTTAGTTTTAAAAAAACTAAAAAGTTTTAAACCTATGCAAGTATTAATTATTTCATTTAAGAAAGTTTGATCTATTTTTTTTTGAACAACCAAAGCTCTAAGTAAGGATTTAATGGAACCTCAATATTATATTTTTGTGTCATCTGATAAATTTGCTTTTATTTCATCATATATTTTATTTTATTTCTTTAGTTTAATATTTCATTTTGCTTTTATAAGTTTCCTCCAAATTTTGTTAGAAATTGGAAGAAAATGGAAAGTTTTCTTCTCAACAGTAAATTTGAGTGGGGAAAATGTAAACTAGTATTTTTTAAAGTTGGCCCCCTATAGGCAATTTTTGGATTCGCCACTGATTGCAGTGTATGAAGTCACAAGACACAATCTACATGGCTTGTTTTTTAAAATCACATTTGAATAAGAAATAAAAAAGTTTTAAGTGAATTATATGTTTCAATTTGATTTATAATGATTTTTATTAATTAAAAATGTAAAATTAAAAAAATATTTATTTTTACATTTTTAAATGGCGTTAGGTTACAAAGCTTTGGCTAAAATTGAGAACTAATCAACTTTGAATTAAACATCAAATTTATGTTTCTATTACACTGATTTAAAGGGTAATTTATATTAGTTGAAAACGGAAATTTCACTTTAGGGTGGATGGAATCTGCTATGTCTAAATTTGGCTGTTTTAGTCAATGCAACTCTCATATTACTCACCTCCAATCTGCTTGGGGATTTGGTTTCAATGGCAAGTAGCATGAAAAATCCTTTATCAAATTCATATGCAGTGGCAAATTGAATAAGTTTTCAGAGCCATCTTTGCAACACAAAAATTTTGATCCTATTTCAATTGAAAAATCGCTATGAGACATTTCACAAAAAATATGTTTTGCAACTCCTCAGTCATTAATCAAATTGTTATTGAATTAAAAAGTCCTACGGACATTATAAATGAGGTTTTGATAAATTGATAGTATCTTTAAAATTTTTGTAGATTAGGAAAATAAAGAGAAATTTCTTGTCTAAGATATGATAAACGGTGTTTTATGGCCTCCAGGAGATCTTTGTATTTTCATCAACAAATATGTTCGATCGAGTAAAATTTTTCTTCTCTAAGAATGTGATTATTCCAGCTTCATTTCAAAAGCCGTCAATTTTTTATGACAATGGAGTACTTAGCTCAAGATTAAAAAAATTCATAGATTCAAATATGTTCACTAAAAATGATTGGAATATACGAAAATGGACATCAGAAAAATCTACATTCACGTCTAGTTTGCTTTGCAGGACTTGCTTGATTTCTTTCGATAGTGTCGCTTCAAAACTTTTCGTTTAGAAAGGCACCTCACGTTTAAGTGCTTCGAGAGTTTTCACAATCATTTTTTTTCTTGGTGGCAAAGTAGGCTTAAAACCCCACATTGAATGAGTAAAAAATCTTTTTTTGGCTTTGTCTTTTCTTTATATAAAACATCGTAAATGACTTTTTTAATTATTGTCTGTTTCTTATATTTTTACCATTTCCTTTTGATGATTAGTTAAATTTGATCTTTTAATGTTTGTGCGCAGTCCCCATTTTCCGAAAGTTTTTACTGATGTTCGGCAATTGTAAATAATTACACATTGTAAAATCACCATTAATTTTGAACGCGAAACATGTAAAATCATAAATATTATTTAAAATAAAATTAAAAATTAGAAAATATTGATAAGATTTTTCCTGTACTGTTGAACGCGGGTAGACAATTTGAGTATCATCTCCAACCGGTATACTACGATGATTCATCTCCAACCAGTATACTACGATGATTCATCTCCAACCTGTATACTACGATGGTTTTTATTCCATGTACATATAACTAGGGAGACAATGTTCAACTTTCTGTTCACATTCTGCTAGATGTAAGATTTGATATACCTCATTGGGGGAGACGATGCTACATAAGTTATTACCTATATACATTATACCTGTATACTACGATGGTTCATCTCCAACCTGTATACCGCGATAATTCATCTCCAATTTATCAGTTCATATTTTGCTAGATGTAAGATTTGATATACCTCATTCGCGGAGAGGATGTTAGATAAGTTATTAATTTTTTCACGATATTAAATAATTTATTTTATCAAATAATTAAAATAAAATTCTGTAATCAAAGAATCGAAAAATATTCTTTAAAAAATCAAAAAATATCAAACTTTCTGTTCATATTTTGCTACCTCATACGATGTTACAAAAGTTATTACCTATACTTTGCAATTTGCACGATTTTAAATATTATATTTGTCAAATAATCAAAATAAAATTCTGTAATCAAAGAATCGAAAAATATTCTTTAAAAAATCAAAAAATATCAAACTTTCTGTTCATATTTTGCTACCTCATACTATGTTACAAAAGTTATTACCTATACTTTGCAATTTGCACGATTTTAAATATTACATTTGTCAAATAATCAAAATAAAATTCTGTAATCAAATAATTGAAAAATATTCTTTAAAAAATCAAAAAATATCAAACTTTCTGTTCATATTTTGCTACCTCATGCGATGTTACAAATGTTATTACCTATATTTTGCAATTTGCACGATTTTATATAATATATTTGTCAAATAATCAAAGAATCGAAAAATGTTCAAATCAAAAAATATTTATTCTTTTTAAATATATCGTTGGCTCCCCTTACTTTTAGTTTCGTATGTGCATAATTTGATAATTATTAGAGACTAAGTTTATCTTTCTATTCTAAAAGTAACTTAATTACATCTGATCAAACTTTCTAAAAAATTTCGGTTTAGCGGTTTAACTATTATTTTTTAAAAATAAATCAACATATAAACTAGTGTACTAAAAATCGACACCATTGTTTATTCAAAAATTGTCTGAACAATGCAATTCTCAATAGGATGGATGGCATCTGCTTTGTCTAAAGCAGTTTGTCTTAATTTGGCTCTGCTTTGGCCAATGCGACTTTCATAATAAACTGTTCCTAATTAAGAAGTCTACTGAAGCCAGATTACTAATCGAGATTATAAATGGATTTTTATAAATTGATAGTATTTTTCAATTTTTGTAGATTTAGAAAATATAGAGAAATTTCTTGGCATGCTACACGGTGTTTTATGGCGTTAATGACATTTTTATTAATGAAAATACGAAAATCTAGCAAAATTTTTCCTGTCAAAGAATGCAATTATCCCAGCTTCATTTCAAAAGCTGTAATTTTTTTTATTACGATGGGTTAAAGGAATTCATATATTCAAATATGTTCACTATAAATGGTAGAAATATACGAAAAGGGACATCAGAAAATTCTACATGCATGTCTAGTTTGCCTTCCAGAAATTCCTGGATTTCTTTCCCTAGTATCGCTTGGAAATTTTTCCTTTGGAAGCCACCTCACGTTTGAGTGCAGCAAGAGTTTTTCAAATCTGAAAACAAACAATAGTTGAAGCATTTGCTTTAATGTAATACACTGTTTTAATGACTTCATTGAAAACATTTTTCAACTCATCGGGTATGGCTCTTGCACTGGTTACCAATTACATCTGAAAATTTTTGCTTAGCTAGATTCTGACTTAATACCATGTGCTGTAAATTTTTTTTTATCAATTTGTCAAATGTTTCTTTTGCAGTTTGCTGAGTTTCGCAAAATAAAAGATCTACTAGGTTCTTGTCATATACATATTGTACGTAAACAAGGCTGAGACAAGCTTGCAGCTTCCATCGTTTCATCAATATGAGCAAAAAAGTTGAAAATCAAATTCCAAATCAATAAAACCACGCCTGGCATGTTATCAGATATCTCTCCTATTAGACTTCTAACGGTATCGTTTAACAGGAAGATTGAATCCTTGCAACAAGGTAATATCAACTGTTCTGCTATGTTGTGGGACTTTTTGATAACAGATATTTTTTGAAACTTTTCAAACCATACTTAATATTTTGAAAAAACATTCCTATGCTATTTATCAAACATGAATTAGTGCAAAATGTTTAGCCAATAGTTTTACCTGAGTGCTTCACCTGAAGGGCTTTAAAAAAGTGGATGCTAACACTTCAGAACGCAAAGGACACTTATGTTCCTCTTCCCCACCAGGCGTTAATGCAATAAACCGAAATTTCTAGTGTGAGGCGTCATATCTCATTTTTTTAGCCATTAAGAAAAATGTACATTTACAAATTAAGCCTGAAAGACAATAAAAGAAAAAAATAGTACTCAATTCAAAGACTAGCAGCTTATTGGTTCTTTTAAATGTGATTTATTGGCAAAAATGGCAAATGACCAATATGGGCGCAATATTTTGCGAAAAACGATTCACTCAGTGCTACCTTCTCAATCCTTGTGGAACTTCTTCGCGGCACGCGGACTTCAGTTTGAAAACCACGGGGCTAGAAAGTTTATGCAATCATAATTACAAACGAGGTCATTTGACTTCATAAAGCTGTGCAGTTGTGGTGGGATTGAGAGCTTATGGTGCAAGTATAATGTCGGGTAATACTGATCGTGTGTTCATCGGACAAAAATTCGCCCCCTCCAAATTTTGAGGATGTGCGCCCTTGCTTTTAAAATATCATCAATGTCTTAAATGAAATTCCTTAAAAATCCGAAGCAACTGATTTTTCATTTTCCATCAAAATTTTAATCATAAAATTGGAATTAAAAATTTATATGTAATATGTAACGCTGGGCAATATTTAGAGTAATAATAATAAATCGGTTTTACGGCTACTTTCCTAGCAAGCGAGGGTTTTGCCTAATGGTTTCCAACCTTTTTTATTCCCACACTCCTAAAAAAACTTTGCTCTGATCTCGCACCCCCTAAATCCAAAAAAATATTTATTCATTTTTGAAATTAATATTTAAATATTAAATTAGACTTGTAGAAAAGAAAAATATCAAAATTTTATACTTGAATTAGCTTTACAAAAATAATATCTCTTGTTCAAAACATTAAAATTAAAAACTAAACAACTCGTTTCCAAACGTTCAACAAGATCAACAACATACGCATAGGAAAAGTTAACTCAGCTAAACATTTGAATATACATCACATAAAAGAATCACTTACTTAAATATTTATTAGGTGTAAATCAAAATGCTGACTTAAAAAAGTTTATTAATGTATATTTTAATTCAATGACTCTGTTCTTGTTTCTGGCTTATGAGATTTTCAAAGCTAGGAACTATGCTGTTGATAGCAACACGCACGTAAGAGTGCTAATTCCTGACTCGCATAAGTATGTTGTCGCAAAAGGAATTAGCACAGCTAGTGAAGTTTCACAAAGTTTTGGAAACATAGCCATATCCGAGCACCAATACTCCTACAAAGTTTTATTCTCAAATTGCATTTTAAGAGCTCGACTTGAACGCAATTCTATAAGGTCTTCCTTAAGCTCTCAATTATCTGTCATTTTATCCAAATTGAAAGAGTGTGGGGATTCGAAATTCATTCTTCAATAATTTCAAGCGTTGGAAAGTCTAAACATTTATCAAATGTGATGTTGACAGCACTCCCAAATAAGTGATTATTTCTTCACAAACACTAGGAATCAAGCTTGACGTTTCATTATCATCCACTATTTCTTCAAGTGATGGAACATTTGAATAATCCCATCTTTTCACTCGTTGCCACGACAGAGACAGCTTTCTTTGAATGCATTTAGCTTTTCACAACAATTCAAAATGTAAATGTTTTTTCCTTGAAGTGTGATACACTCAGATCTTTCAAACGAGTGAATATGTCAGTCAAAATACGCCAGCTCCGATTTGGTTGAATTCTTGCGATTCAAACTCTTCAAGCAGAAGACTTTTTCTTCCTGCAGAAAAACTGATTTGCTTTCTGAGTTCAAAGAATCGGGTTAAAACTTTTCCACGTGAGAGTGAGTCAGCAGACTTCTGTGTGGAAAAGCAAAATTGCATGTTCACTTCCAAGATCTTGACAAAGTGACAGTAATAGCCCCCGGATATTAATTCTAATATCGGAGACAGTGCTCACACCGATTCCATACTTTTCATTGAGTTGTTTTAATGTAGGTTTAGGATTTAAGGAAGCATCGTTTATCAAATTTAATTTTTTTTTCAAATTGAGCTCTACACGAGAGCGCTTTTTATTGGGCTGAGACATAAATACAAAGACTTGAAATTAAAAGAAAGTGACTGATGAAATAAAATTGTGTAAAGCAAATTCAAAAGAGATAACCTTATATATTTTTATATAATGATTATGTACATTCACCGTCTTATGCAAGTGTGTTATGACTAGTAGATAATTTTATAACTGTTATGTTATGATGATGCATGGATGACAATAAGTACTGTTATCATATTGCACAATAGTAAATATATTCTTGTTCAACTTTTAGTGCAACCATCTGTTTTATCTCATAACTACATACAAATACTAAAACAAAAGAGAAACAATTCTTATTACTTTTTGCATAAGCTCAAGACTTAACAAACTCTTAAGCCTATTTCGATTTTCACAACATTTTTTACCATTACGAAAGCTGTAATGTTTTTGATTTTTGTTTCCTTTTCAGAATACGCAAGTTTCGGTTTTTAGAAGGCAATATATACATTTTATCAATGGAAGAAGTCGGTGCCACTCTTAAGTTACGGTTTTAACAAGTTTTCGGTTTACTCAAGTTTCGGTTTGGACAAGTTTGACTGTATTAATTTAAAGTAAAATTAAGAACAGATTCATTACCCCACCTTACCTCAAAAGAATTAAAATATTTTCCGCACAAATCAGTTATTTAAAAAAATAAATTCAGAGAAATGAAAAAAAAATTTAAACCAAAACTTGGTATAAAAAAAAGTGTACTTTATGATTATATTTTAAATACAGTTATTTTGAAAATGAAATATTTTGAATTTTTTTTTTTCAAAATATTTTTGAAATGATATATTACAGAATTTATTTAGATAAGAATTGATTCAATTAAGTAACATGATTTTAGAATATGTTGACATCATCAAAACTAATATAGTTTTTTCTCAGTGTAGATCATTTTTCTGTCAATAAGGAGGCCATTCACGCACCGATTGAGAACCTAAAAATAGCTGAAAGAGTTGAAGGACCATTCATTAGAGGCTTTTGATCAATTAAAATTAAAGAAGTCGGCAGGGTACAGTGAATGCTCATCAGAGATAGTAAAAGTATTTAAAGATGAAGTAATCGATGTTCTAAAAGTTCTAATTCAAAACATTTTTAATGGGGCCCCCTTCTCATCGTCATGGAATAAATGTCTTTAATCATACCATTGTATATATAGGCTAAGGTCAAATTACAGAATGTTCAAATTACAGAACTATAAAGGTAAAGGTACCGTGGGTGTGTTTTCATTGACAAGGCACTGATGTACCTCTTATGTCAAACTATGAAAATTGGTATAGATGAGAATTCGAATCCAGAGGCTTCCGTGATGAGTCCATCATCTCAGAACCAACATGCTTTTAGCAGATTTTTATAGACTTTATAGACACGTTTTATTAGACTTTTAGAACACGATATGAAAATCATGGAAAGAGTAATACTGAATAGATTGGAAAAAATCGTTGAGATAAGTAAAGTTCAGTTTGGTTGGACAATATTCAGAGTGAAGATTTAAATGCTCACCAGATTAAATCTTCCAAGACCCTCATACGTTAATTGGGGCTTCACCTGAGACCAGTGTTTCCAAAACCTTTAGGAGCAATATGTACTCTCTAATTGGATATAATCTTGATCAAAGATGTTTCTAAAAAATAAGTAAAAGAACAAAGTAGAATTTTAACAAAATTTTATTTTACTTTCACTGTTTTAATTTTGTGGGTATCACCCCCAATTTGGTAAATATTACTTTGGACAAAGACGAACTAACAGCGTGATAAGATTCTAAAGCACCTGGCTTGATAAGCTCTTCTGCAATAGTATGCGGTTTCCTAAACTTTGCTATTCTAAACGCTACTTGGTTTGAAGCCATCAGTAATGGTTTGTCAATAGATACAAAATCTATTTTTGGAAGAGTTGTTTGCAAATCAAAACGGGATCTCTCGCAAAGATTTTTCTCTTTGTCGATCACTGGTGTTATTACAATTCAATGGGAGGGGAAGAATCCGAACCCGCATCGACCTCTGATTGGCCAACGCTCATGTCACATGCCCCAAGATCTCTTATTTATGTTTTGTATTAAGGAAGAAGTGAGGAATGGGGAAAATCATAAGAGCGCAGAGGAAAGGAAAAGGCAGTGTATGGCGGGCGCATACGAAACATCGAAAAGGTGCAGCTGCTCTCAGACCCTTGGATTATGCAGAACGACGTGGATTCATCAAGGGCATTGTTAAGGTCTGCATTACTTTGATTTTTACTTCTTCTCATCTGATTTCTTTGCATGCAGGACATCATTCATGATCCTGGCAGAGGAGCTCCCTTAGCTGTTGTTGCATTCCGAGATCCGTATAAATATCGCATTAAAAAGGAGTTGTTCATTGCACCAGAAGGCTTGTACACTGGCCAGTTCATTTTTTGTGGGGCAAAAGGTATGCCATCTTTCTTTGTTTCCTTCTTAACACTCATTTCCTTGATCACTAACCCTAAGCACAGGCGGAAATCTGATTTAAACATTTATAGTTTTCAAGGGGGTTCCAGTGAGGATAATTTTTTCCTGTTAATAATCCTCACTTCGTCGAATTGAAGTTTAAAAAGTCGCTGATGATCTTCAAATAAGCAGATGTTTAAAAACGGATTTTATTTTTTGATCTACTTTCACAGATTTGGTCTATTTATCAAATTATATTTCATACTCTTAAATTTTTTCAGCGGGTGAAACCTTTTTTCTGAATTCATTTTCAACGACACACACCCAATACTTTTACTCCTTCTTGAGAGAGTTTACGATAGGATAATGAGAGGAAACATCTTTCATTCAAATCAACAAATATGTATGAACTCTTTTAATAAGCTCCTACTTATGTTTGCACACTATGGTTGTGACTTTTTTCAAGGTTTATTTCAATCTATCAAAAATAAATAAACTTTGCTTTTAAAAGAAGAAAATCCGTATTATTTGCGACAAATTTTTAAAAAAGTTCAGCCATCAAATAAAAAACAGTTTTGGCATAACATAATATAGGATAAAATAAGCAATTCCAAATTATCCGAATTACATAATAAGTCTACGCCTAAACCCAATCATGCCTAGAACAATTTTGTTTTGTATATTCAGGCTTTCTTAACGAATGGGTCGCAATGAGTCGGTAAAGATTTCATAGATGGAACTTCTCTTTGAGAATTTAATTTGTTCCTTACCCCAAATGTTCTTGAACCGAAAGAAAAATGGTCTTCTTCAGATACTTTACTGTTGGTAATTTTTTTTAGTTTTTTTGGGATAATGACCATAATATTCTTCTCGGAATTCATTAACATTTGCTTTTCAGGTGTATCACTTTTATACTTTGTGAGTTATTTTATTTGCATTATGAATACATTCCTGATCGTTTGATTAGAACACAACATTAGTATAACGTTGACAAAGTCGACTACACCGATCTTAATTCTTGAATCCATTACATATACTGCTATTTGATCTCATGGTGCATATGAATTGGGAGTAGCATCATACCCCCTGTAATGCTTGTTTAATTTTTAGCAGGTTTGAGTGTCGGAAATGTTCTTCCTCTTGGCTCCATGCCTGAAGGTTCCATCGCATGTAATGTTGAAGAGAAGACGGGAGATCGGGGTAAGCTGGGGAGAACTTCTGGAAATTATGTCACCATCGTCGCTCACAACAAAGACACGAAGAAAACTCGAATAAAATTGCCTTCTGGAACAAAGGTCCTAGTTCCCTCTTCAAATCGAGCTATGATAGGTCAGTATCTCTTTATTTCTCCTCTTTCTCCACAAATGATGTTTCGCTCAATTTGGCTCAAAAACCTGAATAAACAAAATTTTAAATTTCATTTAGCTGAATATATTTTATTACTCAATCCTTTTAAGGGTTCTTGGCATACCTTTGTCCAAAAAAATGAAAATCCTTGAATATATAAAAATCCATTGAATAAGAGCAGGCGGTTATTGTCTAAAATTTTGATTAAATTTTTGAGCTTGTTCTATTATAATAGCATCATTTATTGCGGCATTTTTTGCTGTTATGTCATTAATCCACAAAATTAGTGCCTCTTCAAGTTTTTTTTGAAAAGGTTGAGTCTTTTCCAAATTTTCATCATTCTGTAACCACTTTACACTATCCTTTAGAACAGGAGTTCCAAACCTGGGGTTTATTTCACTTTTTTCAAGGGGTACTTTATAAAGGTGTCTGAAAAGTTTTTTTTAATTTTTAACTAATATATTAGTGTGAAAAATCAAGATAAAAAACTAAAAAAATTTTTAGGGGTTCTGAAAATTTTCAAGGGGTACTGGTGAAAAAAAGATTGGGAACTTCTGCTTTAGAATATCCGCAACAGGGTACTTTCCTATAGAAACGTCAAAATTTTTCAAAGCAAACTCCCTCAGATCTTGAATTGTCATTTTAGGAAAAAAATTTTTTTTCTGATACAAATATCTTTTTTGATTTGGAATGAAACTTCAACACGTGCACGTTTAAAATTTAATATAAAAAAATTTTTACAGTTTAATCTTACTAGTTTTAATAAATTATACTTTTATTCCAAAAATTTTATTTTTATGAATTTAATTAAATATAAAACATCAATTTTTTAATTATTTTTCTGTAAGTGTTCACACATTCTTAACGTATTGCTACAATTTTTCCGATTTGTTAAGTTTAATTGACATTTTTTGGTTTTGTATCAAAAATCTATCTTCAAAAAAATGTCCAGATTGCGAATTTTCGGTTTATAGGGAATTACTATTCAAAAAAATTGGTGTCACTTAAAATTTTGACCGGATTGCGGGGTTCCCAGATTAGCGAGGTTCCTCCAAAAGCAAAATGATAAAAATTCAAAGATACAGGAAATGAGTTATGTAGAGATTATTGCAGAACTAGAGCAATTAAAGTGATACTATCCCATACTCTTATTATAAATTTGTTCATATTTACATACACTCACTGTATTATGTCTTTTCAGTAATACCTTTCAACTATTTTGAGAATCGAAAATTATTTTTAAAGTGGTATCTTATTGTACAGTGAAATGTTTTCTGCCTCTCACAGATTTCAAAGTTTTTGGTCTCTTTTTGCACCTTTGTTTTTCTCTCGTAGACCAGAGTATCCAACAAGACAGTTGCTTGCATTATCCATTTGTCCAAGGCTTTTTGTGGGATTTAAGGGAGTTCAAGACATCTCGTCAAATATATAAATGCAAAACCTTTTTGCTAAATGAAGATTCGAACCCAAATATCTGTAATTGTGGAGGAAGGAAAAGTCTGAAAATTTTATTTGAGAAATAACCTGAGAATCTTGTCATTTTACATTCTGAACAAAGTACATTTTCTTTTACTAATTTCCGAGTGTTGTACTGGGAAATCAGTTTTTGTAGCATCTGTTTGATCAACCTTATTCAGATTTCACATCCAGGTAAATTTGTTCTTTTTTAAAATAGGTTTATACAAGTGATTTTCTTAATTCTTCAAGTAATTTTCTTCTTTTTTGACATTGAATCAATGCGCCATTTTTGATTATACAACGCGCGACTTATGTTGCATGCCCCATTGGTTGTCCACCCCTGCTCTAAAGGGTATATACTTGTTCATCATCAGTTGACCATTTGCTTGAATACTTCGAAATATACATTGAGAAAAATGAAAGAAGCAGTCTTTTTCTTCCGCATCGCGAAAAATCGCTCCAAATGCATTAATTGTTGCACTTTCAAAATCAGCCATAATAGTATGAGGTGATACATTGAACGCTATGTCTTTTAGTTTTGACAAAAGCGTTTTGTAACTTTGTTCACTTCTTTTTGCCATTAAAGCATAAACATGGGGGAACACACCTCCATTCATAATAATTGTGTATAATTGAGTGAATAACGGAGGAAAAAATTGAAAAGTTCCGTTTCTATACCCGTTATTTTTATTTGCTAATACAGTTGACTATCACTAAACCGAAAACATTGGGACCTTAAGGAATCCGGATTAGCTATTTTGCCGGAACAGATTTATGTTAGAATATACAACACACAGTAGCTAGCGCCGAATCAAGCAAGTGCAACAAGCCTTGTTGAAGGTACTGAAGTTTCGGCTAATGATTTTTCTTTTGCACTCTTTTCACCAATTTTTTTGAACATAGAATACAAGCTGAGCTGTTTCATATGATTTGGCTTTTCTTTAATCAATTTATCCTGCAACACGTAAAGGTTCACTATTTCTTGCTCAGTAATAAAAAAAAACTGTCCTGTTCTAAACCTTTTAGCAGTTCACCAGTCGTATCAATTAAACGATTAACAGAAAAAAAATTTTTCTTACCTCTGACTCATCTTCGCTTTCAGTATCACTGTCTTCTTTATTAGCTTGTTTTTCTGGATTTACAACCATTTTTATAATTTCTGAGTCGGTATAGTGTCAAACAACAGGGGCACTGTCATCAACAATTAACCATTCGTCAATGTTATCTTCATCAAGCCTTGATGCCAAATCTTTTGCTTCAGGATTGGTTAGACCGCGAGCAAAAGCTAAAAGATCATTTATATGTTGTTTTACTTTTGAGAGCCCAAATCTAGAAAGTTTTAGATTCATAATCATGTTCCTTTTCATATACCGGGGAACTGGTAATCTATTCGCAATTGCTTTTGAAGTTCCAACGAATGCTTGCGTTACGAGGGAATGAGTGTTTTCCTGATTCATTAGTGCTTTTTCTCTTGTTGCATTAATCACTTTTGTTGCCTCGAGTAATATATTTGATTCTGTACTCCCAATCGTTTGGTTATGGAATCTTTAGATGTTTGAATTCTTGCGGGACAATTGATCCCATTTCCAAAAAGTTATTTCACCATTTTGGGTTTCTTTTTTTTTTGAGGCCTCAACATGATAAAAATGTAGTATGCACTTAATAACTCTATAATACAAATGAACAAGAAGCTGTAAGCGAGGTGTATATTAAGGATACGACTTTTTTTGAGTTTACAACCAAAAAAAATGAACTTTTGCGTAAAAACAACGAAAATAAGGGTTTTTCCGTTTAATATTGAAAAAAGGTCATCCATGACCCATCATTAAATAATAATCACTCAAACTCTGAAATCAATTGAAAATGCATGAATAAAAATTTAGTAATATCATATTGAAATTTTTTTTTTAAAAAAGTTTATTGATTAAAAAGGCATAAAAAACTTGACTAAAAGTTGAAAGAGGACAAACCAATCATTAGATGCGTTGAAACGCAATGGTAAGTTTGGCTTCTTTTTGCATACCTTATACAAATCCTGCATAACTTTGATGGATCTTCCACAAGACTGATTGCTTCTCGGAATATTGATTCTTGAAGGCTCTTGTGACCAATGCGTTTTGAAACATTTGTATGCTTTTTGTACGGTTTTAAAGCATTTGTCAATTCCTCATCTGTTTCTAATCGAAACGTTTGATCATTGAACCAAAACGGAGTCCAAACATATGAAACAAAATGACAAATTGGTTGAAGTTGATTTCTCAATTCGGGCAATAAAAAGTATGCTGGAATAACTAGAATGGCTCGTGTATTCAATTTCGCCTTACAAATATTTGGAATTTTTGGGAACTCAAAGAAAGGAAGGATTTTATTTTCGTTGAAAAATTTGAAAGAGTACACTAATTGTACAGAAACTTGATATCATCTCTCTAGGCGACTTGCTCTTCAATTACATGTACATTCCATTTTTCGAACGTTTTGTAGCTCTTTGTAATTTGACATCAGCTTCTAAACAAAAAATACTCCCCATCAGGTTTACGATTAGAAGTAGGAAGCCGTTCATCCACGAAAACTCGCAAAATACGATTCAAGACGTGATGCTGGCAGCTGACGAATTGAGGTGTTTGGTCAAATTTTTGGTTAAAAACATGTTTTGCCGTCTCACTACAACTTCGTTCTTTTGGCCGATGTTCACATTTGTTGTATCGCAAACTACTATCATCAAAATCGAGCCCCACAAATCAAATACATCTAAAACATTCGCGATCCCTTCAGAAATAGACTCGCTTTGCCATTATGTAATTGTATGACACTCAATTTCACCTCTTTTGTTTCATTTTTGATAAGAATCGCCTGAAATTCTTCACAACCTTCAATGTATTTGCTGTCAAAGTGTAAATTCCATTCATACACTTGTGTAAATTTTCGATTAAAAAAGTTTCATTTTGTTAGCCTCTCTGAAAAACCTTGCTGTGTTGGTGACGGCATATTAATAACTTATTGAGATATTTTCGATGCCTTTCTAGTGGATATATTGGCTTGGGACACAAATCTTTTTGCTATTGCACATTTACTTCTAGATTTTTGAGGCGTGTTGAACTGGTGGCTGTCTTCATCACTACTTTGTGAAGCAAAACATTCATCATTGTCATTGATTTTACTTGTGGTACCTAACGAAACAGATTCAATTTCAGGCTTGTTTTCACTTGATTTTGTTCTTTTGGAAAGAAAGAAGGAAAGATTTATTGTACATAAAAAGCATATTTGAAGAAATAAAACAGTAAGAGAAAAATCCATGAGCATACTCAAGACTAGTTAAAGTCGCTCTCAGTATTGCTCAAATTAAATGTAGGAAACATGAAGTTAAATAAGTTACAAATTGTGTTGGTATGATGGTTGATATGAAATGTTAGAACGATGAATGGTTTGTTTACTCGCAACTTTTCTCGTTGAATAACCTACTCTCCCCATACTTTCAAGTTGAACAAAGTAAAGCTTTTTGTCGTCAGCATATTCAGCCACAACCCTTTAACTTTTGTTACATCAAAAATTTCGTCTAATGGAGTGAAATTCTTTTTTCTTGCACAATTATCATACAAAACAATTGTTTGCCCAATTTTTGAATTCACAGCTTGCTTTGATATAATCGGAAAATTCAAAACTTCTTCCCAAAGCAAACAAACCTCATCTGTTATGACTTTGATTCTCTCTTTTCTACTTTTAATTGTGTTACCAAGTGATTGATACCTACCAACTATTTGTTTTCATGAGCATTCTATTTTTAGTGGCCAAAGAAAATTCTTCAATATTTATCTTAGTTCTGCTCGGACATTTATGAAAATGCGTCAAATTTAGCCCCCATTTTTTTTCCAATTATATTGCAACTTTTTTTGAACGACATATTAAAAAATCTATAAAAAATCATTTTATGGTCATATATATTCAGTTTCGATGAATTATAATAAAAATGAGAAAACTATGCTTGCGATTGAGTGAGCTGGTAATACAACTTATGTTATGGGTGACCTTTTTTGAGATATCACCAAAAAAGTTTATTTTGGTGATTTATATACAAAAGTTCATCTAAAAATGGCACAGGAAGTTGAATTAAAAAAAAGTTAAATAGTTGAATCCCTAGTGTATATATGCACAGAATGTGAGATTAATCACAATGAAGTAACGGTAGTTTAAGATAATGACCATAAGCCTATGTTTAAACTAACTTTCTTACAATTAAAACATACTCCTCAGGCATAATTAACATGATGAAATTACCGGACATCCCATTTTCCCATAACATTTTTTCGACGGGGTATATTTGGGATAGCACTTTCCTAGTCCTATTTAACCCATTTCCATGTTTCTATTTTGGAACATAAGTAATTTCATCTTCGTCTGCTTTTTTCAATAACTTTGAATATAAACCGTCTGTGTTTTTTTTAGATATCGTCTGCTTTGCTTGGCCTTAAATGGGTTAAATGAAATTTATTTGATTTGCATTCTCAACACATGTTATAGGCATCGTCGCTGGTGGTGGAAGAGTTGACAAGCCTCTTTTGAAAGCCGGAAGATCTTATCACAAGTACAAAGCCAAACGAAAAGCGTGGCCAAGGGTTAGAGGTGTTGCAATGAACCCCGTTGATCACCCTCATGGAGGTGGTAATCATCAGCACATTGGGCATCCTTCTACAGTTCGCAGAGACACTGCCCACGGCAGAAAGGTATGCTACCGTCCATTTTTCTTCGGAACGTATCCGCATGAAAGTATTGTCATTGAAAGGAGTCTCGATTGTGGCTTATTTTGAATAAACAATAATTTTCTTCCTAACATCATCAGATTCAAGGTTTTGGGTTCGATCCCGCATCAAGCCTGCTTTCTTCATAGTTCGATACAAGCGGTGCAATTGTGCCTTCTTGATGAAAACACCCTATGCCCTATGGTACCTATGGTATGATCTGACAAAATAATCGATGAATATCCAATAATAAATGTTTTTCATTTTAAATGCGGCTATGAAATAATTTTTTCAATCAAATTCTGTAAATCAAGAAATTTTCGCGATTTGCTAGTTAAAAAAAGTACGCAATCACATATTTTCAAAATTAATATCTCCATATGTTATACTTATTCGCCAAAATAAGGATATCCCTTAAAATATCAAAATTTTAAGCCGTGTATTTAGAGCTAAAATTAAGTTCTAAAATTAATTTGTTTTGTTTTTTTCCTCAATACTATATTTTCAACCAATGCCAGTTCTTTATTCGATTCTCTATATCATTGTATTCAACATTTTATAAATCCTTATTATATAAACGATGCCAAGAAGTAGTAGACTAAAAATATTTGATTTTTCCTCAATATCTTCCTCCATCTTGTGTCTAATTACGCCTTTCGCTTCGTTGATAAAAAAATTTTGGTGGTTCAGTAGACACGGATGAATTTCTTGGATTACAGGATTCCAAGGTTTGACTTTTTTCCAAAAAGGAGTCGCTATTGGGTTCCATTATTTCAATTGGATTTCCCATGGTTTCCCTTGATAAATAATTTGTCATTCTTATTTTTAGGTTGGCCTGATTGCTGCGCGAAGAACTGGTAGAATACGCGGCACCAAAGTTATCAAATCCAAGGGCGACACTAATTAAATGATATTGCTTCACACATTCCTTGAAATAAATTTTTTTTTCCAAAATATCTTTAAAATTCTTTTATCAGCATTGGAAGTGGACACACGCACCATAACATCCACACCACTCATATTTTCACCATAATCGAGTATATGGCCTTCTCAAGAAGAAATGCCAATTTGAGAATGGGGAGATGAGAGTAATGTCTCTACCCAAATTGAAAATGGATCATAATACTACCAGAAATATTTCATCAAAAATATTTCATTATTCATTGTAATATTTCATTATTAATATGAATATTTCATATTTCATTGAGTGTTGTAGAACTGGTGTAAGCCGAGTATCTTTTGACGCCACATTTACGAGGTTTATACGGCATGTTGTAAACTATACCAATTTCTTATCTTTGTTTAAATTTATCCACCTGAATGAAAAAAGGGCTCCATCAAGTGGAGTTCAATACTACAAGAAGAAAAAACCTCTCTTCACCCTAATTCATTGATTTCTACTTCTTTGTTGTAGTAATGCACATTTGAGCTATATTTTATCAGAGGCAGTAATGTAGGCAGCAATTCGAACAAAACTATCATTTTTAAAGCTTAAATGGTTAAGAGGGCCTCTTAAACTCCTTTGAAATGCCCCCCCGATCGTAATTTAATTTTTTTTTAATTTAAAAGTCTTTAGTACCATTTTGCTTTACAAAACTATGTCGCTTTCATATGGCATTTTCTTATGTTAGTAGCATTAATATACGCAACAAGATGATGAGGAGAGTGTGAAAAAATTTGGAGGACCAAAGTTCTAAAATGAGCAGCTTGATTTGGCATTTTGCGATGATGGTAGGGCGAAGTTAGAAACACCTGTCCTGGACATTTTTAAGACTTTATTATAAAAAGGGATGGAATATCACCATGTGAATGATTATTATCAAAAAAACAGTACTCAATAATAATATTTTAATATATTTAAGTATTCAATATTATTCAGACTTGTAAAACTTGGTTGTCCTAGCTTTTTTTCGCTCTGGCCGTCCCTGGAAAAAATGGACCTGGGGGAGGATTTTTTTCTTCCTACTTTACTCATATCCATTATTATTATTAAACTTGTCAGTTGCCGTTAAAATCAATACAAATTTAGTTTGCAACCATTAAAATATATATAATATTTTGATATAAAGAATGAACATTTTTTACAAAATGTGTTAGAGATGTGTTAAGGTGAGTATTTTCATTACTAATGTAAGATAGAGTTCATGAGGGACAGTAGTCTACGAGCGTGTCTTGCTTATACTACTCTGATTCAAAAAGTTGCAAAATGTTTTTTTGGACAACCCTCCCTGTTCTAAACGAGAAAAAAACTTACACTATTAGTGATGAAATAATTTATTGTATGTAATATTTGCCAATTTTTATCTCTCGAACATTCGTAACTTATCATCGCTAGCCGTATCTTTTGATACCATTTTGAGAGTCGTCTTTTGACAAAAACTGTCCATTAAAATCAATAGTACATATTTTTGGACAAAAATTTTGTATTATTCAAAGCCTGTAATATACTAGTAGTTTTCAAGATACTTTGTTTATTACAGAGTCCGCGCTAAGCAAAGCTTATATTAGCTGGGTTCAAATTTTGGCAATACATATAAAAAATGATTTGTAAAGCTGAGTTATTCAACTACCATATGTAGCAGTTCGAATTTTTTAAAGTTTAATTCACTGATTGCTTTTCTGGACTCAGTTGTGTAAACTTTTATACTAGAAAATCAGTTTTTCGCAAAATAAAGATAAACTTCTCAAGTTTTTGATTTGAATAATTTATATAGATTGCTTATATATATGCACAAAAATTTCTTTATAGTATTATACTTTTAATGATCATTGCTCCAAATTGTGACTCAAAATTTGATTGAGGATAGGCAGATGGCAGGAGCTGGGGCATTGATCCAAATGGTCTAGGTTCGATTCCCAATCGTGACTATCATTACCATCTATCCAGCTATGGAAGAAATTCTATCAAAAAACGTCATTCAAATATATATAAAAAAAATTTTTTTTATATATGTGATCGATTCTTGAAAAACATTTTCTATTAGAATTCATTTTTTGAAATATTTTACACAATCATTGTTTATCTAGTACAGGGGTTCCCAACCTTTTTTTAAATGTACCCCTAGCATAGCTAAAAAGCATTTTGTGTGCCCTTTAAATTTTAAAATCCAAAATAACACTAAAAAAATTTTTTTAATCTTACATTTGTGAGAAAATCTATCAAAAGTGCTTGATTTATGTTTCCGCGATGTTTTGAATGTAATCTCCGATACAAAACTTTTGTATCTGTTACGTTTGACATTAACAGATTGTAATAATACAATATAAATCCTACTGTTTCCCTTATAATAAATGCACCCCCTTAGGAGTCCAAATCTACTGGTCGTGGTACATGTCAACCCCATGTTGGGAACCCCTGATTTAGTACAAATAAAATTTTTCATTCTAAATTTTTTTACTTTCTTCTTTCGATGTCATCATATCGTAATCGTGGTGAGTAGAAAAATTGATTGGCAAAAATGAAAGAGTATATAAATCTGTTTGATTGATTATGTAAAAAAAATATAAAATAAAGTAAAATATAAAAAGTTGAAAAAATTAATATCAATGAAAGGATTTTTCAATGAAAGAAGAATGATGTGTAGTGATTTAATGAATTTTTTTACAAAAGATTTAGACCATATGTTGCCAATGAATTTTTTTTGATTATTTGGAGGTAAAATTAAGGTGATTTTTTTTAAAATTGTCTATGACTGAACAAAAAGTGACTTTGTGATAGGGTAGAAAAGTAAATTCACAAATTTATCATTTAATTTTCTAATTGATCTCTCTCTATTTGTGATATTGAAACTTCGCAATTTATTGAGATACGAAATAGGAAAAATTTCTATGATATCTGGCAGAATCTGTTTGAAAAGACAAAAATAGATTCTTTCAATAACATATTTTTATACAATAATAAAGCCAGAAAGATTTTTCGTCATAAATATTTTTTAGTATCAAATGTTCAAGTTTTTAAACTTCAAGTCAAATTGCAAACTAATTTTTATGCACTAGTTCCCAAGTAAAAAGATGTCTCCTTTAATTTTTTGCATTTCTTAACATTATAATTAGTTATTGATGATTAGAAATATCAATTTCAGCTTATCCAATAATCAATAAATCTAAAGATGCCCTAATTTTAATGATAAAATTTATTTGTGTTTAAAAATTAACTTTATTATGTAGATTAAAATGTGTCGCATTTCTTGAAGCCTTTGATATTCTAACCTGTTCAAGGTTACTTAATGTATTTGAAACATAAATAAAATAATTACAATAATAAATAAACTGCGATTTTTCAAAGTGAAAGCAGATTCTTATTAAGTCTACTTTTGAAACTGAAAAATTTCATTGATTATAGCAAATTTTTGCAACCTAAATAAAAAAATGCATAAAGAAATAATCGTATGTCTTTTTATTTTGATTAAATCGAAATTTTTTATTTGACTTTACTTCATCAAAATTTTAAATCGACCAATTTTCTATAAAAATTAGCAAATCAATTTATTTTCCCCCATGATCAATTTTATTTAATTATCATCAAAATTAAAGAAAAGAGTAAGACAAAAAGATTTGTCAAAATTTTGGAACAAATGTCACAACATACTTCATAATACGCTGATGTGGAGAAGTTTTTTTCTGAAACATCAATTTCTTCGAGTTTGTTCTCGCTGTTGAAAATGAGAAGCGTGTCAAGATAATTTTATCACCATTTTGGAATATTTTAATTGTTTTCAAAGTTCAATTTTTACCATTTGTGAGTTGATTGGATCTATCATTTTTTCCGAAGAAGATCCAAGATTTTTATTCCAGTAACATCGAAATGATGAATGCTTAAAAGTGAAGTTATGCATTAATTTGAAAACAAGACAAAGTTGAATGCGTATAAACGAAAGACGAACAATGTGAACACAGTCGCTAACACGGAATTTTACTTCCAACAAAAATATCCGTTATTTTCGCTTACGCCCCAAAAAGCAATAAAGAATTGGTAGCATTTTAAACGCACTTGGCGTCATTAATATCAAAACGTTTGATGAGTTCAACGATAATGAAAAATTGAAGAAAATATCATCGTTATTTTGCCGCAACATCTCTCATCTTCCACATCATCATCACAATATCCAATCATTCATCATCATTATTATCCAGTTCGGCATCAAATTGATCATATTTTTTACGAGCACTTCTTTCTACTTACCATTAATTACTTTCCTCTCTCTCTCTATCTCTCCATTATAATTACTTTTTAATGTCATCTTCTGACTTTCCTATCTCCAAAACTTTTCATCCACTCCGAGTACAAATGGATGGATGTGTAAGAAGCATCCTCATCCACAACATGCCGTCATTTGGATTCAAAGATGCACACAACCTACACCCTCACTTCTTCAAAAATTTCTCCTCTTCACTTTAACTTGAATTGGTGATATAATGCTAAAGCAAAGACACCACGACTCATCCTCTCTGAAAGAGGAAGAAAGCGCATCAAGGTTGTGGTTGATGTGAACATTTTAACGCTGAAGAAAGAAACCGTAAGAACGAAAATCCTACTGCATCAGCATTATCACTTCTTTCCTCATTCATTCCTTCTCAGATCTCTTCTTAGAGCTGCCTACTTACTACACGATCACATCACCTTCCATATATATGCATGCTTGCATTCTCCACATTCTCCAAATATGAGATGATGACGTATTTACTTCTGGAAGACTATGAATATGATTATTATTTTTACTACTACTATTATTAGTATTAGTATTGTTGTTAATCTGTCCCTATTATTGTCATCATCTTCACCAGCAGCATCATCATCATCATTATTATTATAATCCTTTTCTCTTCGTCTCCTCCTGTTGATTACAAGTGTATAATACCCTTGATTTTGCTTGAGGACTTTTATTTATTTGTGTGCGTTTGTTTGGAGAAGAAGAACACCCAAAGAGAGTAGAAATGCTTCAATTCATATTCCAATTGTCCCTACTTTACCTACTTTTTCCGCTCCCTTCCGCCATTCTTTCCAGCAAGTCTAGCAAAGTTCAAGGTTATTTTTTAAATCTATTTTCTAACACATTTTCAAAAAAAATTTTTTTTTTTATTTCAAGGCAATTTCTGTAAATTGTGGAATTTGAAGAAAAAAATAAACGTGAATTCAAAGATAGGTTTTTTTTCTACAAAAAAAATTCCACAATTTCGTTTCAACTTTGGAATATGCTTTCGAGTTTTCGAATTGTTTTATTCCAATTTAAAATTTTTGTAAAAAACACATGTGCCTTATATACGCGAGCGTACTAGCTCATTTTTATAAAAAAATTTATATAAAGTTAAATATAAGAAGGAAACCAAAGGGAAAAAGAATCATTTCAGAGAATTTCTTCCTTTTTCAAAAGTTCTCTCTTTTTCATTTCCTTCTTATGTTTAACTTTTTGAAATAGGAAGCAATTCTCTGAAACTAGTTAAGTTATTAGTAAAATTAAAGGTCTTATAGCAAATTTTTTAATTTTTTTATAAAAACTTTTTTTTTCTTTTAAAAATGATCTCTGCCTAGCTTCTAGCGAAAATTATTGCCAAACCCGTATTTTAGCAATTTTCAAAAAATGCAACAAACGTCGAAATTTGTTCAAACGCTTAATTTTTGGGCTTATAACCATGCGATCTAAAAGAAAAGATGAAAAAATTGTGAAGCTTATAAAAAATTATCAGTAATTTTTTTTACTTTTTTTTATAAAAAAGATGTAGTATGGTGGTAGGACAATTCGGCATTGAACAACTGGCTCGCAGATTTCTCTGTCAACCCCAAAAAATTTGGCACTAGGTAGGACAATTTCATGCTGTCATGCCATTTATTTCTTCAAAGGACCAAATTGTCAGGGACCGAATTTTCGCAACAGAGTGTAATATGTAGCAAACTTGGAATCATGTTATCACGAAGATGTAACACGAATACATTCACATATAGATCGAGAGTATTCTTCAGGGTCTGATCTAAATCGAATTTCTGATTTAAAATTAATTAATTGGTTTTGGGTTATTTAGTTTGACTTGATTTTACAAAGGGGTAAACTTGGTTGGCTCGAATTGACTGTAACATGTCGGAAAGGAAACGCGTATGCTTATGTGTATAGTATGCGTATATATTTCGATGTCTGTTTGAAATATTTTTTAAATTTCAATTCATTAAAATAATTCAATTTTTTGAAGAGATAAATTTAAGTAGATTGTGAATCTAAATGTCAGCAACTTTTTATTGATTTTTTTGAAGGACCATACCTACTTATATTATTTAGAGTTGGTTGGCAGCTGTTATGGATATTAAAATCACCTTTTTCTTCATCCACCGGATTATCATAATCATCTTTTCTTCATCATCATCATCATACTATTGGTCATTTTGATGAAACTAATTTTCTTGAACATATTATTAAAATAGGCTTAGAAGAATGAAATAAATTCAACAAATCATTTATTAGCTCCGCAGATATCAAGATTGATTACAAACACCCATCTCTAAGTTGAATTGGAAAGTTTTTTTTTGACAATTCATTTTACAGTTTTTCAAAATGCCGTTTATTTTTCGCATACCTCTCCTTTGCTGATTCATATTCTTTTCTACGCCATTTTATACATTAGACCTGTTCAAATTTCGGTCTGAGCCCAACCGTTCTTCTCTAAGACTGGTCTAGATCCTCTATTGAAGGGAACCTAACCAAGTTAACAGATTTCTTATACACTTAGTGAGTATTTAATAAAGATGCGGATATCTTGATTGCTATTCTAAACAAACTCAAGTTGTATACTAATACTTATCATTTTTATCCCAAAAATTTTGAGAGAAGATGTCAATGTGAGTTCAATTATTATATATCAAATAATTTGCTTTGAAATTTTATTTGAACAATTTGATATCAAACCAATTCTCTTCTTATAATTTACCTTTTGAAATAAATGAGAAGCAATTCTCCGAAACTAGTTTTTTTGTTCTATTTGAAAAACTGATTCCAAAGCTAAACTTTTGGATAAAGTAAACATCGAGAAATTGCGGAAAAAGCTTTGCGGTATAGAGGAAAAAGAAAACTGTTTGAAAATGGTGGATGGGTATGTTATTTCGGATGTTGAAAAACTCACAAAATTTATTTGTTTAAAAGCGTAAATCAATTATATTGATTACTAATCAATAATATTGATTTTTAATCACCAATTTTGGAGAGAAAAAATTCTAAAATTTACAAGGGTGATGATATCGCAAAAGTGGACGATATCCTGCATTTAGTTTCGGCAAGAAGCTGCCTTCTCCACAAAAAGAGAATTGTAAGTGAAAGAGGTGAAGCTTCCGATAATAAAGGTTACTTTTGTGCTCAAATTCACATATCTAAGACTTTTTTATCCAAAATCTTTTTGTTTGGTGTTTATACGACATAAAAAACCGTATTCAAAGATTCATGGAAAAGCTTTTAGATACATTGAAAAATATATAGGGTAAATTTACTGTATATCATTAATTTTACTATATTTAATTTTGGCTACCACTATATAATACTATTCTACTACATTTTTTAACACTCTTATTTTAAAAATGAATTAAAATTTATAATAAAAAAATTTAACAAAATAAAATTTTAATTAATTTTTTTTTTGAATAATTTTTAATTAAGAAATTAGCATTCACCTTTTAGCTCTCCTTCTTTGTTTTCCTTGAAGAATTTAGCACATGAATGACATTATTGATCTTTTTACAAAAAAATGATCACATTCCTTATTGAATAATATTACACACAGAAATGAAAGAAAATTTTTTATATCGATTTTATTCCAAAACCTTTGTTTTCCTTTGTTGATTCCACCACTCCAACGGTCAAACATGACCACTTCTCCTTTTTACCACAAGATATAAGATATTGACGCGAGATTTTAAACTGTTTTTATGCTCTAACATTGAATTATGTAATTCTGTTCATCTTTTGTTGTAAATTTTAAATTTTTAAAAACTTATAAACAAATTTAGTTCCAAAACTTTATATATTCAGATAAAGATACATCAAAATCGTGATTCAGAATATTATACTTTCCTCATGCTATTTTCTTTCACGATTTTAATATTTTTTTACATAAGCCTATATGTAAGTTAATAATAATTAACTAGCCATCTTTTGAAGGCGATCTCGTTTTGGCTCCTTAAAACTCGGCTTGTTCACGAAGTCTCCTGTTCCCCGAATACAATTGCTCACAACCATATGTGTTTAATTGGGGAATATTTTTTTAAATTTGATTCCCTATTTTTTATGCTTCATGAACAAAAAAAATTACGCAAAAATGAAATAATCCTTGTAATACTAAATATATATTTAAAAAGTTATTTTTTTTATAAAAATTAGTCTTTTTGAATACCAAATAAAAATATGGAGAAAAATACATCCATTTCACAATGCATCCCCAATAAATGTATTTTAAAACAAAAATGATATTAATGATTTTAGCAAAAAGAAATGTAATATAACGTTTGTTCTTTCATAAATTAACATATGTGACTGTGCGAGTATACGCTCAACTCCACCCCCATCTATATATGTGATAACATATATTTTTCTATATATGTTATCATCTTGTCCAAGTTCGCCAAAATCTACTGTCTGACTCTCTTTCAAAGGCTTTTCAGATGCCAAATTAATTTGGCGTTGTGATGTTAAAAATCAATAAATTCTTGATAACAAATATCAAAGCTAGATTAAAAACAGAATATTATACTTGCTTCCATCGAAGTGTACTTAAATCGATTTTATATTTATAAATATTTCATTTTCATGTTTTTGCCAAGTTCAAAGTGTATATATAATATATATATATATTATATATATAGTAAATATCATTGCTAAAAATTTTATTGTTAAAGTGGGTTCCAAAAAAAAAGGCAGACATAAATAATTATTTGGTATAAAATATATCCATATGTCGCAAGCGAAAACGTAGTAGTAGATAATTATGTAGTTGAGCTTTCGTATTTATTAGAGCAGGGATGTCCAACTGATACAACTAGTGGGCCATTTTCAAAAATTTGTCGACATGTCTGCATCTGATTTCTGAAAAAAATTCAAGAATATCTTGGTCAATTTGAGCCTCATAAATTGAAAACATCGTCATAGTATAATATTTCAAAACATCTCATTTTTGATTTGATTTTAGTGTTTTGAACTCAATTTTCAAAAAATCAGAAACAAGGTATAATTTTTATTCAATAAAATTTCACATAAAAAAATATTGATATCAATGAAATATCACATAAAAAAATTTCTATTTTCTTCCTCTATTTTTCTTTTTTTTTCAAAATCTAAAAATTTGATTTAAAAAAATGCACCTTTAAGACTTTGAAAAATTAACTTATGAAAAACGATTCACACAAAAATTCATGAAGGCTCATTGAAAATCTAAAAAAATCAAAGTAGAAAAATCAAAGGGTAAAAAAAATGAAACAAATGTCAATATATGATTGATTTTTAATATTCAAAAAATGATTGTAATTCGTCAAAAAATGATCAAATTCAAAGATGATTTTAAAAAATGATATTAACAATATATTAATCAAACTTTAAAATTTTTATAATGTAATTGTTGATAAACGCAACATCTCATTTTTCTTCGCGGGCCGCATGGGGCCGTGGGCTGCGTGTTGGATACCCCTGTACTAGAGTATGCCGGAATATGAAAAAAGCTCAAAATATAGTCGGTCGCAGTGTTTGCAATGGACGGAAAAAAGGAATGACACAAAATATTTTGTAATCGAAAAGTGCTAGATTGCATCTGCTTCTTTCTTCACTTGGAAGTCCTAAAACAAAAGATGGATATAGAAAGCGAAGAGTGCTCATTTTTATAATACACACACTAAAACTTTTAAAAACCCAAATTTTTTTTAATTCAACTTCTTCAAGAAAAAGTATAACATCCCAAATATTAATAGTTATAGAATATCTAACATATATCAAATACAATAAATATATATCTTCTCTCAACAAAAAGTTATATATATTTAAAATCAATAAAAAATTTTATTTTTAAAGTCGAACCTAAAAAAATTTGAAATGCTTTTAGCGAACCCTAACACCGAGACAATTAATCACCGATAAAAGGGAATGTAGAATGCAAAGATCATGAGAATAGGTAAAATTCATAAACACACGCAACATTTCCGGTACCCCCATTGTTGACAGGAATCCTCTTTGAAAAGCGCTCAATGAATGCGCGATTTCGTGAGGCCTAACTTTTTAAGTGAATATCACTTGATTTTCTGAACAAAGCATTTGTACTTTGAGATCCGTGGGATGATATAATTTGAGCAATAATTGTATAGAGATATAGGCATCCATTCTCAATGCTCTCATATATTGATTATTACTAGTATTATTGAAAAAAAAATGGTTCAAAATCCCAACAAACTAACTGTAGACTCTTCCTAGTTTAAACTAACTATAACAACTACAACCTTAACTGCCATTTTATTTTTTCAAATTTTCTCAATTTGCTTTTTCAAGACTTCAATTTTATTTGATTGAATTTTTGTCCTATTTTTGCAACGAATTCTTCTGAATTTGTTCTTCTTATGCTTAGTATCTTCAAGTGGTTGAGTGACCTTTTGATGCTGACCTTCAAGAGTTACTTCTTTTTTTTATAAAATTTTACACACTATAATGAAAGTTTGTTCTTTCGGTTTGTAATCCAAAGTTATTATTTCCTTTTTCTGTCTACAAGTAAAAAAGTTCGGATTTTTTTTGCAACTTAGGACAAATGCAAACCTGTATTCGTAATTCTAAGCCTATAGAGCTAAAACGCGAAAAGCCTGATTTGTGTTGCGTATGAAGATGAATATAGCCATCTTTCATGCTTCATCAAAAGCACGATTTAAACACTTTGTATACTCTCTCCTCTCACTTCTACATCAAACATATTCGTGAAATACCAGATAAAAATAGATGAAATCTTATCATTCACCATATGTTTACTGGCCATATGTGGCCGATACAACGAAAAATTATCAGCCCCCTGTATAAGTTAACCCTGCGACTATATGAATATATATTTATTTATTTATTTACGTGTAGTTTCCCCAAAGTGGACCATATCGATCACTCGGGGTCAATGGGAGTTTTTTAACATGCCATATTTTATTGGCAAAATAGGCTGACGCTATAAACGATCAAACATACTCAAACATCCTATTCCTAATCTATTCTTGAAAGTATTTAAAGTAGAAGCATTGACAACGTAATCTGGAAGTGAGTTCCAATCATTGATCATCATTCTTTAAATTTATGAGAGTGAGATCTTTGGGTTCTCTTGGAATATTCAGGTAATCTTTTTGAGCGAATGCTTTCATTTGACAGCAGAAATCATGCCTCACCTTTTCAAAATGTGTAATCTATTTTTAGGATTCGATTATTACACATTAGTGGGGGATCAATTAAATTTATAGCCAGGAAAAAATCGAGATACTCATGAAAGTCATCATGTATTATCATTATAAATAAATAATAAATGAAAAAATGTTATTTTAATTTATTGATCATGATTAGAATTGCAAAAAGTGATTTCATATTTTTATTAAACTTGTCTGGGGGTGGAGGAGTAAAGCAAATCATAATACTTTGAGGTAGTAAATTAAGTTTAAATTTAAATTCTCATGAACACTTTTTTGGATGAAATATTTAAGAATTGGAATGTAAATTTTTAAGCAATTAAATTGTTTTTTAAATTAAAAAAAAATTTATCCAATGCGTTTTAACGAAGTTTTTTTATTTTAAAATGTAAATTATTTTTCTTCTTCAAATTTTAAGTTTTCTCTTGAGCACTTTTCAACAACTATCTTCCTCAAAACCAAGGAAACTTTAACTCAAAGTGTAGCATAGTACTGTATAGGGTTCTTCATGGTCGCTATTGAACTTGATATTTTTGAGTTTTTCCTTAACAAACTAATATCATTTCAAATTAACTTTTTTAAATCGTATATATATAAAAAAAATTATTATTAGAGGCATTTGTTCTCAAGGTGGCAAAAAAACATCAAGCAAATCTTTTTGATCATGTTTGCTTACTTTTCAATTTTTTGTTCCCCAAAATGGCGTTACCTTTTTCAAATATCATATGTTTTTTATTCCGCTATGATTCCACGTTACGAAAAAGAGTTGAAGCTTGGCCAATACGACATTTCTCTTCGAACCGTGACGTTGTTCATCACTGCGCACAGTACCGCACACACATTATTATTGGTGTTTGCCAATATGATTGTGAAAACTGGTTGTATTAGAAAAGTCAAATCAAATCCTGGTGTGTGTGTGTGTGTGTTTGTGACTTTAAGTTTGATTAAACTAAGAAAAATGAAATGACTTTGTCCAGCACTTTTAATCACGTAATGAAATTTGTTGGCGCATAAACCACACGAAGAAGCCATCGTCTATACTTCGAAAACAATGGAACAAAGCAGGCGTGAACAATACATAAATCGCTCAAATTGTAGTTAAATTAATATAATAATATTATAAACAATATATATATTGATATATTAGTATTGATATTGGTATCGATTTTTTTCACTCAACAAAATTGACCTCATTCAAAGAAAGAATTGATATTTGTTTCTTCGATTCCTCTCCTCAACTTGATAATTTCTTTTATTTTTTGCAATAAGACAAATTCTAAGATGCCATAAACTTCATAAATACATTGTACATTCAGCTATCACGAAGTGTACATAATATACCCCTTTTGATTTCGTGAACCGCGACTCTTTTGGCCACAAGAGTTTTCAGGGTACGACTTTTTCGCCAAATAGGTTCTTCTATTAAAATAAAAAATTAATCCAAACCCATATGTTAGCCCAAATGATCCTATCCTGGAAAATTCGCTCGTCAAAATGTTCTATTTTCTTTTATTTTAAAATAGTATAGCTAATTTTGACTTTTCAAAAAATTGCATATAAATATAACTTTTTTAAATCCAACTATACTTATCTTTTTCATATTTTACCGTGACACTTTTTTATAAACAATATTCTTATCATGTTTTTTCTTCGTCTACAAGTTTATCCTCCTATTAGAAGATCGGTCGCCTTGATCCTATCAATTTTTTTTATGATTTAAACAATTTTTTTTATTGATTTTTGCTTCATTCTAGGCATCATATGGCACACCGGAGAATTCAGTAGATGTATTGTGGAAAACTCCATATGCGGATTTGGAAAGCAATTTCGTTCAGTCTACTGCTACAACACCCTCAAAGTTAGTGAGATTTTCCCTCTTTTCTTTATTGCCTCATCCACTGCTTCAAAATCTCTCATACTTTCTATAAAGAATATTAACTTTTTGAAATGATAACATTTAGTTTTCAGGAAAAGAGTCAATGATCATATTTAGTAATTTTCTCAAATTTAAAGCACCGCCATTTTTTCTTAAATTTTTTTCTAAATTACACTTTTTTTTTAAAAAAAAAATTTCAAATAATTCTCTCAAATTTGTTCAAATATTTTATTTTAAATATGAACTTATTTTATATTTGGGAGTATGAGATGAAATCAAGTTAATGAAATTATGTATTATTATTATTATCTGAAAATCTTGTAAAGAATATTCTCTTTGTGTTCCAGCTAGCTCATTGATTTACTGCGTCACCGAACATTATTAGACTTGTGTCATTATTCTCATAAACACAAAGTTTATGCATTCGCAAAGCTTTGAGAGAGTGATATGGCCATTCTTTTGATCTTGAAGAAGATTAATCATGATTTTCAAGCTTTTCACTCTCTGCATCCATATACCATTTTAATTCAGCGCATACAGAAAGAAAGAAAGAAAGAAAGAAAGACGCGAAATAATGCATCCCCTTTTCTTTCTTGTTCTCACTTGTTGCATTCATCGATCGAAATTTTTATCGCCCGTTTCAAATTTTGTATGCTTTGCCGAAGCTTTCCTGCTTCTCTCTTCATGCGAATTAAAAATAAAGTTTGATCATATTCATTACTGATTAAATCGGGGCAGATTTCAAAACTTTTATTAATTAGTATAATTTATGCAACAAAATAAATCATAAAATTAATTTTTGTGCTGTGTGTTTACGTTTTTTTAATAGTTAAAAACATTTCGTAGCACCCATTCTACATTTCGTAAATGAATTGGAACAGGATTCGAAATGTCTTTGGTATAAGGAAACGTGTTAAGTATGGGGAATATCGTAGGACGCTTTCAAGATACCCTTCTTCTATGTCCTATCTTGTACATCTACCAAATTTCATATGATCAGAATTACTCTCTTCTGTAAACTTATGTGCTTTGTAAACTTTCAACTTCCTTATTTATCGTCTCCAGTATCTTCATTCATAAATTTCATGAGCATAAAGAAATACTTTTAATAAAGATTTTCGTTGCATCCGTCTCAACCTTTTAATCTAAAAGAATAAACATATTAGTAGAAAAAAATTAAACTTTTTAAATTATAATATTTTTAAAACTATCTACTTACTATTTGAGTTAACTAACGAAAAAAGAATATTACTTAAAATATTAAAATTTAACTAACAAAAAATATATTAGCTAAAAGAATTAAATTTTTAGTTAAAAAATTAAATTTTTAACATTTTTAGATTAACTTTTGGTATTCTTAAAGCTTCAAGTTAATTACTATTTAAGTTAACTAACAAAAAATATATTAGTTAAAAAAATTTAATTTTTAAGATTTTTAGGTTAAATTTTAGTATTCTTAAAACTGTGAGTTAATTACTATTTAAGTTAACTAACAAAAAATATATTAGTTAAAAAAATTAAATTAAGATTTTTAGGTTAACTTTTAGTATACTTAAACCTTCAAGTTAGTTACTATTTAAGTTAACTAACAAAATATATTAGTTAAAAAAATAAATTTTTAACATTTTTAGATTAACTTTTAATATTCTTAAACCCTTAAGATAATTACTATTTAAGTTAAGATAAGATATTTATTAAGACTATGAACCAAAACAATGTATATATTGAAACAGATGTAGGTAACATCTAACATTAAGATAAGCACTGAACAAATAGTCAGAAATGACCGCTTGTATGGCAGATATTTATAAGTTACAACATTTAACTCAAAAAGTTAACAAACAAAAAAATATATTAGTTAAAAAATTAAATTTTTAACATTTTTAAGTTAACTTTTAGTATTCTTAAACCTTCAAGTTAGTTAATATTTAAGTTAACTAACAAAAAATATATTAGTTAAAATTAAATTTTTAAGATTCTTAGGTTAAATTTTAGTATTCTTAAACCTTCAAGCTAGTTACTATTTAAGTTAACTAACAAAAAATATATTAGTTAAAAAAATAAATTTTTAACATTTTTAAGTTAACTTTTAGTATTCTTAAACCTTCAAGTTAGTTACTATTTAAGTTAACTAACAAAAAATATATTAGTTAAAATTAAATTTTTAAGATTTTTAGGTTAGTTACTATTTATAAATTAACTAACCAACTAATTACAATGGAAGGGCGTTATAACGAAAACCCAACTGCAAGTGTACTAGACAAATTTCAAATGCTCCATAAATTACTTCTATCTTTTTTTTTTTTAAATATAATGCTATTTGATTTTGTCAATGAAATCAAAAAAATTTGTTTTGCAATAATTATCGCAAAAAAATCATTAATCAATGAAATAAAGACTTAAAAAGAACAAATAATTTATTTTATGAAACTCCTTATTTAGAGTTTTTTTATTTATTTTTTAAGTAGAAATTTGATATTCATGACAATGATTTTAAGCATATATATACTACATAACTAGTAAATCAAAATTTAACAACTATAAGTGGTCTATTTTCTTCACTGTATAAATAGTGGGGAACCAAACTAAAATATTTTAAGTTTATAGAACCTTAGTAGTTACATAGTTTAACATACATAATGGCAAAGGTAGCGTGGGGTGTTTTAATCGAGAAGGCACAATTGCGCGGCTTGTATCGAACTATATGAGGAAAGTAGGCTTGCTGCGGAATCGAAGCCAAGATCATGAGTTTGCGAAACCGAGTATCTAACCAACCTTACTCACGCCCCCAATGTTGAAGAACAAAAGTGATTGCAAAAATTTTAACAAAGATATAATGATAGAAAAAAACTCTAATAAAATATAAAAGAAAAAAGAGATAAAATAATTAAAAACAAAAATTAAATTAAGAATACTATTGCATAAAAATTAATTTGAAAAGTTTCATAAGTGAAATATATATGCGTTCATAAGGATATTTTCCATGTAGCATTCACAAAACATTTTGAATTCAAAAAACCTGCTATTTTCTTTCTTCCAAATAAAAAGAGTGAATTAATGGCATTTTGGAGGAATGATTTGAAAAGTTCGCTAAACCTGATTTACACGAAATTGACAAACCTAAAATACTAAACTAAATAAATTAACCTCTTATAAATAAAAGAGAATTTTTTATTTTTTTTTTAAATTTTTTTTTAATTAAATTTATTACATCCCAATTTTAGAAAAATTATTATTTAAACATTTTTAATATTTTGCTTATTAGCCAAATTTTGATATAAATTAATAAAAGCTTTGCAGTTTGCTATCAACATTTAATGAGTAGGAAAGACATTGATATTGTAAACAAATCTTTATTAACCTTACTATATCTATGACTGGACAAATGATCTATTAGACACGAACTAATTTTGATATGTGCCAAAACAGGGATAATCTAAAATTTGATTATACAAAATGTTTATTAGAATCAAGCTACCACCAGCAAAGAAATCTATCAAAGCAAGATATTTTGAATTGGTGATTATTGAAAAAGAATTTGTCATGACTCTCAGAGACATTCTGAGAGAGCATTTTAACTAAAAATGTGTTAATGTAATTGCTATCCTGACACAGATCCTTTGGTAGTAGAGCTCTTCCAAAATTAACTTCCAATGATCGCTTACAATCTGTTTGATATAGTATGTTCAAAAAGAAATATAATAATTCATTACAAAACAAAAAAAAATCATCATTTTACAAAGGCTAAAAAAACTATGGATTTTTTTTAATTCCATGGTGGCTATATAATGTAATCTTTATTAATGTATTTAATCAAAAAAGCAGCCACACTTCTTTGTTCTTTGCAGTTTCCTCTATACACTGAGAGGAAAAAAGAAGTAAAAATTACAAATAAAATTTTGTTATTACATTCCAGTTTTAATGTGTCTATGATAAATGCTAGCCGATATAAGTGATCAATACTGACGCCATATTTATGGGATTGTATCAAAATATGGTATTGACAGAAGTAAGTAGGTTAAATATCATTAACTTGAAAAAGGTTTTGAACGAGAGCTTTGATACTTTTTCTTTGATCTTTTATGAGTGCGAATTTTCAAATATGACTGAGAAGATGGATCTATTTTTCATTTTAGAAGATGAGGATTCAAGATTTCAATTGTTTTCTTTTTGTGAAGCAAGCTGTTCCTCTGAAGGAGCAGAAATGTTGGAAGCCTTGCTGGGATGAAGAAGTTTATTCAGAGTGGAATCCTTGGAGTCTCTGCCTCTTGAATCTCACTTCTCACATTGGATTCAAGCTGAGATTCAGAAAACTTGTAGCGAGCAAGGATTCACGTGAGTTTTTTTACATCGGAAGATTCAATTTCAATGTTTTATTTCAATGATTGATCATGTCAATAATATCAAATTATTTCATTTTTGTGAGCATAAAGCTTGAATGATGGGTGGACTGCATGATCGGATCAAGGGGGCCCCCGTTTGGCCCTGTGCTGGAATATTCCTTTTCAAGACGCCAAGTTTTCACACTTTAAGGACCAAAATTTGAAGACTTATCATTTAGATGATTTTCATTTCTTGCAACACTTTTCCCCAAAGTCTGGAACGACTTTGAAGTTAACAACGAATAAGAAGGTCCAACGATTAAGAAGTACTCTAAGATTTTTCGGGGTCTTTGTAGACCATTTTTTCAGCACAAACTTATTTTAATGGGATGATAATAAATCGTGAGATGGTTGAATGATAAAAATTGGTGAGATTGTTGCATTCGGCCCAATTTAAGTATGCCCTTGCCCATATGGTTTTAATTAGGCATAATGTTTCCCCGTTTTTATCCAAAGTGCGGAAATTTACTACATTTCTTCGACGACTCAGTTATGACAAAATCTTATAACCGAAGGTATATTTAAAATATTTTAACTTTTTTGAATTGTTAGATTTAATTAATTTCATGTTATATCCAATGATTATTATAGTTAAAAAAAAGTTTCTTTTAATATTGCAAAAAAATTCGGACTTTCAAATAAAAAAAGTTAAAAAAATTTTTTTTTCCTTAAGTTAATTTATTTTATTATTAATCTTAAATTTTTTCTTAATTTTATAATTTAAACATTTTTCTTTAGTATTAAAATTTTTTTATTAATGAAAACATATAATAATAGACTTGAAATATTTAATTAGGTAAAAAAATAAGCAATAGGGAAAAATCAGGACTAATCAAAAAATTATATTATTGCTAAAATCTTCTAATTCAATTTTCAAATATAGATATAAATCAAGGTTTCCTTGTTAATATCCCATTTATTATTTGAAGTAAAATAAAAAAGTAAGAAAACTTAAGGCTTTAACAATTTTTTTTTAGTTGAAGCATTTTTTTTATTTTTTCCGTTCAACTTCTTGATTTTTGTTGGAAGCAATCAAAAGCGTTTTCGATAGCATTGCAATCATTTCTTCCTTGATTTTGTATTTCAAGAGATAACAATTGATCCTCAACTACATAGAACTATTTTCTAAACTAGACAAAATAGAATTGAAAAAGACAAAATAAAAAATATATATAAAGACAAATTAAAAGTGGGAAAAAAGCAAAATGGAACTAAAAATGTGAAATAATGATTTTAATTCAAGAATGCCCGTATAACCTGTGTTGGGTTAATAATAACCTTTTCAAGTACAATACAAGGACCTTGCTTTAATCTTTAAATTTATGAGGAGGAACTTTTTAGCTTTGGAAAGAAAGTCAAACGCCTCCAGCCAATTCAAAACCATGGCTCAAGCTATGTGCAAAATTAATGTTTCAGACAGACTGGCATTCATCCAATTACTCTACTCATTGAATGACAAAGTAATTTGCCATCTTCCTTTTTTCCATTTTATATGCTTTTTTTTGATTCTCTCTTTTGAAGAATATTTCAAATCATTTATCCCCACGTTGGATCAAATTTTCGCAATCCAATTGTCATTTTCGGGAGGTAGAATTGGGATGTGGTGTTGGAGAAGTTGAATCTCAGTATAAGTAAGGGGATTTTTTCAAATAAATACTTTACTTCAAATTTGTTACAATTACAACAACTACTACATATATGTGTGATCAATATATTGATCTTTATGTGATTATTATTTATATAGTATTGAAAGAAATGTCTTGACAGTTCAATTGAAAGCAATTGCCAAATGATTTTATAGTTTTGTTCTGTCTTCTCTTTCATGAGTGGAAGTACGCAAAAGAATTGGTAATAGTAGTAGGCCTCTTTTTTCATTGAAATAAAGTGTCTTTTTTTGAAGAACAGCTTCTTATAACGAATGAATTAATTGGATTTTTTTTATTGGAATTCCTAACACGAGAGAAATTAATTTTTCAAAAATCGATTCAGAACTTGTTTTTGATCAATTTTTTGATGCTGATCGAAATTAACTATTTACGAATAAACAAATCAAGATCACGTTTAACGCCAGACTTTTTTTGGACGAAAAGCGATGATCAAATTGACTTCAATTTTATTTTCAAACTATAAATTATTTAGGTTCTTTTCTCTACTTTACACTTTTTGCTAGTTTTTTATTCTAATTATACTTGATATATCATAACTCCAATTTTTCTACACTTTGAAAAGTGTATTTTTAATTTGTTTCCAAAGTTGGGGATCTACTTTCAAAAAAAGTTAATAGATGAAAAAAATTAAAAAAACTTTTTCAAATTCTGTCAGTTATTTGAATTTATCTGAACATATCTGTCGCAAAGTTGGATCAATTTTTCTAAACTGGCAGGCTATTAGCATAAGTAAACATTAAAATGTATGCCATTCAATTTCTTCTATTTTTAAGAGGCTAAGTCTCCGCGATTCCATGACTTGTCTACTTACTCCCCCATATGTTGCGAAAGCTTTTATAAATAAACCAAGAAATATAAATTGTAAAAATTGGGTAAGGAATTTTTATGCACAAGACATTGCATCAATTTTGGGTGCGAACAGTCGACTTGTGTACGAAAAATGCTGGTAAAAAATCTTTTAAAACATTATGAAAGAGAGTGCTGGTAAAGTTTGCCACATGTAGACTTTGCCACAAGAACATTTGGAAGGAATAAAATTTGTTCAGGAAAAACAATTTTCATTCATTGTTTTTAATGTCATAACAAGGGGACTAATCAAGTCAATACTTAACAAACTTGACGATTCTCAAACAACGTGTTTCCAAGCCAGTTGATTCGGGCTTCACTGAACACAGAATCTTTCATATAGTATATGAACAAACTTTGTATCTATTTTTCCAGTAGTTTAAATATTCAGTACTTTGGAAAGTCATTTTTTACACAGATAGGTCCACTCACCAAAAATCACAATGTTTTTTTTAATAAAGCACGTACAGTTACGATATAAAAGTTGTCATTAAAAACTAAACCATCAACACTTCACCAGACAACATTTTGCCAATTAAAAATAATGGGTTCTTTTTTAAAAAAAATTTATTTTATTTTATATTACTTATAAAAAATAAAAAAGTTTTTGATAAATATAATTTTTATTGAGGCAAAAATGAAATGAAATGAAGGCAAGTTAAGCATAAATTTATTTTTGTATACTTTTAAAAGTATAAAAATAAATTTTATAAAAAAAGTTGTTTAAAAGTTTTTCAAGCGTTGTGATGTCTGTATTCTCATTCCTCTTTTATTACATCCATCCATCAATGTTTGCAGAACTTGCTACAGAAATACAAATTCTCAATCATGCTATCACCTTTTTCGCGTTGAGATTCTTACAGAAATGTTTTGATTCTTCATTTCAATCTTTTTAGATGCTTTTTCCAATTCAACAACTTTGCCTTCAAGACTCATTCTAAGAACTGTAGAGAGCTCGAGCTTCCAAAAACGCATTCTTCATGCGAGGTGATTTGCTCGGGTGAATGCCTGTACTCTTCTTGGAGTGAGTGGTCTCAATGCAAAAAAGTTAGACTCTTTTTCCTTCTTCAAAAACTGATCTATTAAAATAAACTCACAAATTCAAACCCAATTTATCTTTTTTTACTTTGAAAATTTAAACTTTATTATAACTATATTATAATTTGTGGTTGATAGGCTTTATGCCCAAACCTTAATTAATTATATGATATATTAACTAATTAATATTTAATTAATTAACAAGCTTTATATTAAAATAAAAAAAATTTAAAGATTTAAATCAATAAATTTTTTTTATTTTTTGGATATTTTAGGTTTGAATGCCCAAACAAGAGATAACGCTTAAATTAATTTAGAAATTTTTTTAAATTAATTTAACACTAAAATTATAATAACTAATTTTCATTAATTGTTATTTGTGTTGAAAAATTCACATATTATTCGCTTTTATAAAAGTTATTAGATTTTACAAAAAAGTGATAACAAAAAAATCATCTTAACCTTTTTATCATGATATTCATTTCTGTTTGATTTCAGGAAACTTTTTTAGGATCTGGCTGAGAAATAGAGTTTCCGATTTTTGCGAGACTTGAATTTTTTCTTAAAAAAGTGAATATATTTAAACTCACTTAGCATCAATATGGAAATATATAGCTGGTCCCTTCAGCTCGACACATTTGATCATTGGTAGAATGTATGCTTCTCTCTTCGCTTGAAGCATAGGATGATTGATAAAGATACCTTCTTTATGGAAGAGAAATAGTGAAAATCAAAGACAGTCTAGTATGGAAGACGCATTTTTAGAATTATGGTTATGTACATAGAAAAACAATGTTTAACAAATGATAGAAGTTAGGCTATTCTTAATAAATGAATTTTTGAATCACTTTTTAGCAGATTTTGATTGATTTTCAAATGAAATAAACATAACGAATGAATTCAACACACTTGAAAATGGGTATAGTCATTTTTCGGCATTTTTAAATCACTTTTTGACAGATTTTGATCTTTATTTTCAAACGAAATAAAGATCAGAATGAAATTGCATATATTTAAAAATGAGTATATATGTGATAAAATTATTTAAAAAAAAATCAATTTTGAGATGATTATCTATTTTAAATGACTTTTTTCACAGCTTAGATTGATTTTTATCAAAAAAGATGATCACCATTTGATTGTCCACTTCAGAATTAGGTAAGTTTTCGGTTGAAATTCATTACAAAAAGCATAGATAAAAAAGAAAAAAAAAACTTTTTTAAAAAAATATATAGCAGTTAATTAAAGATTCATTTTTAAGGGCAATCCATTTTAAATGTTTTTAACCCATTTTAGGGCATTTTATTAAATTTTAAAATATTTTCTCCTCTCATGCCTTTTTTGTGACCCTCTCTCGTTTTTTTGTAGCCGTGTGAATTGAACATCCGAAGAAGGAGCAGAAGCGTCATCAGACAAACAACAGCTGGCATGTGCACTGATGAAGAGCAAACACAAGAATGCGTAAAATCCGTCAATTGCTTCTAACAAGAGAAGTTCAAAATTCAAACACTCCGCAACACACACACACACACTGATTTTATTAAATTTACTATATCTTATAAAAAAATAAAAAATTATTATTTACTTCAATTATGGATATGAAAGAAGATATTATCTTTTAATAAAAATATTTTATCACGGGAAAAACTTGCTATAAGTTATAAAAAAAAGTTTTTTTTAAAAAAGTTCTGGCAGTTATTTTTTCTGTTGATGTGACACTAACAAAAAAAATTATCTGCCTGAAGTAATTTTTAAGCAATTATAATATTAGCTGATTAATTAATACAGATTTAATTAACTAACAAGCTTTATATAACATTGTAGCATTGAGAACGAACAAAAATCAATAAAGTCATAAAGTCAATTTTCTTTAAAAGAAAAAAATTCACTGTAAACCAGATTTAAACTTGATTGAACTGTATTTTCTTCAATTTTTTGGATTTTTTAGATCGATAAAGTCAAAAAAAAAAAGTTCAATAAAATGGCTAAATTTTATTAAAAATTTTAACAAAACTGAAAACTAAAATATTTTAATGGTTAATTACTTCATGTATAAATAGTAATTGTCATTCAAAACGTGAAAATTAGACTTTTATTTCCTGTTTTTTAATGTCTATTGATTAATTTTCATTATAAATTTGTTATTGAATAAAAAGCTAAAACAATGAACATTTGGAATAAAACATTCTTTAAAAAATTTACAAAAATACACCCTCCTTCAAGGGCTAATAAAATTCAATAAAGTCAGAAACATTTAAAAAAACAAAAAGTCACTGTAAATCAATTGCGATGAGTACCATAGTTTTTTGCAAAAAGCATAAATAAAAAAAGAAAAAAAACTTTTAAAAAAATAATAAAGCAGTTAACTAACGTATCATTTTTAAAGCTAATCCATTGGAGATGTTCTTAACACATTTTTATTAAACTTAATTATCATTAAAAATAAATTATATATAAAAAATTTCTTTATAAAAATATTGTTATGTTTTTTGGAATTTTTTAAGTGATAAAGTTCAAAAAGAAGTTCTTTAGTTCAACAAAAAAATTTATATTAAATATTGATTTAAATTTCACTTAAAATTAAAAAAATTTTTTTATTAAAATCTAATATGATCTAATCACTAAAGAAACGCGTCTTTTTAATATTGGAAAAAGTTCAAATTTTTTTGGATCAAAACTTTCGTGCAATAAGGCAAAAAAAGTCAACATTTGTTGATTGAAAAGTAAAAAAGTAGGCTTTTATGTCAATAAATAATAATAGTTCACCTGGTAATAATAATTTAGATTGTAATTATTCAGCAGGAATTAACTACTCACCTACGAGAGATTATCACAATGAACAGTGATTAAGAAGCCTCCATTAAAACATGAAAGAAGATGGCTAAATAAATCGGATGAATATTTTGAACATATGGGGCAGATGTTAACAGTGGTTTTCGGATTCTGTTTCCGATCGTGGCCACCTCTATCTTCACTTGGAAGCGATTCCAAAGACACAAAAAAATATATCGAACAAGTTGCGCACACAAATAAATTTACTTTGGATCCATTTTTTGAACTTTGAAGAATCAATTAACTTTTCTCTTTCTCGAAATGATAAGATTGAAAAAGTTCTCTCGTTTCCTGCTGAGATTTCAAAAAGTAGGATGCAGTTGAAATGAGGTCATCATTGGAAAGAGGGTTGGAATGTATTTATTGTATTAAGGAAATATGTGCTTTGATTTCATTTTTTCCAACTTTTAAAAATAGTTTTTTTTAGTTTGAACAACTTCATAATCTTCGCCTATCCTATGCAATAAGTCTAAAAGCCAGGCTAAAAAACGAATAAAGCATTGGACCAAACAATAAACGGAGAAGGAATGGGCATGGTGTCGAGATAATGCGTACTACTACACAGCTGCTGAAGGCTCCCAACCAAGATCGATATTGGAATTTTAAGATGCAACTCTCGGAGTTTCTGATTTTTTTCTCGGCATGCATTTGAAGAGATGCGATTCACGTTTGCAGAATAGAGTGACCAAATGACTTTTCAATAAGAAACAAATAATGTTTCTTTTTGTCCCTAATTGGTAGAACTCAACAACAATGAGATTTTGCTAAAGTTTTGTTACATTTTTCAGGTCGCAAAATTTCTGTATTAAATTCCGTATTGATGTAAAAAACATTCTAAACAAAAAATAGTTATGAGCTGAAAGTATAAACTTTCAAAGTTTCACAACTGGGAAATCAGTATTCTTGAAAAAATTCATTGAAAAGTCAGAACTTCTATACCCACAATTTTAGAACAAAATTGTTTAGCAGAAAAGACATTTTCAAGATAAGCTATGCAATAACTGTTTGGATTTTTCTGAGACTAAAAAAATCAATACTTCAATAAACCTACATTTAAATCGGAATGATTAATAATAATAATAATAACAACAAGTTTATTTACAAAAGCATGAATAATTGAAATTGATTGAAAAGTGACATTTGGAAGAAACTTTCATGAGTGTGGTCCAGGAGCCAAAAGGGAAAAAAATTAGAAAGAAGAAGGTCAGCTTTTCATCCAGAAATTGCAATAATCGAAATACTTAAGATTAAAGCCAGATATTTATTGAAGATCAGATTTAAAATTTAAGTTATAGCGGCTCAGAGAAAATCGATAGAATACAAATTTAATTCATATAAAAAACTTTGACAGATTTTGGAAATATTTGTGTACAACACAATTTCTTTCTTTGGATCCCTGCTTTGGGGCATATTCCCAGCCATCTCTTAAAAATATCGATTTCTTATTGGAAAAGTGTTAATAGGGGTTGGATGTGAAGATTTTGTTCATTGTTTGCGCGATGCCTTTTTTCAAAATCGATTTCTCTTTCCACAACGCGTTCAAAGCATGGAATCTTTGTTTTCCATGATAGAAGTTGGCTGACGTTAAGCTCTTATCGACTTCCCATATGAAAGAGGAGTATATTTTAGATTCTCTCTTTTTCTATTTCGAAAGATAAATTACTCGGTGAAAAGTTTTCTATAAAATCTCATTTCAAAAAAAATTGGTGAGGTGGTCCATTGGGTCATGTGTTGAATGTTTTGTGTCTCATTCCTGGAATTCAGGTCCCCCCTCCAAAAAGGTATTATCCGTCCGAAGACGGGGGTCTCATGTGAGCCAGAATTCTCACACTCATTGTTGCCTGATTAATGGCACAGACCAGCCTCCATCTTTGAGTCGCCTCTTACGACACGCAGATGATACGCTAACACTATTCTAATGCCGGTGTCAGACAGCCCCTCCCATTTTAATTTGTTAATGAATTAGTAGATTTATTTTTATATATATTAGTTTCTTTTACATTATTTGACTTTTAAAACCCTTAGCAAAATTCTTTAAATATCCTTGATTACCTTTCTTTTTACAACCCTTAACCAAAATTTTTTACAACTGCTAGTATATATTAGATAATGAAATAAATATGAAAAATCTTTTGTCTTTTTTATAATGAATAGATATATATCTTGGAGTTATTATATTTTCGAAAAAAACATGACATATGTACTTCCGATAATGTCGTCCAAGTAATAACCTAGTGGAATCTCCTTAGTTATGTCAACTCTTTTGTCATCCGCGTAAATGTACGTTCCCCTTTCATTTGTTTTTATTAAAGATGTGTAATGATAAAATGAATCTGGATTATAATGGCCGTTATGGAAAATAGAACCTACGAATTTGTAGGACTCTTTCTTGGATGCATTTAAGTTCAACGTTTCTAGCGTCTTCAAGTGTATTCTGTTCTTCGTTTGGTTCCTGTAGTTGAAAATGTTCGTTCTGACAATCAAGTACATGGGAGAAGAAAGTATGTCCATTTTCTCCTTCATGTATCTGCCGCATTCAGAACATTTCCTTTCGCTCATTATTTCTTGCGTGCTCCTATTGGTTGCTTCTTCTACGTCCATCATCTCTCCTTCGTTGTAATTGACTTGCAGACCTTTTTGATTTTCTATGTCATTGTATACTTGGTGGCCACATTCACATGAAAAGTGTGTCCTTGTAATTATGTTAAAAGGCAATTCAAGTTGTGGGCACTTCAAAAATACATCATCCAGAAATTCGAGAGGGTCTTGTGTACTTTTGCCATCGTATCTCTTCTTGTCAATTGACTTCCTAAACGCTCTGTTCGATAAAGGACCCTTCTTGGTTGTGTAACTCTGATACAGTTCTTTTAAGAGTTTGTTTCCGCCTATTGCTTCTTCAATATTTGGCAAGTTGAAAATACATTGAATTAAGGAATTGGCGTAACAATTCAGTCTGTCATTGATAAATCCAGGAGGTTTCTTGATAATCTTTTCACTACTTGGACATGGATTTGCTTTGGGAGTTTTGGAGTCTGAGCTATCGTTTTGTGTTTTTCTTTTCTCATTTTCTTTCTTTTCTATCAATACAAAGGCTTTTTGATTGCCCTTGTTCTTAACTGTTTCTACCGGTAAAGGTATGTTTTTGATACTTTCTGATTCTGAGTTTTCCTTCTTTTTTGAAAAATTTGCTAATTTTTTAAATATATTTGTACGAACCTTTTTCGGGGGTTGCTCTTGTTTAAGTTGTAAATTTTGTGTCCATTTTTTTCCTTGGCGAATGCAAAGGAAAGTGATATAAATAATTAATTTCACACTTTTTAAATATATACTTAAGATTACAAAATAGCTAATGAGATTAAACAAACTACAAACTTGACAAACTCCAGGAATCTCACTTATTTTTTTAACATTTTCTTCTTCATCCTTGAATATTTCTATTGACATGTTCTTGCTATTCTTTACTAATACTTGACCTATCTTTGTTAAAAAGTTATAGTTTAGTTTCATTGTAGTACTTAATTTATCATTATTGTTATCATTGATAAATATCGTATTGTGGCATGTCCCTGAAAGTTTAGTAAAACTCCAGAAAAACAGCATAATAATAAACATAAAAAAGCGAGACATCTTGAGGTGATGTTTTAATGAATTGCAAACAAATACAGCACAGAGTATTGGTAACTTCATATAATTAGCCAATGAGAAGTGAGAGTTTACTGTCACTTTCTGTCAACCCCAACGGACCAATCATATCAACCGATGAAACAACTCATCACACACCAAAAAATACACACAAATGGCCTATCTAAATAAGTCGTCGGTAACGGACCAGAGAAATTCACGAAAATAAAGCCACTCATCATACCACAAAAGAATTACACGCAAAACTCCTATTTAAAGAAAGACGGCAAACAATGGCCGAATTATAGGGAATGCTTTCTTATATGAGCTAAGTGTTAATGACACAAATCTTTGTTGTGCTGAGAAATTTGTGAACTATTCTTCAAATTCCAAGATTCCTATATCAAATGAAGGCGTAATTAGTTAAAATTAGTGTTTCTTTCCCACCAATCTATAGGGTCTAGCCACTTTTTACAACTATATGAATAAAAAATATTCGTTCAATTTTATATTTCCACTTTCTCCTATTTTGCTCGTCGTCTTTCAAATGTCTCATATCCTTCTCACCTACTTTTTTCGGGCTCATTTTTGGTCTACTCCTATGCTTGCCCAAATTTTGTAATTCATGAGTCTTTTTGATGCACTCTGCTTTGGATCTCCTATTTATTTGGCCAAAACATCTTAGCCTTTGCTTCTTCAAAATATTGTCTATTTCATTTACTTGCCATCGATTTCCTATTTTCGCATTTGTTATTTTGGATTTTAAAATAAAGTCACACATAATTTAAAGCATTCTCCTGTCGGTTGTATTTAGTCTACTTTTCTCAGCTCCTTTCAATGCCCAACTTTGACGAGTATATACCAAATCTCATCGAATACAGCTTTTATGTACATAACCTCTTAACTGTTGAGAGAAAGAACTACTACACATTAAAGAAGCTAGTCTTATTCTATGCTCTATTGAATTTTAAAAAAACATTGTGAAAATAAGAAACTTAAATCGTCCAATCATATTGCAGGCACATATGTTCGTGGATGCTAGAAAAATGAAAGAGAATTTGTTAAATGTAGGAACATTTACCATGAATGAGTGTTAATGTTGATGCATTAGACAAAGATGTTATGAATGATGCTCACCTTAGAGAGACTGTTTGGTTTCTTCAAGTATCATTGCATATTAATGCTATGGATAATAATTTATTGATTACTTTATAGTTTAAAGCTTGGACCCGTTTTAGTGGTGATCTTTATTTTTTGTGAAAATCAATCAAACCTGCTATAAAATGATTTAAATATAACAGTTCTTGCGACAAAATTAAATCTTTTAAGTAAATTAGGCTGTCCTCCATTTTGTCTACACATTGGTTATCAGCTTCTAGTCCGCACGTCATTTCTTCTATACTTTATGCAGTTTGCAATTCATTCTAAGATGATCCGTCCTTGATTACTTCAGAAATACTAAAAATAAATTTTCTGAAACCTGTGTTTTCAGTTTACTAAAAATTAATTTTCTGAAACCTGTGTTCTAAAAAACCTTTTTTTAGATTTACATAGAACAGACTTAAGCCGATCTTAGAGCTTTCCAATTTTAGATAAACTTTTTGATGATCTCAGCCTTTTTTTTATCATCAGAATCATAAATTTATTATCAGGTGATATGAACAGATGTTCATTCTGAATATTTGTCAACAAATCCCAATTCAAAAGTTTCCTTGTTCAATTTGAGTATAAATTATCTTCATAGCGATACTAGATCTTCATATATTGAAATCTGTGGCTATTTTGATAAATCTAACGGACTGAACATTTTCTGATTTCCATCCATCAGAAGTGAAATTGTTATTATTGCAATCTTATCTGATAGCAATTAGCATAAAGCTTTAGAGAATTTTCATTGGGAGACGAGAAATTTTTGTTCACTGTCAATATCTTTTTTAAAATACCGAATATTAGATCATTACACCACTTCTTAGTTTATTGGACCCGGGTAGATTCTCATTATAATTCAGACACATACTTCTTTCTTAAAGTTACGTATTTGTTGGTAAAACTTCTACCTTGTTCATTTAAAAATGGAAGCTGAGGAAGCTTCCTTCTTTTATTTATCTTCAAAAAATTTAATATGTCGTTTGGCTTTCTTTTTTCTAAACAAATATTCTCAACTCAACATGATTGAAGAAAGTATAGTAAGCCAAAAGATATTTAAAAAATATATTCGTACTATATAACCAATATATAACGATTTTACACAAAAAAATGAAAAATGATTTTTTCGAGAAAACTGATTCTCAATAACAAATTCAATTGCCTCTTCAGAATATTTTTTAACCGTATTGGCCAAAGTAGTACAAAAATGAAATAAGCGTAGTCAACATAGAATAATAAAAATATCCTTAACTTGAAGGATATTTTTGGGGCAGAATTTTATACTGAATCAAAATCTTGATTGACGCCTTTTTAAATCAAGTAGGCATCATTTAATTATAGATATAAAAACGTTATGAGCTTAAAACTGTATAAAAAATAAATTTTCAAGAGTGTATTTAAAATAGGTGCTAAGTTGTATATAGGGATAAATTCAAGACATTATGAATAATTAGGAGTTGCGTATCCATTAAATCCCATTTCAATGCTTATTTAGTATAAAAAATATATCGATACAAAAACTGAAACTACAAGAAAATCATTTTTATCATAAAAGCAATCTACAATGATTTCAATCAAAATGATGCGTCCTTTGATTTCGGAAATGCCAAATTTGAAAGATAATAATATAAATATCAGAATCATATCATACTTTCTTTTAAGGAAAAGCAATATATGAACTTTATTTTAATATCATAATTATTTAAATACATATAATACTCATTCTGAATCGATGAAAATTTTTGATTAGTCGAAGCAAAAAGATTTTCTCTGCTCAAAAAAAGTTGTAAGAACGGAATCGAATTTGCCAATCATAATATCTCACCACCAAGAGATTTTTTCAACAATAACCTGTTGAAGTTTGATGATTGTATAAATTTATATTCATATTGAATTTAAAAATAAAAACCTTCCATATAAATTTTCTGAATGGTTTTGTCTTAAGTTTCAGTCTGAAGAATATACTTTACGTGTTCGCAAGCACATGGTCGTGCATAGATTTAACATAATAAAATCAGAAACATGCTCTACCTACGATATCGTGCCTGAAAATTCTGGAAAGATTGTTTTTCCTCCGTTTCGATCCATTAGATTCAAGACATTTTAACTAAAGAAATATTTTGTTCATCGCGATCATCATGACTGTCGGATTAAAGACTGCTGTACTCGTTCAAATTAAAATCTCAAAGCATGATACGTCCTCATGATGCAGCTATATTTTTGTGTTATGCACTATTTTATATCAATACATATGTATGTATATCTAATATATGTTGAATCAATTTCTCTCCCCCAGTGATGGCGTATTTTATTTGCATCTGTTAGCGGCTCTCATCCTTGATGTGTATATTATATAAATATAACTTTACTTCTAACTGATCTATGTTCAATTGTATTATTTCCAATACTTAAATACTTGTCCTATTCTTAATAAATTTTATAATAATGACAGACGCCGTTTGGTTTTTATCATATAACATCCTAATACATAGGATTCTGCAAGCATCAATTGAAGAGCTTGGATATTTTTTTTATTTTTGCGAGGTTTTATAAATTTTCTATCGGACAGCTTCTTAAAAACTATGCAAATTGTTATAAAGAAATTTGGAATTGAAGTTGCTTTTCTCGAGTTGAACTAAAAAAATCAAATCTATATATTTAAGCATATAGTAGTTGGGGCAAGCGCTATACTTAGCATGTTACATATACTTTCTGTACATTTCGTTGTCGGCGATGCCTATGCCAGACCACTGATACAATATTAAAACAACAAGCATTCCGCTCCGTCAGGAAGTTTAACTCAAATAATATCAAGTTTGTCAGTTTTGAAGGCACTTTCATTCTTCTGTGTAATTGATTTTCCACAGTTTCCTAAAATACACAATTTTTAGAAAAGGAATATCAACAAGGTTTGAATACTATTGCAAAAATATAGGATATCAAAAGAAAATAACATTATGAGATTTATTGGATACAAAAATAAATGAAATTATGTATATAGCATATAATATGAAACATAACAAATGCAGTATATCTTCAAAAGATTTTTTATAAATGAAAGCATCCAATTCAATCAGTCAAAAAATTGAAATGGCGATTTATTGGCTACACCCAGCACTGAAATTACTTGGCTATCAACATTGGCACAAAGGATGTTTCGGCGAGAGTAGATCTAAGCGCGTAAAAAATTGAAAAAAGTGAAAAAAAAGCTTCTAAAAAAAGGAAAGAAAAAATACTCTAGTGAGTTGAGGAGCAGCTTTGAAAACACTGAGCTTATGATATGGGTCACGCAAATCATAAGAATAAATACTGCCTGTAGAGAGACAAGAAAGAATAAAGCTTTCGCCAACGCTAATAACGCCAACCACTTTTGATTGGAACTTCATCGACTGAAAAACAAGAAAAATGTGTGAAAAAGTGGACGCGATTGGAGATCAAGATTCTCAGTTGTGTCAGTCAAAGACATTCCAATTCATATGGGATATGTTCCATAAAAAGGTAGGGAGAGATGAAGGAAATGCAAAACTTTCACCATTTCAACACCTTTCCTGCTGAGCATATTCGTTGCTGCAAATTGCAATTCAACTCATTTATATTAGAGATAACATTAAGATAGCAAGCAAAAATATTCAAACGGATATCGACATTATGAACGTCAACATTCGTATGTCGATATTATGGCTGTGTACTTGCATCATTTGTATGTCCACTGTTCAACAGATTTCAGAGGACAAATATTTGAATCTCATCTAAACAAATATTTTATTGATTGATTGTGATCAATATTTTCATCGTTTTCCAAATGAATGATAAGAGAAGACTTATCATTCATTTATCGATAAAAAAGTAATTATACATTCTCTTCTTACAGATAAATAAATTTAGAATATCCCACATACAATTGATTCACATTCCTGTATGCCTTTTGTAAAAGTTTATAATCATGATGTGAAAACAATGAAGTAAATGAAGCCATACGAAGAGTTGTTTGAATTGGGAGTGTGGATTGAACATGTGGAGCGATTTGTCTGCAAGAGAAAGCCACAAGAAGTTGCTGTTTCTGTAAGAAAGGCTCTTGATGGGTGCTTTCAGCTAAATAAAGTAAAAAAGTTATTATTGGGTGAGAATGGATTGTAAAGACAATTTATTATTATAAAGTTTGAAACAGCCTTCTAAATATTATTCATTTTATTTTTATATTCTATATTTTATGCAAAATTTGACTTTTTTTTATTTTTATTTTCAGTTTTTTTAAGTATAGATGATTTTTAAATCAATTTTTGAACATTTTAGTTTTGAAAAAGGCTGCTACACTTTATTTTATAGACACTCACTATTACTTGATTAAAGAGGAGAAAAAATTGATTTGTAAATATTTAGTGATTTACAAAATATGTATGTAATTAAAAAAAACTTAAAATAAAAAAATAAATTTTTAAAAATATGAAGGAAGAATGGAATTTTTTTCGAATAAAAAATAAGAAAGAAATAAACAATTTTCAACCACTACGGTCACCAACATGTCACCATAACCAACTTTAAAGGGAATAACTTTTCTTGAGGGTGATATGAGAGCATAGTGTGATTAGTTAGCTAGTATTTTATAAATAATCTTTTTTTAACTTTTTTTCCAATAAAAAAAAGTTTTTATGAATTATTTTTATAAAAAAATGTTACTATAATAAAAAATATATTTATAAAGTATATATTCTAAAAAAAAATATCATCTTATTTCTAGTTAGTTTTTTTGACGCCGACTTCCAAGCCAGGAAATAAAGTTTCGACTCCAATGCCCAAAACAGCTACGGATATTTCGAAGAAAATAAAAGGGGAGATACTTTGGTGCGATGCAAGATTTGAGAGGGGAAGCGCGTATCGAAGACGCACAAGACGTTGCTATCGAAGGCACAAGCGAGGAAGGTGGAGTTGTGGGCCAAGTGAATACAAGCGCCCAATTGGTCCGTCGTGAAGGAAGTTGAAGCTTCGAGGGATGATTGACGTATGTCAGTCAACGTTACTTGGCTGTTAGAGGCGCCAATCGCTACACAATCTCCTCCAACACCACAAGAGGATATCGCAGCACTTGAGATCCTAACCAATAAAATTGTTATAATTAGGGCCAATAAAAGTTGACTTGAGGATTCTTAAAAAAAAATGACGAAAAAAATAATTCCGTGTTTACTTTTTCGCATTAATTGTTAAGATTATCATTGTAAATGAGATCACTTTACGGTTCAGTTGAGCAAAAATTTCACACACACGAATCAGTACTTAACGACATCATTCAAAAGTAAAAATGAGTTTCCTTTTCTCATTCCGAGCTCTTTGATCGAAGCATGAATTAAATAAATCAATTTATGTTCCAGAATGGAAGAGTTAAAAAATTTTCCTATCTATAAAAATATTAAATTCAAACAATTATTTACAACATGATATTTTTTATATGATTTATGAACTGTTTCTCTTTTGTTTGGGCGTGAGCAAGGTTGGTTAGGTACTGGGATTCGATAACTCAAGGTCTTGGGTTCGATCTCGCATCAAGCCAACTTTCTCATAGTTTGATACCAGCGGCGCAATTGTGCCTTCTCGATGAAAACACCCCACAAAAAAGAACTTGTTCTTCATTTGCTAACTTCTGAAATTTATGCAAAATAAAGATTATTGACAAAAAAATGGTGTATTAAGAAAGTTGACCTAAAAAAGTTAACTTTTGTAGACCTAATGTCTCGAAAACTTGATATCGTGTAATTCAAAAGTCGGTAGTATACATAGGAAAAAAAGTTATTACAACAAAAAACAGAATCGTCTGTGTTTATTAACGCTTTATAATACAAATCTGCTGCTTTACATCTGATATATTTGGATTATTCTTTTTATTAGTCCTTTGATAACTGAAGATCTTCTGTTGACTTTTTTGAATCAAAATGTTACATGATTTTCATTTCTTGCGAAACTATTGTCATGTTGGTTCTCAAAGGGTTAATGGGGTAAAAACTTGATTATATAACCAAAAGGTAGACTTTCTGGCTTTCTTTAAAAAAAATAATGGCAACCATATGGAGCTGTTAAATAAACACTCGGTTATTATATAATCTATTTATACACACCAGCATTATTTGGAGCACACACCCATTATTTTATGAAGTCACATTACTTGTTTGTAATTTTGATTGCATCAAACTTCTGACTCAGTGGTTTTCAAACTGGAGTCCGCAGTGCCTTACGCGATCGCGAAACAGTTTCATGTGGACACAAAAGATCTCACTGAGTGAATTGTTTTATCTAACATGTGTCATTTGCGATTTTGGCATTTTTCTTAATGGCTTAAAAAAATGAAATATGACAACTCATACTTGAAATTTGGTTTTACTGAATTAACGCCTGGTGGGGAAGAGGAACTTAAGTGTATTTTGTGTTCGAAAATTCGAAGGAATCCTCTTTTCTAAAGTCCATCAAGTGAAGCCATGGAATTCGCTAAATAAAACTATTGACTATTTTAAACGTCAGGTTGAACGATAGCTTAAATCCAGGTTTGATAACAACAGTGTTTTTGCAAAATATTTTTATTGTCAAAAAAGCCCAAAACATAGGAGAAGAGTTGATATTTCCTTGCTGCACAGATAACATATTGAAAGTGGTAAGAAATTCTGAACTAGTAAGGTTGAAGAATATCTCCCTGTCAAGTGATACCGTTAGAAGGCTAATAGGCGAGATGTCTGGTGGCACGTTGTCTTTCCTGCAATTCAGCTTGATGAAACTAAAAAATATATATATATGCCTGGTAGACAATTTTTTGTTTTACAAAACTCTTGCATTAGAACGACTGCAGGAGAAATATCTGACGAGGTGGAGAATTTTTTACAACACATGTTATTAAGCCAGAACATCCAATTGGAGTGTGTGCTGACCGTCTCTAGCAATTTCTTGTCGTTCTAGTTTTTAGAATCTGATTAAGGAAAAATCTTGAGATGTAATTGGTACTCAGTGCGTAATTCGTAGGCCAAGCCTTAATAGTGAAAAGCATACCTGATGGGTTAAAATGTTTTCAATGAAGTCATTAAAACAGCGTAATTAATTTTAAAGCAAATGCCTTAAACTCTTCTTTGTTTTCAGATTTATGCAAGGAAAATGATTTAGAAAAACTTGTGCTGCACTCAAACGTGATGCGGCTTTTCAAAGGAAAAGTTTCGAGGGGGCGACATTATGGAAAGAAATCCAGCAATTCAAGCACAGCAGACCAGACACGCATGTAGAATTTTCTAATGTTCGTTTTCGTATTTTCCTATCATTTTTAGTGAACATATGTGGATCTATGAATTCCCTTAATCTTG
>JAUIRK010000945.1:370000-445000 GCA_030549495.1 Nectonema munidae | reverse complement strand
GATATTTATTATGCATCGAGAAGACTAACTCCAGATCAAGAAGAATGAAGAAAACATGAATTAAAAGATAATTTACAAAAGCTTGAGTAAATATAAGAATCAATAAATAATCCAAATTTATAAAATAATTGTAATTACTATATGGCAACTATTTGCATAATTTCAATTTTTATACATTTAAGCTTGTTTTGTAAATCAAAATGATAGCGTTATCAATGATTATATCATATTTCCAAACAGCCACAACTTTTGATGTGTACACTTGTTATATATTAATATAACATTTTCACTATTCAAGTTAGTTTTAAACTTGCAGCTCTTTGAATAAAACCCTATTTTTCTTATAATTTTATTCAATGATATTTTTATAGATATTCATATCTAAAATAATTCAAGATGTTAACTGAAATACTGGCAATTAATACAAAAAATGGTGATGGTAATTCAACCGCAGGGATAAAACATCAGCCACATTTGTTAATGACCGAGGGCAGTAAAAAATTACATACGCACAAATATTTCAATATAAATGATAACAATATTTGGGTTAAGAATACCAAATCACCAGTAAAAAGAACTCTCAAATTGAAAACTCAGCGTACGGGCCTGAATATGCACTGGCGAATTTAAAGGGGGCGGAACCGGTGTACGCCCCCCCCCCCCCCCAAATTGCATTGGCAAATGCTTGAAAATTTTTCTTGGTCTAATTCTTTTCGTAGAACTCAAATATTATGATGATTTCTACAACTCGTTTTTTAGATTCAATCTTTCTCTAAAGTGAGAAGACCTAAAAAGTTTTTTATGTTTCAATCGTAGTTAATTGTGACACTTGTTACTTTTATATTATCCAATTTTTTTTGTAAATTTATTATTTAAACAAATCAAGTTTTACCACATCAATTCACTTCGCAGTTCAATGAAAGAGGATCGTTTTAATGCCGTCATTCTTCTTTTTGTTCAGAGATGACACCATTAGTGATATGTATGCTAAAAAATCTCCTAAAAGGCTCCTTAATCCTTTTAGTTCTTAATCTAGTTACTTTCTTCTAATAAACTTATAATTTTTTGATATATTATTGATACTCTAAATTTTATAATAAAAAGTCAATTTTCACTTTTTATTAAACTATTACCCAAAATATGATAAAAATAGCTTAAAAATTTTGATAAAGTCTAAATTTATATGCTTCAAATTAAAGTTCTAGTTTAGTAAAATCCGCCCCCCCCCCCTAATGCCAATTTCTAGATCCGCTCCTGATATGTCATTCTAGTTAATATATTAAATTTAGAAAAACAAAACTACCAAGGTATATGAAATACATAAATTAAAGTTTTAAATTTAAAAACTTACAAATTTTATTAGATTCTATGTCATTTTCATAAACATCATGATAGTAGTACTTTCGCCAAAAATCTTGTGAATTACTTCCAAACAACACATCATAAAAGAATTTACAAACTAGAGATATATCATATAAGGTATCAAATGGTAAAAATAAAAAAATTAGTTCGATAAGCTCTTGAGGCAAAGATAATAACTCTTGCTCATTTTCAAAATTTTTCATTTTAAAAAGCGAGCATTTCAATAAAAAAAAATTTCATTTTCAAAAATACAAATATAAAGAAAAATAAGTATAAGATATATTTCTAGACAATGTTAATTTGACTATTATTATGCAATTTAATTGATTTTGTTTATTTTTTAACTCAATTTTTTTAGGTATCGCGATCAGTGTTGTCCAAACTGTGTGCCGTGACAGACTGGAGTGCCGTTTCAAATTTCCAAATGTGCCGTGGAAAATTTTAAAATATGTCAAATTATTGTCAAATAGAAAAAAAAAATTTTTAGTCAGTAAAAATTCCGTTATTGAGTTAGTCCTAAATTGTAAATTTTAAAATAATTTGGAAATTAAAGTTAGATTATTGTAACATTATCCTATAATATTGTAAATGACATTCAATTATATTTATAACACCTTTTAATATACCCACAATCCTCTTATATGTACTGTTAATATTCAATCTCCAAGACACAATTACATTTATAACACCTTTAAGCCTTAATCTACTCACAAGAACATACTCACACACATATATACACATACCTGCATAATGCACAGAACATATACATATATATATATATATATGTAAATAAAGGAACTAGAAGCGTCACTTCTTTAGATCTTCACCGTCATCAACAAAGGCTATGAATGAGCCAGAGAAAAAGTGAAGATTGAAGACCTCTGCCAATTCACCGTTATCATCAACAAAAGGCTATCAATGAGCCAAGATGACTGAAGATCTCTACTAACTTTCGTTAATATAATAAAATTATATCCTCAATTACACGTTCAACGTAACAATTATTTATTATTTAAATTTTAATGTAAATATTGTTTTTATACTGGTGTTTTCAACTCTTTAAACTTAAACTACAATATTTTTTCTTAACACAAGTAATTAAAAAGCAGGAAGAACATAGTAAAGCAAAAAACGCAAATATAACAATAATTATATCAAATATGGTTTCATAACATCTGACAAGGAAGATTGAGTTCCGATTTGCTTGATTTGTAATGCCACTCTGGGCATTACACTTGGCAGACTGAAGATCTCTACTAAATTTCGTTAATATAATAAAATTATATCCTCAATTACACGTTCAACGTAACAATTATTTATTATTCAAATTTTAATGTAAATATTGTTTTTATACTGGTGTTTTCAACTCTTTAAACTTAAACTACAATATTTTTTCTTAACACAAGCAAGTAAAAAGCAGGAAGAACATAGTGAAGCAAAAAACGCAAATATAACAATAATTATATCAAATATGGTTTCATAACATCCGACAAGGAAGATTGAGTTCGGATTTGCTTGATTTGTAATGCCACTCTGGGCTTACAGTTGTACTGCCAATGTGTCCATGGTTCCAAGCAAACTCGAACGACATTTCCAACAAAAACATTTACAATTAAATAATAAATCAAAAATTTACTTTGAAAGATTGAGAGATAATAGGTTCAACCAAGCTAAGATATTGAAATCATTCACAATGATACCTGATAAAGCCCACACGGTCAGTTATAAAATCGCACAAATGTTTGCTAAAAAAGAAACCACATATGGATGCTGAGTCAATTATTCACCCTGCCTTAACAATAGCCGCTGATATAATGCTCGTATCAGAAGCTGCAGAAATTTAAAAGAATTACGATCTCACATCAAAATATGTCAAGTAGGATCAGTGATATGTCTGAAGACATTTAAGATCACCTCAAAAATAATTTTTCATTTGACCAAAGAAGATTTGAAAATCTGGGCTTTTCAAATCGAAGAAAATAAGGATATAAGAAAACAGGCACAGCTGCTCGGTTTTTTGCTGATCGTAAAAGATGGAAAAACAATAGAAGAATACTTTTTTGTGATGATTTAATGAAATCAACTACTGAAAAAGTTCTTTCGTGAATGAAAAAATTATAGCAAATAGTATATCATGGGATTTCTGTTTCAGTATTTATATGAATGGTGCTCCCTCGATGCAAGGACAGAAAATGAATACGGCTATCAAGGTGAATCATTGCATGGTACACGAGAAGTATTTATGTCAAAAAATTTGTAGGAAAATCTCAAAATGAATGATGTTGTAAAAATAGTTAACTACATTAAGTAATGTGCTTACGATAGAGAATTTTTGAACAATTGAGTGTATCAATGGACTCTCACTTTAAATGCCTCTTTATCATACGGAAGTACCCTGGTTATCCAAAGAAAAAGTTCTTTCAAGATTTACCACATTGAAAGGTGAAATTTTGACTTTTTTCGTTCACAACAAATGAAATTCAAAGTTATTGATAAAGACATTTGGTGGTTGGAAGTAACTTCTTGAATGACATTTTTAAAATAAAATATACTAATAATTTCTTGCAAATTGAGAGCTTTTCAAAAAAACTCTAATTCTGGACTATGAAAGCTGTGAATCAGTTTGATTGCTTCTCTAGTCTCGATTCATTGAAAGGGGAATCTAAAATTATGTCAGATGTCATTGCTACATTAGAAAATTTTTCAACGGGTTTCAATCATTATATTCCAGATCTCGACACAAGCAAAACTTTTTGGGAAATTTTTCCATTTGTCAAAATATCTAAGACAAATTTGTCAGATATTGAACTGGAAAATTTTATGGATTTAAGAAACGAAATTGCTTTAAGAATCATATTTTCCAATAAAGGATTTTCTGAATTTTGGATTAATATTCATGACGAATATCTACAATTGAGTTTAAAAGCTATTGAGACATTACCACCAATTGGTTCTTCATATCTTGGTGAACTAGGATTTTCTGCTCTAACAGCAATCAAATGAAAAAAGCGGGAGCGCATGATTACCATTGACCAAGAATTAAGAGTTGTTTTGTCCAATAGTCAACCTTGTTTGGAACAAATTTGTTCCAAACACCAAGCTCATACTTCGCCATAAATTAATTTAAATAAAATTATTATTATATTTTTTGTAGTTTATTTTAAAAAAGCTTTTCAATTAAAAAGGTAATTGAAACAGAAGATAAGAAAAATGGTGTGCGTAAAATTTTTTAATTTAATCAAGTGTACCGTGGCTTAAGAAAGTTAGGACAATAATGTCTTAGATAATGGAATTATTCTATAAACTTTAAATTTCATTGCAATCAATAGTAAACAAAGCTACAAAATTTATTACCTATATAATTTTGTTTGATTATTTCTTGCTTTTTAATTTAAACGGGCCCCTCAAACCTTTTAAGTTAATTTCATGACACAATATTTGTTGCAATTCTTATATTTATGTGATTTGTTTATATACATAATTTGTCATTAAATGAATTATTACTAAATGTTTTCTATACCTGCTTTAAAAAATAATTAGTTGGAAAAAGGTAATTCTTATTACAGGGAATTTCTATTTACAAAATAACTATTTTAAATAAATCCCTTGATCCGTATTTTTCGAATTTGTAGGGAAGCCGTTTTTCGTTAATTTTATCAAAGGCTTCACCAAAGTATACAAAAAAACAGCAAAAAATTCCGTTAGAAAAGTAGAAATAGTATCGTGTAAATAAAAAGATTCATTCCAGTGAAAATCATTTTCTCAAAAAATTTCTTAAAAGTGACAGGAAAGAAATCGGGCGATATTTAACGGACTATTTTTTTGGTTGACTTATAGAATAATGCTACTTATTTGGATAAGTTTCATACACATATTTTCTTAAAAAGATTGATTAAGTTATTCAAAATAAAAGGATTGAAATTTCCGTTAGAGAAATTTAATTATTTTTATAATTTTTATTATAATTTTACTTTATAATAAAAATGGCTGAAATAAAATTCATTTCCAAATTTTATTGAAAAAGCACTGTATGTAATAATTCGAATCGCAATGCTTACTCAATTTTTGTCAAAACTGCGTGAATTAGCTCTAATGACAAACACTTAGAATAAACTTTTAATTGAATGTTTACATCTTTCAAGACATTACGTGGCTGGACTCGGGAGGCAACTTCTCATAATTTTTGCATTATCTTTCAAAATCTCATAAAAATGAAGCCGTGCAACAACCCGTCATAGATAGGTTCATTTTATTTAATCTATTAGTTATTAATACATTATTCCTAGATTTTCAGCGTATTTTATGTGATATTAGTTAGCTCCGTTCTTGATTTGAAATAATACAAATAGGCAGACAACGGAACAAAAATCTTTTTCAAATTCCTATAATATGGCTACATTTTCGTTTAATTGATAATAACAGTAATATTGTTTATTTATAATAAAATTTTCTCCATGTTTGATTTTATATAATAAAAATGGGGAGACAACGAGGTCACAGTCATTGTGTTTATGAATATTCTTCAACGCTGTGGTTTTAATTGATACTTTTCTATAAACGAAGTATTAGAGTGTTAAAAAAGAATCATAGTATATTTTCTAATCTAGCTCTGATAATAAAAGATTTTTTAGGCTTATGGTTAGGGCTAAATAATGTTATTATCATAATATATTTGCAAAAGGAATATAATTTTTTAGGCTTATGTTTAGTGTAAGATAATGTCATTAATTATTAAAATATATTTACAAAAAGAATAAGATTTTTCCTCCTAAAACCTTAAGGTATTGGATAAGGAAAACAATCGCAACCGGTTTTATACCTATATACGATAACGGAGCCAGAAATTTATATTTGGAGGTGCCAAATGTGTCACTAATTTAAATGCTTACCTACTGACTTTGTCTAAAATTAAAGCATCAAATGCTGCATATAACAACTCTTCCCTTTGTGTTTATAAGCTCCTTTCTCTCTTTGTTAAGGTTTTAGATTTTATCATGGTCAATATTTCGTATCTTCGTTTCTCATATGAAAGAGCAATTTTTTATTGTAAATTTGCTATCTTGTTACAGGTAAAAGGCCCATCTTAACAAAGTTAATAGTTTAATCGTTACTGTCAATGATATCAATAATTTTTCTATATTTTGATTTCATTTGCTTTATATTGTTCGTATAAGCCTATTGTCAAAAAATAATTCATTATTCCATTTCAATTTGTGAGGCCCATAACTTAGATGGAGGGGCTCGGCCCCAAGTGCCCCATATCTGGCTGCCTATATATATATATATATCATAACCTGTACGGTTGAACGCGGGTAGACAACTTGCGTTTTATCTCCAACCCGTATATTACGATGATTCTTCTCCAACCTGTATTCTACGATGATTCATCTCCAAACTATATACTACAATGATTCATCTCTAACCTGTATACTACGATGATTCATCTCTAACCTGTATACTACGATGATTCATCTTCAACCTGTATACTACGATGGTTTCTATTCCATGTACAAATAACTAGGGAGACAATGTTCAACTTTCTGTTCACATTCTGCTAGATGTAAGATTTGATATACCTCATTCGGGGAGACGATGCTACATAAGTTATTACCTATATACATTATACCTGTATACTACGATGGTTCATCTCCAACCTGTATACCGCGATAATTCATATCAAAGAATCGAAAAATATTTTTTAAAAAATAAAAAAATATCAAACTTTCTGTTCATATTTTGCTACCTCATACGATGTTACAAAAGTTATTACCTATACTTTGCAATTTGCACGATTTTAAATATTATATTTTAAAATGCATCCCTTATCTGCTAATTAATGGTATGAAGCCCATGGAAAATAAAAACAGTAAAATGGTATTTCTTAAGTACTTATGATATAAGTAATGTATTCTGAAAGCCCATAAAAAATGCTTTAATTTGGTATATCGCATGATGCATTTTGTTGAGAAATGTGAAAGTTATAAGCGTTTTAATATTTGACTAAGATTTAAGCTAGGAACACTACAAATAAACTAAGCGTACACTAGCCCGATAAAATAAACCACACACGCGTGCTAAAGATGTGGTGAAGCGTATGCGAGATAAGAATTCACTGCGCTCACAAACGCGTAATGCAACATGTGTTCATCTTTCTTCGCATAGTTATGCTCTAAAATCAATCAATAATGTGATTTATTATTCGCACACTGTCGGTATAAATATAACGAATGCCCTTCGTTAAAAATTAGAAAGGTTGTATCTAAACTAAATAAAAGTAGACTACGATTATCAAACAAAATTCGTACATTCAATCGACATTAATAAACCACACACGCGTGCTAAAGATGTGGTGAAGCGTATGTTAGATAAGAATTCCCTGCGCTCACAAACGCGTAATGCAACATGTGTTCATCTTTCTTCGCATAGTTATGCTCTAAAATCAATCAATAATGTGATTTATTCCTCGCACACTGTCGGTATAAATATAACGAATGCCCTTCGTTAAAAATTAGAAAGGTTGTATCTAAACTAAATAAAAGTAGACTACGATTATCAAACAAAACTCGTACATTTAATCGACATTTTTCACTTGAAAAATAATTTAAAATTTATTAGAAAAATATTATACTGACCTATACTACTGACCCATAAAAAGTAAAAAATAAATATTAATTTTCGACAGTTTTATTTAACTATGACATTTTAAAATGTTAAAAACCATATTTTGCCTTTGTGAATATAAAATTTTGAAGAAATAATATATAAACTCATCACGTTAATTATTGGTATTTTTTGAAACTAGATAAAAGTTGACTGACCTCACATAAAAGCGGATTTTGGAAAAATAAAAATATATTTATTTGTAAAACCTAGCCTATTTTACCCACAAAGAGTATAGCTTCAAATCTTGTACATTCGATCAACATTTTTCACTTTAAAAATAATTTTAAATTTATTAGAAAAACATTATACTGACCTGTACTACTGACCCATAAAAAGTAAAAAATATATATTAATTTTCGACAGTTTTCTTCAACTATGAAATTTTAAAATGTAAAAAATCATATTTTACCTTTGTGAATATAAAATATTGAAAAAATATTATATAAATTAAGAACGTTAATTATTATTGGTATTTTTTGAAACTAGATAAAACTTGACTGACCTCACATAAAAGCAGATTTTGGAAAAATGAAAATATATTTATTTGTATAACCTAGTCTATGTTAACCACAAAGAGTATACCTTTCATTTTCATTCAATTTTTTTTAAAAATCTTCACATTATGCGTAAACAAAAAGGTGGTCCGTAATTTTTTCAAAAATTTAGACAAAATTTTTCGAAGTAAAGTCCATTTATTAAAATTTGTTAAAACTTTTGCAAAAATAAATTATTCTAGAGTATGTAGCAAACGATAAGCTTTCTAATGATATATATATCATGAAAAAGAAATATTGAAAAACAGTTGAATTCTTTCTTCAAATCAAACAAGTAAAAATTTTCAAAAAGTAGTATTGGTAGTATTAGTATTATTATTATTATTATTATATATTACATAAACATTTCAACCAATCATATAGTTTTTATGAAATAAAACTGCAATTTCAAAGTTAAATTTTTTGAACTTTTAGGTAGAATTTTTGAAATGTGGCTTTCAATATGTATGTAAAATATTTTTTGAAAATTTTTATTTTAAGTATATTTTTTAAGCATTTTACGATTTACACATTTAAATATATAATAAGGCTGGCAAGTTTTGCGTGTTGTCTCCCCGGAGGTCTTGCCAGACCTCTGATCTGTGCATATGATTTGATATATATATAAAAGTGAGGCTTTTTATAAAAAAAAAATCTGTTTAATTTTGATATAAATATTTTATATTTTAATTTTAATATAAATTGTGCATAATAATTAGGAATGTCTTTATCAAGGATATAAAAAAATTATAAATGGAAATCTTGAAATAAATAAAAAAAAAATATGAAATATTCGGGTTGAAAACGTTTGGATAAGTAATGTTGTTTTAATAACTTTCCAATTTATGTAAAAATGAATTGTTTGAGAGCTGAAGAGTTATATAAAATGAAGTTACTAGGCTTTGCTCTCAAGTTCTTGTCAGGCCGTGTAAACTTAAATATAGAAGATTTACTTGTTTTTTCCAATAATGCCTATAACCTGAGAAATTCATTTAAATTGAAGATAAATAGAGCGAGTAGTAACAAATGCAAACAAAGAATCTATTATACAATTCCGTTATGCTGGAATAATTTTACTGATTGTTCATAGCTTATCGATCCGAAATTTATTGAAAAAAAAATAAAGACACCATTTTTGAGGAAAGATACACCTCTTGCAATAATGATAGATGTTATGTTTGTTCATCATAGTGCGGTTTTCTGTATATAAATGATGTTACTCTTTTTTTTTATTATATACTCTATCTACTTTAATTGTGTAATATTTGTAATTATATGACAGTGTTTATAAAATTTTTTATCTTAATTTTTATTTTTATAAGTTACACTGTCAGCGTCTTTAATTAGCCTTTTGTGTGCTCGTTTACATATACCCAGTGCCCGCGCTAACCAAAAATTTTAGAGGGGGGGGGCTTGATTGGAGCGCTAATTTTTGAACTATCTGATTAATCTGCCTCAAGGCGAACCTATGATGTATTTGTCAAGCCATATTTATACAGATTACATTTTCATGAAAGAAATTATTATGAATGCTAGAGGTTTGTCATATTTTTTTGGAGTAATGAAAAATTTTTTTTGGGGGAACTTGAAAATTAGTTGGGGGGCTTGAGAAATAGTTGGAAATGGGGGGGGGGGGGGGAGGGGGTTTTGCCCCAAAATTTAATAGGTAGCGCGGGCTCTGCATATACCAATAAACTTTCCTCTTTTCCTTCTTATATTTTTACAATCCTTCAAAATAATAATATAATTATTCAGTTAGTTTATAAGTGGGCTAGTTAAATCATTTTTCAGTTAGTTAATTAATTCTTTGATTTGTCACCGCTTTGAATTTCCGTATTTTCTTCATGTTTAGGGCTCATTCACAATTGACGTCGACCTTTTTTTGCTAAATTATAACCTCCTCCCCCTCCTATTATCAACTTTTGACTTTATTTAGTTTATAAATACTTCATTTGTCAACTTATTCCCCGCCCCTCCTCTCAGTCTTTGGTTGACTTCATTTGTGAATGACCCCTTTCTCCTTTGAATTTCTATATTTTGGTCACTCTTTTGTCATGCCAGTCCTTTGAACATAAGGCGGTGTAAACTTTTAATATCGTCTTTCAAAAATGATTTTGAGCGTGAAGAAGGATTCTATATCTTATCATCTAACATTAAAATCATCAATTCACTAACGGATAGGATATATATAAAAAATTTCAAGCGCGCAAAGGTACAAGAACTGCCACATATTCATTACCATAGGAATCAAATAGAAAATCGTCGATTTGCTAAATGAGAAGAACATTACTCAAAAATGATAATAAAAAAAATTGGTTACAAATTAGTCAGAAGTTCTCTGTTGGCATTAACCGCAATTTAAATCAAGAGCGACAAAAATTTCAGAATTAAATTGAACATGATCGATTTACTGTGCATGGATAAATTTATTTTGAAATATTGAGAAAAATCTTTGGCGTTAAATCGCCTTTGAGAGCTAATTTACTGACAGGTGAAATATTTTGGACAATATTTAACAAAAAATCGTTCAAGTATAATATATTTTCAATTTTATATATTTCACATTGATTACCAAGCTTGCTTGATTTTTATAAAAAAAATAAATGACAGCATCAGATTCGCAATCAATCATTTATTTATTGGGTTCACGCGAAAATTTTGTATTGGGTTAAAATTAGAATCATCGATTTTTTTTCTTGAACTTTTGGAAATAATATCAATAAATATTTTTGAATTCTAATATCTCTATCTTGTAAAATGTTTTACGAGTTTTCGTATCAAGTTAGGTGAGCTGCTCTGGGATCCTTGAAGATTTTATATATGCCATTTTAATCAAAGTTTTTTAAGTTAAAAAAATATTTGCTTTTTATTTTTGCCAAATTTTAATGATGATTTTACACTTTAGAAAAGATTTAAATAGCAAGTTTACAACCTCAGAAGTCAAAATGGCAGCATTTCTTGGGAAAGGAAATCTACCCAATTTTCTAAGCGCTTCCAACACTAACTCCTTCGCCTTCTATACAATGACGAAACGGGTTCCCGTTATTCTGACGAAGTTGATCGATTCACTCAGTCGGAACAGTAAGGCGATCATTCAGACCGTGACAAAGCAAGAAAAGCCGAGCATTCGTGGAGACGAAGCAACTTCTGCATCAGAACTGAATCAGATCTTGGAGAAGTTAGGCAAGCTGCGCTATGAAGTCATGACCGACAAACGTCTTGAGCTGTTCTCACAGCCGACCCCCAATTCCACCACCTCCAAAGACTTTGAGGATTGGAAGCAATGCTTCAAATACTTCAGTGAACAAAATGGCAGTCAAAAAGAGCTCTCGTGGTTCAACTCTCGCTGGCTTTTTTCCGAATGCTTTTTGTATCGCAAGATCCAAGCAATTTTGGATGAAAGTCAGCACTTCTCATCCTTTGATCTTTTTCTCCATGAAAAAATTGCTGATTTTGACAATCACATTGAACAGATCAAGAAATTGGTCGAATCCACTTTTCATTTGTGCTTCGATCACGACAAAGTCACATTTGATGAAGACGACTTCAAAAATCTCGCCTACATATCCTTGTGGGGTAATAGGTGCGATTTGAGTTTGAATTTGTCAGCAAAATCAGAGGGTTTTCAATTTTCAAAGGAGTTATTGGATTATTTGAATGCGAAGAATCTATTGGTTGATGAAAGTGCTATTTTGTCGAAATATATCCAATCATGCGTCGGGAATCAAAAGACCACAACTTTTGTCTTGGACAATTCAGGCTTTGAATTTGTAGCGGATCTGTGCCTAGCTGTGTATATCCTAGCCAGTAATGCTGCCAATAAAGTCATCATGTATGGCAAAGCTATTCCCTGGTTCATCTCTGATGTCACATGCAGAGATTTCTCGAGAATCATATCTAAAATAGGAAAAATCCCTGATCCAGATGATGTGTACAAAAAGTTTTCCCAGAAATGTAAACACTTCATAGAAGTTGGCAAAATCGAGTACAGAGACGATCCATTCTGGAGCTTAGCCTATCCCTACTCATATTTGAAGACACATGCCCCAAAACTTTACAAAGATTTGGCAAACTCGTCACTAGTCATCTTCAAAGGAGATCTGAATTATAGAAAACTTATAAGTGATTTGGATTGGCCCAAATCCACTCCATTCTCACAAGCTCTTCTTGGATTCCAGCCAACAGCTGTGGCAGCCTTTAGAACACTCAAAGCGGACCTCGTTGTCGGCTTGCCAGAGGGTAAGGAAGAGGAAGTTCGCGCGATTGACGAAGACTGGCTCGTTACTGGAAAATACGCGGTTTTTCAAGTTCACCTTTAATTTCGCCATTCACCCTTATACATCTCGCTGTAATAAAACTATTTTATTCTTTTTCATGAAATTTGGCACACGACTGAAAATCAATAAAAGTAAGTTGTTCACTACAAAGAAATTATTATACGCAAGATTTCTCAACCGTGGGCAATTTTTTTAGAAAATATTTTGCCATTAAATATACAAATAACGAAATATGGATTTTTTTCAAAAAAAAATTTAATGAAGTCATCGGAGTAAAATTTTCCATACAATAAATGTCACCTGAATGATGATCGATCACTTATTGTTCAGAATTGAGGATTTGTTTGAATTCTAAATAGAAGAATGTTTGATGGATCCTTTTCCTTACAATATGGAATCTGTAGAAGAAAATTTTTAATAAGAATTGAATGAATATAAATGGAATGAAGAATTAAAAACTTTGGGCTATTTTCAAAAAGCTTGAAAAACCTTTTTACAAGAATAAATTATTGCGACTGAAAAAGGCATAGACTCTTCATTGACTAGAAACATCTTTCTTATCCTTCAAAACATTAGTAGGGCGCTTTTAAAAATGTCAAAATGTTGATAGTGTCGCGAAGTGTATAATGTTTTAATATGGGTGTGTGAATAGTGTATAAGATATATATATGTAAGTGCCTCAAGATAATTTCATACGGTGGTCCGTCAAATGCTTTCCTTTATTGCAAAATAAGATTTGAAGTTGGTAGTTTATAACTGCGTTAGTTAGTTCATTAATTATTTGATTTGTGATGTAAATCCTTTGAATTTCTACATTTTGTCAGGTCAGTTCTTTGTAATGATCAAGCCAGGCTGTGTACCAGACGTCTCTGGTGCATGAGTACTTTTAATTGGCTGGGCAAACTAGTGCTAATAGGTTTAACCTGACGTTACATCCTGAATTTCCCGCTAAAAACTCTCCAATTGGAGCCTCTGAATTGTAATTGACACAACCAGCCACGCCTCTATCTGTGCTCATCATGTATGCATGTTCATGAACCTCATTATAACTTTGGAAGTTAAAAAGTCAATAAAATTAAAATATTCTTTTTAAAGCGTTGACTTAAAATAAGTTCAGATTATTATTAGGTCAACAAAAGTTGATCTTTCAAGTATTTTGGTTACGTAATCTAGATTTCATGAAAATTTCCAAAATTAATAAACAGAGGATGTATGAAAGGGCGTTTATATAATAATATCACAAAATAATTTAAAAACACATTATTTTATTAATGGTGTGTGCTATGAAATATTGAATAATATGAAGTACTAAAATAATTTTATCATATATTTTAAAGTTTATTTATCTTTAATTGCTAACATTCATCTGTCACCAAAAATTTTCAATCAGGGGAGGCAGACAGTAAGGTTGGTTAGATACTGGGGTTCGATAACTCAAGGTCTTGGGTTCTATCCCGTGCGAAGCGTCTTTTCCATAATTTGTTACAATGGGCGCAAGTGTGCCCTCTTAACGAAAACACCTCATGGTACATTTACCTTTTATTTCTAAATATGGGTACGATTAAAAAAGTTTTTATATTGTTTGTTATTAAAACGATTTTCAAATGCTGAATCAGACAAGTCTTACCTTTTTCCAAGTTGATGCTTCTATATAACAAGCCAAAGATAGTTTCAAGCAATTCCTCAAAAAAGTCAAACAAATGTGAAATATGGAAGATTTTCCGCCTGGAAAACGCCTTTTTATAGGTTTTTTTAAATAGATTTAGGGTATATTCTTGGAAAACATGAGATAAAAATCAGTCCTGCATCGTCTAAGTAGAAAATTTCCCGACTCCTTCATTTAACTCGTGTTTACTCTTAACTGTTGCGTCAAAGTATGATATTTTAGGTGGAAATGAATGTCCTATTTTCTGGACGAGTTCATGAAAGGCATTTTGTCGGAGTAGACGAGAAATTATAAACAGACAAACATAAAGAACTTTTCAAGATTCTTCAGTCTCAGTTACGAATAGAAGAGAGTAATCTTAGGGTAGGAAAGAGATTCAAAAAGGAGAGTCTGAATGAAAAAAAAGAATTTCAGAAAGCATTTTGGAAGAAAGTAACGAAATTTGTAATAAAAAGAAGGACATTCATTTATTGGATATAAAAGATCATTTGCTTCGTAATAAGCAAAATCTGCTAAAAAAAATCTTCGAGTTTGACTACGAAAAATGCGTTTGATTTATAAAGGAATATGGAAAAGGGATTGATAAAAATGAAATCAGAAAAATAGAAGTATGTCTCAGCGTATATATGAACAACTTCTCCAAGATTCACAGGGAACAACAATGATAGACGAAAGATATTACAGTAAGAACTTTTGTCAGAAAAACGCAAATTTTCTAAAGAATCTTCATGTTTATATGCAATAAATTGATAAGGGGTCATTCACAATTGACATCAACCAAAACTGGGGGGTTGAAATTTATCAAAAAAAAGGCTGACGTCTATTGTGAACGACCTCTAAACATATGAAGCCTACGTAGTATAGTGGCACTTCACTTGCGCGTGTAGCAAGAAACACTTGGGTTCAATTCCTGGCCTACGTGAAAAATATTTCCTAGATAGGTTTCTATACCTAGACTGATAATTGGGAAAGACATATTTTTATGTCGACTTTTATATGAATACTAGCCGGTCCCGTGGTCGTTTCTCGCTTCGCTCGAAACAGTGTTTCTCGCTGCGCTCGAAACATAGGATTCTGGGTAGTGTGTATATTGAGTTGCTAATAGTGATATATGGTTTAGTGGTGAGTCATAATCACACTATATAAATACACACAAAACATATAAATAATTTAAACCAATCACAATGGTTCAAACACATATATACACAAAACATATAATAATTTAAACCAATCAAAATGCTTCAAACACATACACACATATAAACTCATCACACCATATAAAAAAACACACAAAACATATATATAAATAATTTCAACCAATCAGAATGCTTCCAGCGACAGACACACACACAGACGCTAGCTTATTATAATATAGACAATGAATTTTTCACTGTCGTTAGGTCAATTTTTGAAAGATTTATAGATTTTGAAAGAGGCAGACAAAAACATTATAAAAGGGAGAAAAATATTTCTGGCCTTGAGGTTAGTAATCTTCAGGTATTTTAAAATATCGTATCGAAATTTCGAAACGTAATTTTCATAATGCCCGTCCATAAAGACGGTACTCAATACGAGGGGGAGGGGGGTCTCTAAAATGCGTACGGCCTTTTAGACACAGCGATAGCAAGGAGGTTTCATATTATGAGCTGATCACCATTTGTTAGGGAATTGCAAACAATATTCCTGAAAGGAAGATGGAGACGTCGCTGCAAATTCAAGGTCGACCTTGGCTCGCCACGACAAAGACCTGCTCATTAGAGCGAATGGATGATGATGATGATTCCATGATCGATTTATTCCGTTTCTAGCTTACACAATTTCACCAACCGTGGTATGGTGGCAATTGAGGGAAAATCATATTTTGAAAACCTCACTCTTTTGCACCATTAATTAAAAGAGCTTTGTTGTGGACCTCACCACCAAAGGAAGCACTAGAATACCCAGTTGTACCATTTGAATTGTCCATCTATGAAAGAAGTTGGACAGGTATTGACAATATTTGTGATTTCTACTGGTCAAGTCAAGCTGCAACGAAAAGGCATAAAAAGCTCACCGAGCAAATAATATTGACACCGCTGGATCAAATCCTGATTCAAAGGAGGATAAACATGATACCAATGATATTACACCATCATCTCTTCTTCCTGATTTTGACAGTGAGAAAATGTCTGTATTTCAGAAAGGACCGTATCAAGGGGTCGTTGCGCCCTAGGGCAAAGGTCCTGAATGGAGCCCCTCACCCCTTGCTCTCGCCACCCCATTCTGGCTTAAAAAGTGATTTAGAAAAAAAATGATTTTTATTAAGCCACATAATTCAGATATATACTGACTGAGTCGAAGACGGTCTCCGTTAGATGTTCATTTTTCGTGTTTTAGGAGCAGCAAAATGATCGATGACTTCGTCAAAATCAACACAATCGAGAACTTCTTTCTCAATGCTCATAAGAGCTGGACTTTGGAGGCGGGCTTGCCCCATAGTGCTCCTTAGGTAGGACTTAATAAGTTTTTGCTTGCTGAATGACCTTTCACAGGATGCAATAGAAGTTCCAATTGTCAGCATGATCCTCAGAGCCACTTGTAGATTCGAACAGAGTCCTGAGTGCGAGGACAGGAAGCCAAGTAACTCCATAGCGTTTGCCGGTTTTTCCTTCCGAGGTTTCAAAAACATTTGAATCTCCTCAATTTCCATCTCAAGCTCTGCTGCGTGACGTCATTGGCATATTTTCCAGCAAACTGGTGGCTGAGTTTTTGCCGACCTTCTTGATCAAGGCTTAGTAGAACGTTGAGCCTGAACAAGTCTCCAAAACTGCGCAATGAAATGGCGCCCCCTAGGTGTGGTGCCCGGGATGTGAATGCTGGAGCTTAAGAAACAAAGACGAACGGAAATTAGCGGTAACGGAGAAGAAGATGCTTAGATAACAATTATGGGAGTAACAAAAAGAGATTTGAAGAAGTAAGAGAAAAGACAGGAGTTAGAATAAGTGTATTGCCAGTAGCGGAACGGAGCAAATTAAGGTTGTACGGACACCTTTAAGAAAGAGAGATTTTTGTGAGTGTGGGTAGAAAATAAGGTGGTCTAGGCAGGACTTTGGTGTGTATGTATGCTTTAATTGGTAATTTCAATTAAAAACATGGACTAAAAATTCTATAAGGATATAATATCGCAACAAAATTGCAAGTGTCTTTCGATATTTACCTTTCCGTACGTAATTTCGAAACGTAGCGAAGTTATTCAACGAAGTGGAGCTGCTACATCGACATCCAAAATATAAAGTGTTTTAGTAGTATTAGTACGCGGTAAAACGTGAGAATAGCAATCTAGAAGTGGCTACAATGTGCATTAATTACACATATCCTAAATTTGTACAAAAAATTGAAATTGTTTTCCTGAATAAGAAAAGTGGGAAAAGATCATTTAAATAAAAAAAGGAAATAACTTCTTTTTTTGTCAATACAAAAAAAGCTAAAATTTCCTACTTTTGTTTCAGAATTGGCAAGATACTTTAATTTCTTCCCGCAATAGTGTAAGGTAGAAGATGGACTTAGTGCAGTGAATAAAATTTCAAGTCTTAAAGAAATAGTAAGGGTAAAAACTAATTTCTGTAACGTACTTCAAACCTAAACTCAAAATATGAAAGAAAAAATGAAGGGGATCATGAATTTTGGGTAAAAATACTCGATTTTCTCATTTAATTAAAACATTTTATTGGAACTTTTAAAATCTTCTGATGCAAGAAATTATATTAAATCCACTTCAATTCTTATTCTAGCTTTGTAATATTCAGACTCCGACTTAGAAACCAATCGTGTTATATATCGTTAAATCAGCATCAGTAGGCTTGATGCGGGAACGAACCCAATACCTTGAGTTATCGAAACCCAGTATCTAACCAACCCTACTCACGCCCCTGGTAGAGTTGATTTGTCTTAACTCTAACTCAAAATAAAAATTTTAGCATTATAAAATGTATACGAATTTCAGTGAGGGGAGGAAGATGATGCGGTTAGATATATATTTATTATAGGATGATTGCTAGTAGTTATGGATATCACATAAGGCAAGCTAATCAGAGATGAGTTTCGACCTATTTGGGTCTTATCAGTTGGTTGTTCACATTTCTGTGAAATGAACTGAGCCTGAGCGGAAAGGGTGGACAGAACTATCCAACGCCTCAATCGTTAAGCAACAGCTCATTGCATGATAACATCAAATTTACTATATAAACCAAGCACTTGGCAAAGATAATAAGCCTTATACATGAGGGGAGATGATTTAGTTTACTTCAGTACCAAAAGGTTTATCCATACTAACGCAGCGATTTTTTTGCGACTGGCGAATAGCTAAGAACGCATTTCAAAAACGTCAAAAATATAAGAAGGCTTATTTCTAAGGCAGGTGTGGTCGTCACTTTGTTGAAAATTATATTTGCATTTATTTGGGCATCATGGCCATCGCTATTGAAGAGATGGTTCGACCCCTACTCTAGGCAAAATTTGTCGCACGTTGGAGTGAATTTCCTTCAGCAAAGGTCAAAGGTAGAGAGCGTTTCATAAAAAGAGTCTTTCTCTTCTCCACTCTTCATCCGACATAAACATACTTTTGTCATTCTGACATCACCAAAGTCAAAATTCAAAAGCTTGGAGTCATTCAAAATGGCGGAAGCATCAAAGAAGAAATCTTCATCCCTTCCCGAATTCATTGATATTCGCTTGGCTTTCAAAAGCGTGACATGCAACTTAACGTCTTCTTTCATCAATGATGATGCCTTTTTTTGCTTCACTTCAAACACGTCACGTAATTTGAGTGACATAACTTTAAGCCAATCAGATCCTTTGATTTTTTCTCTCTCGGGTGTCACTCTAGCGTATAGCACAGATACTTGTGTAGGATCATCATTCATGTATTCAATTCCTTTGATTTTGAAGGTTAGGAAGGGCGATATTTTCGTTTTGCATTCCGATAAAAAGCGATTCATTGTTGAGTTGAATTTGAAGAAGGCTTCTTCCTCTTCTATCTCATCAAACAATGTAGTTAGAGCGAGAGTGATATGCAGTTTGCCTGATTCCACAAACAATCTTTGATCTGTGCCAAATCTTTTGAAACAGTTTTCATTGAATTCTCGAAATTTGGGTGCAATTTGAACAACTGGAATTGTGATGAAGTGCGTAAAGAAAGTTTTCGCTCGAATTTCATCGATTTTGAGGTGAATTTGATTGAAAGCAGAACCAATTTTCTCCCTTCTACAAGACATGATTCTGATATTGTTGTTAAAGTCATTGCCAAAGGATTTGTGCTTAGAAGCAAATTCAATCTTTGTTTGAGTTCTCGTTTCGAGAGCCTTCTTTTGCACTTGCCCCTTCCCAATGATGTGACCTAAGAGGGCGTTAGGGACGTGAAAGTCCAACTTGTAAAAATTCTTATCAACTTTTTCGATGCCTTCAATTTCTTCTTCTTCCTCTACTTCTTCTTCATGATTCCGATGTTGGCGGAACACGTGTTTATCATGCTCTTGGTCTATACACTCATCTCGCACTCTGAGGACATTGTGCGAGTGCATTTTCCTATACCTCCTTCCATCAACTTCCACAATTTCAGTCTTCAAAAGATCCATCTAACTAAAACAACTTAGGCAACTTTCGTAATTTAGCCCAATTTCAATATGTTTCCTTGTTTCTGCTAATACTCTTCAGAGGCCATTTCTAAAGCAGAAATATGGGTTATCAAAAAGTAAATATTTAAATCAGAGATACCGAATCGCAGGAAAAGTATCTTACAAACTCCAAATTCATGAAAAAACGATCCCGATCCTAAATACTCAAAAATTTTATAATATACAAACTAATCATGGTGGCACGATTAATCAGCATTCTTAACCAAGTTTAAATGTGTTTTGGAGAAATCAGAAGTTCTTCTACTACAATATTGAAGCAAACAACAATAGAAGATTTTTTTTCAAAAAAAAAAGGGAAAAAAAGTTCTCTTAATCTTAATCCTATCTATTCGTTATTATATACATAATTTTTTTTCCTTTTTTTGTTATTTTTTAACATATTGCTTCATAAAATAGCCACAAGATATGCAAAATTTTCTCTCAAATTTCATCAGCCTATATAATTTGTTAACAATCATGCAATCGTATTTTTAAAACACACACATTTCATTTTTTTAATGAGTAAGAAAATAAATAATTTTATTTTTGCACACGAAAAAGAGATTGGATTATATGAGACGCCAACATAAAGATTAACAAGGAGAAAAATGAAATAATTTTAAAAGTTTCCAAATATTCAGACTTGGGGTTTTCTAAAACCGTGTGAACCATCGTGGTAAAAAAATTGGATTATCTAATTCACAAAATTTTATTAAATTCAGCCTAAATTTTGAAAAATATTTAACGTCTGAAACAGGCGCGCACATCCTCAAAATTATTAGGGGGGATTTTTTTTTGCAATTTTTAAAATTACTGGTCTGGAAATACCACGGAAGAACAATTATTCAAGCAATCCTTTAAAATAGAGTGTATTCAGCGCATACCTAAATTTATAAGACTACTTTATATTTTTTTACAAAATTGATGAATTTTATATAACGCATATACACTAGTTTACTAGCATATACACTTATTTTCTAACTAAAAAAATCTTTTGGAAAAATTTAGGGGCTCTATGCAATTAATTAAGGCTTGGTGGTTTTAACTTTAAGGATTTCGTTCCAAAGGAATCGGGTTCAATTCCCAAAGTACCCAAAATGGAATTTCTTGTTTAATCTGATGCCACCCAGTGGACGTCAGGAAGGGCATGCGGTCAAGAAATGGATGATGGTCCAAATAAAAAAAATTCCCAAAAATTTGTGTCTATGAGGCACGTCTTACACTGTATATTCGCGAACAAAGGACATTAAACGAAATTCCTTAAATAGAGAGTGAGAAGTACTTGAATCCAGAAGCGCACACCCGGGGGGCGAAAATGACCTATCTTCCATGTAAGCAGTTTTTTTCAACTTTTTATTTAGAGCTAAATTATAAATAATATTATTTTATCTCATTGGAAACTCGTTTTTAGCGGAATATAAGTTCAATATTTTCAGAACCTTTTTTAGTGATACCAAAGTTCAGCCATTCAAATTAAACACAGAGATTTTTGGTAAAAATTTAGTTCCATCAATACACCGAACATTTTGCAAAAATGAAAATTTGTTTATGCTTTTAAATGAGAGAAAAATAGTTATCAATCGTTACAATTTTATATCAATGAATATTGTCAGACTCGCGTTAAAATTTTTTCAACAAATGTCACTTTTAATCTTTATCAGTGCGTTTGTTACATTTTGCAACATTTGAAAACTTTAATTTTTTCAAGTCAAGAAATTTTTTTCAATAGCTATTTGGAAATGAATATTTTGACTAGCTATTTTAAAAGCAAGAATACTCTATTTGCTTAATATTTAGGCAGAGATATTTTTTATAATGTTCGGTTGTTAAATTTTGTAAGTAACACTGTACATAATTAATTAAATCATTTTTTTTAATTTGTTGAAAAAATATAATATCGAAACAAAATGTTTCAGTGGTTAAAAATGTCAGCTGTCAGAATTTTATTTGTAGACAGAAATAGTCAAAAAACGCAATGATTTTCTTGTTCTCGTATAATATGATTTTTGTTAGTTTAAATGTTTTTTAGGATATAGTGTTCTTAGACTTAAATAATTTTATGAAAAGTGATTAATTAACATTTTTACCTCTTTTCTACACATAATTTGGAGATGGTGCGCATATATTTGAAGGGAGAAAGTTTTGTTATGCATGTTGCTATTTATAAGTCCTCATTCATTGTTGACGTTAAGCTTAATAGCGCGGGGGTTAAAATTTACATTAAGCTTAATTAAAAGAATGAAATAGAATAGACAAGAGAGGAGTAGGAATTCAGAAAAATTTGTCGTCCTTTTTGGAAGACGCTTGAAAGTCCGCCCCTTCCAATAATTTCAAGAATATGCGCCTCTGATTGAAACAATAATGACAGTAACAGAATATGCAAAAATCAACACAGCTATCGAGAGAAGAAAAAAGCTCACAAAGGAAGAAATCATCTCCCTGAAAGCACCATATACAACAGAAGATAGTGAAACTGGTTAGGTAGAGAGTCTTGGTGATAATGATGAAGAAACCCCACCCACCTCCTAGTTGTTCATCAAGAGACTTACTCATGCTCATCACAACAGCATATCCTTGCTCACAGATTTACTACAGGCATCATATAGCAGATTACAAACAAAAATCAAGATCTTTTAAATATGGCATAAATATTGTGAATTTATACATAATATAAATATTTTATAATGTACTAATTTGTATTTTTTGTCTCAACCAGAAAACTGGCTCACTATGAAAGATCACAGACAGAAAATCGATTTATACTAAGAAAGAAACAAGCTAAAAGATTTTCTCAGCCTCTCCTCTCACCAATTGTCAGCAAGTTTGGTTTATATCAAATTAATTGGCTAGATGGATTGATTACCATGCACTGAGACACTTTACCGTATAGAATTAATATTTTAGCAACCAAATGTTATCAAACTATGACAAATATACATTTAGCATATAAATTGAAGCATAGCTTCCAACATGTATGATGCTTCTTTATAATAGATAAGATATAGCATTACTTAATTCTTTAAAAACTAAAATTTGATTTTACCTTATAATAAAATTTGTTAACCAAGGCAAACAAAACTTAAAGTTCTATGAAACTTTAAATATTATAAACTACTTTCTTTGGGTGTATAAAATAATAAATTCCAGAAAAATTGGGATAGCCCTATCATAGGATAAATTATTTGAAAAATTCTCATAATTGAAATTAATATAAGATTGCTTAATTGAAACAATTTACCAATCTTAAAAACAAGATAAATTAAATTAGGCTGAAGGTATAAGAAGTTTAAAATATTTACAAAAATATTCTTCCATTTTTAACTGGAGCAAAAATATAATTATTTGAAAAATAAATATCTAATATTTGTAGTTTATTTTTCATTTTGAGGTATATTTAGAAGTCCAGAAGGTCTACATTTTGTATTCTAAAATACAAAGGAAGAATACTTTTCCATAACTTGACTAATGATATGGATGTCATCTCATATATTTTCTCATAATGGTATAGATTTTGACGATAAGTTGATAAATTATTCACTGAAAAATGTTTACACGTGCTGCACTTATAATTCTTTAAAAGTAAACATCTTCAAGTCAAAATCTATTTTGTTTTCAAATCGTAAAGTTGTAACTTATCCACATATCAATATTAGTTTTTTAAGGAATTCAATTATCTGGGATTAATTATAAATAGAAATTTAAAATGGAATTCACATGTATCAACATACAGTATAGAAAACTGGGGTGTAGATAACTGTTCCGAAATTTTTTATTACAAAAAAAGCTATACGACTAGTTTTTAATTTGAACTTTTGTTGTCATACGTCCAACATCTTTTTCTACTATAGTTTGTTAAAGATCAAAGATTTATACTTTTACAGGGTATCCATTTTTTTGTAAATTTTTTAACAATACTTAACCTTCTTTATTCGACTCCTGGTTTAAGTTTAATTATGAAATTGAAAATGCTTCGCACAGATACATCAATCGTTTATATGTTCCAAGATATAATCTTAAATTGTCTAAAAATAACCTGAAATATACAACCATATCATAATGGAATAACTTGCTCTATAATTTTTGTGATATAATCAATATTGAAAGCATATCCAAATTATATTTCAAAAAGTACCTCATATCTCACTATTCTTTTTGTTGTTTCAATCAATCAATCAAGCTTTACTCTAATTTCAGTATTTCACAAATTTAAAGCAAAACCAAATTGAAATTTTACATCAACAAGAGAGCTAATGTAAGAGAACGGTTACGCTATTTATAAAAAACATTAAGCAAGGAACGTGCAGTTTCCTGTAAACCAGTTTAAGTGGCTTATGCATGGATGACTCATCAAATAATGTATAAAATAAAGACTATAAGAAACATTTATATTTATATAATTTAAGAGAGTTACAGTTGGTGAAATAAATATCATGAATTTCCAGTATACTTTCACGGACTATGAATTGGCTATTGTGTTATTTATCAGGCAAGAGAAACACTGTTATATATATTTATACATACCTTTCACACTTGGATATACTTTGTATAATTCTATTCTTAACAATTTTCTGTTATCTGAAGAAACTTTGAGGAGGCAAAATATTACTCGTACATTATAATTTTTTTACTCTAATTTCACTCTAAATAATGGCGTTTTTTGTTCGATTTTTGCGCGTTGCTTCTAATTGTATTTTTTCTCATTTACAATTGCTTTCAATTTCAGATAAATAAGTATAAATTATTTTCAAATGATTATTTTAAGATTATTCTCAATATTTTATATTAAGTTATTTAAATACAATGATAATTTAATTATTTAGACGTTATTTTCCTTGGTTTCTAACTTATTACCTCTTATTCACGAGAACGTGAGTAAGGTTGGTTAGATACTTTGTTTATATAACTTAAGGTCTTGGGTTCAATCCCACATCAAGCCTCCGTTCCTTATAGTTCGATACAAGGCGTGTAATTGTGTCTTCTCGATGAAAACACCTACGCTACCTTTATTTAGATTTCGATTTAAAATTCATTCATTTTAGATAACTATATGTTATAATTATATATTTGAATAAGAAAATATCGTTCCTAAATTATTTTTGTAGCTTTAGACATTTTCTTTCTCATACTCCTTACGTTTTGATGATAGTTTTTGCATTATTGATTTCTCTTCCTATGGATAAGCATCATTTCCTTTTTCTTTAATTGTCGATCATCCAAGGAAGAAACAATCTTCCATAGCTTGACTATTATGAATCGAAACATGACGACTGTGTCCATCACCTACATTTTCAACATTTTGCCAATGCAAAGTAACGCCGTCTATATTGATCAAATTTAGAACTTAAATTACATAAATACCTCACTTTACGATCCATGATTTTTCGCATTTATTGTTTCAATTTAATTTATTTGAATTAACATGTTTAACATGAAATGATCATGTTTATGTTCGACATCACATAGGCCAAGATGAATTCTGAAATGATAAAAAAAAAAAAGAAGAAGGAGACAAATGAAGAGAAAAATAATTGATTGGGTGAAATCGTTAAAACATATTTCTTCGCTCTATTCATAACGAGACAGGAGACGTTTACATTACGGGAAAAGACAGGAGATAGACGGGTGTAAGAAAAATCGCTAAAATGAGACTATTTCCTGATTTTTTAGCGCGAATAAAAATAATAGTAAAGCGGTGCTTTAAATATAGCTTATCTTAAATATTATTTATAATATTTATATATAAATTTATATGCTTTAAATATGATTGATGAAAATCAATAATTTTGTGATATTTCGCCATTCTATTGCTTCTCGCTATACAAGAGAAATTTGATGAGGTGAAATATAACAAAAGTGTTATTTTTAATCCCTAATTTTTTACTATAATATCCATTAAAATTGGAATAGTATATATATGATTATTATTCATAGTTTATATATTTTAGTTTAGTTTTTTTTTTATATTTTGTTTTCTAATAAAATTTATGAATCGAAGTTTGGAGTCGGTTTTTTAAGTTTTTTTTCTTATAAGATAAGATTTATTTAGTTCAAAACAAAAAGATACGAACTAAACTTAAGTTTATATGTTCGTACGGGAAAAAATCCTTCATCCTGCCTATTGTAAGAACTTCTAATTTCAATATGCTGAAATAGTGAAGTTAAAAATAAGAAAATGTGAAACAGATCATGTGTAGGGGGAGGAAGATAGATTCAAAAAACCCATGAGGACAGTATTTCAAATAAAGACTTTTGTGTTTTTTGTGTCTTAAATTTATTAAGTTTTCAAGTATTCGGAGTAGTCGGAAATTTCTCCTCCCACTCTTCAGCCACGATCCAAATTTGATGTAATTGTATCTGTGGTAGGCTTGGTGTATTGGTATTGTGTACGATGTAATGAAAAATGCCAGTCTATGAAGTAGCATATCATACATGACAGGACATCAATCAACTCAAAATGCACACCGTCATCGAATCTCGCATATCAAATTGATTGAAGCGATGAATATATTTATAGCCCCCCCCCCCCCCCCCGAAAAAAAATTTCCTCCCTTTCAAACATTAAACTTTCACAACCATTAAATAATGTAGTGCCATCAAAATATGCCTGACTACAATTGCTTGAATGTCACTCATTTTTCATCATCACCATATGCTCCTATGACATGCGCTTATTATCCTGTGATATGACGGTGAGGCAGACAGTATCAACGGAAGTTTCAATTATACAGTTCACGAAAAAATAGAGTTCGAACTGTCTTCAAAATGTAAGAAACTGAATTTCAAACAATACCAATCCTCATTTTGATCAAAATATACAGAAATTCTATAAAGATCCTTCATATCACATTGTCAAAACAAAAAGTTGCATTAATGAAGATGTCGAACAGTTAGTTGTTTTAACTAGGTCATTTAAATTTGAAAATTAGGAAAATCTTTGAAAATTCATAGTTAAAAATCAGATATAAAAATAAAGTAAATTATCGATTGTAAAATTTAGTTAATTTAATTTGATGAATATTATAAATGTAGGTACTTTTTTTCACTTGAGAAAATTTTTTATTAGCTTTTTGTAACTAGATCATTCAACTGATTTTTGATTTAGTTGATAAGCACAAAATAGTAAAAAAAACTCTTTTCACTGCATGTTATTTCAACACAAGGTTTAACATATTGTGTGTTTTGAAATTATTTTTTTATAAAAAATTCTTTTAAAAGCATATTTATCAACATAATTTTTTTAATAACATCTGAAGAAGTCAATATATCAGGTAATGCGAATATTAATGTAAGTTATGCCCAAAAGTGAAGTTTTAATATTGAGGAAGTTTGGTGTACTATTTTTATCTTTGAAATTCTCAAAATAGAAATTGAACATATGGATAAATGAAATATATTAACAAAGTTTTTGAAATTTTCAAACAAGTCATGTTCTAGCACTGATAATTATATTATCTAATGATTAATTTCTATCGGAAAAATTTAAGATCGCAGTTTCCTTTCCAAAAAACTCCACTTATTTGTCACCAAGAATACAAAATGAAATAGTCTCATCTTTAAAAAGTTTTGTTCTACAAAAAATAATACTTGAAATCAATAACTCAACATATCTGTCATTGAAAGCTGATGGAACAAAAATGAAAAAAGCTGTACAATAATGAAAGCACTTTCATATTTATCCCCTGAAAGTGTAGGATTTTTGGGATATGAAAAACTTAAACCTTTTATATCCCATCTATAAAATATATCTTAGCAGTTTTTTTTCGGAACTTAAAGTTGGAAAAGAATATATTAAAAAAAAGATACAGAAAGAATTAACGTTATTGAAGTACTTGACCAGTTAAAGAAGCATTTCCTAACATATATAAACCATATGAAGGCATTTTAAAGCAATTTTGTATTTGCATTTTAGCTATAACGATAGCGAAAGTATTTGGATTTGAGCCTTGAAAATAAGTATTTGACCCAACCCTGATTCATACGGTTCTTCCTCAAAAAAGCCGAAAACCAAAAGTGCCGGAAACCAAAACATGCTTTCTTTTTATATTATTTATTGTTTTTTTTTTTTGAAATTTCCATACTACTCTTCCGATTCTTTACTTTGATAAAAATTATTTTTAACCTTTAATTTTGTTGTTTTACATGCTTTGTATGTATTTAAACATTACACCAAAGAGGATTTTGTCAATAGATGGAAATTTTCTTATATTTTCATCCGACTTCATGAAAAAATTAGCACTATAATAATAATTAAACTGTTTTAAAATAAGAAATTTTAATTACATACATGGCATAATAAAATTATTGTTTTTAAAATAATTATAAAAGTTTGGAATCGGAAGAGTATGAAAATTTCAAAAATAAAGAATAAATAATATAAAAATTACTTATTTTTCATGTGAAAACTCATATAAAAAGATAATTTTGAAATATAGCCGTTTTTTAACTTTTTCAATTTGAGCTATCTTTGCGGCCGTTTTGCTTTTAGGCCATTTTGACCAGATACCATTCATACATGTAATTTCAAATTAGTAGCTAAAAATATTTATAAAAAGCTTCACAAAAAACGGGCTACCTAGCCATTTTCGGGATCTGAGTGCCCTACGCACACCATCGTACACTTACTTTAGAAACATTTCGATATTTTTAAGAATTTCTATCATTTCCTTAAATTTTTGGAAATATAAACTTATGTCACGAAAATAAACATAATTTTTTCTTTTCATTTTCCCAATTCACCATGAATGTTAATCAAGCTTAAATATATAATAATCATTTTATAGGCAAATCAAAGAAACCTTTGGATACTTTTAGGGAGTCTTTGTCTAATGAAGACTCCTTATCCTGCAAAGAACTGAATAAGGTGGTTATAAGACTGCTGAAATATGTTCATTTGATAAAGACTCCTTAAACGCATCAACACGTTTATTTAATTACCCATGCCATAAAATGGAGTTTTCCTATTGTCTTCATAATCGTTTTCGTATTTTTCAAACGTACACACTTTTGAATTTTTTGATTAATGATTGACATTTTCCTGAAATTTAAGAAAGTTTATATCTACAGCAAACATCCAATGGGGGCGTGAGTAAGTTTCGTTAGATACTGGGTTTCGATAACTCACGGTCTTGGGTTCGATCCCGCATCAAGCCCACTTTCCTCATAGTTCGATACAAGCGATGGTAACTTTACCTTTTTATCTTTAACAATTTGTTAGATATGTAGAGGAAATTGGAAATGCGTGCTTCCCATAAACGAATATAACTTGGTGAATGGGTAAGAAAATGGCATACTTTTATTTTGAAGAAGACCCCCTACTTTTTCCATCACTTGAAAAGTGCGCGCGAATTTATTACGATGCTGCCCTCCAACACACCATAACAACGAGCACGGCTGAAGATAACAAATTGGTAGTGACGATTCACTCGAAAAGTCTGAAGAAAGATATCAAACTGCGCATATCAAACACCGCAGAGATCAAATCGATCAAGCTTTCTCCCTGTCTCAACATCTTGTCAATTCAGAGATGCCTGAAGTCAATTGAGTTTTGTAACATACAGAATGATTTCATCTGCAGTCACGCATATGCGCAATGTTCCAGCATTAAAGCCTCTACAGTTTTGGGCTTTGTGTGGATTTCCTCTAACCAAATTTGTTTGATCAGCAACTTGAATGCTGAAATCTATCAAGTGTATCGTGAGGAAAGAATTTTGAAGTTGTTGAATACTTTTGCAGCGAACTGCACAAATCATTGGTTTATTTTTAATATGGAAAAAAAGGTTCTTGCGCTTTGTACAGGCAAAATGGGCTCATCCATTCAGTTAGTACTGCTTGATAAGAATGCCTTTGTCAGACTCGGCTCTGTGGAAAGGGATGTCAAATCGGATGATGTTGCATGTGCCCTTGAACCACCTCTGTTCATTGAAAGGAATTTCGTGCTGAGTGTGATTTACAATGACCTCTTCTTATTCTGCATTTCTCATAAGGATATCGTGAAAAATGGATCCCACATGCCAGCCTTCTCTCTCGTTGAAATATCCTTGTACTCCTGTGCTAAAAGTGAAGTCAAGGTGAAACATGTGTTGTGCTTGAATCCAAACAAGTATTATTACGGAGCATTGGCGATAAACATAGTTGACAATCTGATCGCTGTTCACCACAAAGTTTCCAAAACAACGATGTTCTATGACATCAAAGATGAAATTTGCACAAAGTTTGTCGGCAACCATGCCACTTCGTATCACAGTGAAGTGATTTGTCCTGCTAAGTCGATATCATCTCTGAATGTAAAAGAAATCTTCTCTCATAGCTTGCCTGACATTAAAAGCGATGAAGAGTACGAGATGTATTCTAGCACGTGGTCCATTTTTCTGCCTAATCACATAATTGATGCTCACTCCGGCATACTCTGGTGCTTAAGGATCGACCTGCTCACTTCCAGCACCCACTTCTCATCTCTCTACCACTTCATTCGCTTTTCATTGCGTCGCACTGACTACACGTTGGCCATTACTGCCTCCCTGTTGAAACGGTTGCTTGATGAAGATTCTGAGGTTTTGAAAGAGTTGCATCAAATCCTTGAGATGTTTCCACCTCATCATAACGATGATGTAGTCGGTAAAAAAACTGTGAATATTTCCCTAGAGGACATATGCCAAAACGTCATTTTGCCTCTTTTCAACCAATCTAGCGCACAGAACTATCTGCAAGCTGTTTTGAGCATTTGCTTGAATGTTTTCGCCATTTACAAGCTGCAATTTAATAAGAACATTGAAGAATGCTTTCTCATCTTGTTAAAGCAAAATAAATCGTCTCCTTGTTTGAACCAAATAGTTCTCAAGTACTATGAAAGCTTGTGCTTAAAATCAAGCATTATATCTTTTTTTGAAAATCTTTGCAAAATAATGATGCTTGATGCAAATGAAGATGGGTTGGTGTTAATTTTGAATTTTATGCCAATTTTGGAGAAATCTTCCTTTATCACTGAAATCTCCTTGATCTTGCAACTTTTGATTGATGTGTGTGTATCAAATGAAAATAGTTTTGAAATGACACTGCAACTTCGCTCAATCTTTACATATGTATTATCAATAATCATTAAAACTCCTCACCTTGATGCTAAATTAGATAAGAGTATTTTGAATAGGGTTTTGGCCTTGACCAAGAAATATTCGGTTTCTTATGCTATGATGCATTATCTACATACTATTGAAAAGATCGTTTTTGATGTAAAGTCAATGGATTCTGCTCAAGGGCTTTCCTAAATGGATATTTATTCTTTATTTAAATTTGTCACTACACTTCCTGGCAAATCGTGATCTTTTATTTAAAGAAAGTGTTTTTAAGCTTCACATCGAAAAAAATTGCTTTTATAATTTAATTAATTAATATAGTGCCTGTTCATTAGTTAAATATGTTAGTTATTTTATATTGTTGTAACCTATACACTATTTAGTGGTGATGAAACGATCCCATACTTTCTATGATCGCGTTGTCAATCAAGTTATAAAAACCCGCTGAAGATGCTAAATCCTAGATAAAATTCATGTTTTTTATAACAGTGATTACGGAGAAGTCTTAAAAATTTCCATTTCCCCATAAACACTTGGAAGCGAAGTCTTGAGGCTATGATGCTCCTGCACATCATCATCATCATCATCATCCATTTTGCCTTCTAGGCCTGGTTATTGTTCCCAAAGAGTTGGGGTCAACCAGTTTCCTGCAATAACTACGCCATTTCATTCTTTCTTTAGCATCACTTTGCACAAGCTTTCTTTTTTCCATATCATGGTGAATCACTTCATTCCATGCTTTCTTTGGTCTTCCTCTCTTCATCTTCCATCAATCAATTTATCTTTTATCTTCTTTACAACGTTCCTTTCGGACATCCTTTCGACATGACCAAACCAACGTAATCTATTCTCTTCTAAATGCACTTCTATATACTCAATTCCAATTTTCTTTCTCAACACATCGTTGGCAATCCTATCTTTCAGCGTCTTTCCGCACATCATCCTAATCATTCTCATCTCAACAAGTGTGATGCTCCTTCACAATATAAATTAAAATGGGGACCTTATTCAAGTATGCCAATATGAAGCTCCTTAGAGACTTTTAAGTACAACCTGTTCTTGCGATTATAACAAGAACAAAGATAAACGTAATACAGTGGAATAGTTGAGATGTGAGCGTTTCCAAGAGAAATTAGAATTTTATCGATCAATCAATCATTCGATACTTTTAGTAGTGGGTTCATTTACGAAATCGATCTCCTTACCTAAAGAGTTTCCAAATTTGCATGAACAAACTACCATATGAGCTACCATATGTATCTTTTTTCGATAAAACATAAGCCCGAATTGTATAGAGTCATGAGATGTGCTAAGAAGATTTAATCAATGGAGCATCAGAAGTATTTGCCATTTGGTTCAATTTGCTAAATATAATTTGAACAATCAAGTCTTTTATTCCAAAAATCAAATATATGGCATCTTTGTTCTTATATATTCGTTTTATTTAATGTTTTAGTTTTTTTTTATCAAGATTGCTTACAATAGTTGGCTGTGTTTAAACACTTTTCTTAAATCTTTTGTCAAACAAATTATTTCATTTTTAGGGAATGGAATATTAACATAAATTCAAGCCCCCCCTCGCTCCCCGGATGTGCGCCCTGGTTAGAATATTGTTAGTGTTAGAGTTAGTATAGTTAGAATATTGTTAGTCTTAGAGTCTGTGTTAGTATATTATAGTATAGGATATTTTCAAATCCAACATTAAAATGGAAGTTTGGGGGTCAGTAATTAGTTAGGCCCAAATTTAAGATTTGCAAATTTTTTTCCTAAAATTTTAGACATCCAATTTCTATTTAAAATTACCAAATTTAAATTCAGGGCTACATATCTGTCAATTCATAGCCCCATATCCTAAATAAATTTTCAAACAATTTACTTTACTGATTTGATATGTGTGTAGGTAGAATATAAATATATAAGATGATTCTTTGTTTTTCTGTGTTACTAATCAAGCTTGGTAAGATTTCGTTGCTAACAATTTTTAATCAGCTCAACCAAAATTCTCTTCCCTAAAGATTTTAAAAAAAGAAATCATTTTTAGTCAAGACATATCTAGAGATACAGATAGACTGTGACTACCGGTTCAATAATTGGCAAATAGCAATTAGAAAGGATAAATGATATTAATCGACATTATAAACGTGTTTTAATTATTAGTATTTTTCACATTTTGATAGGTTAGGAAAATAAAGAGAAATTTATTGGCTAAGATATGCTACTCGGTATTTTATGGTTTCCAGGACATCGAAAATCGGGCAAAATTTTACTTATTTCCATCAAGAAATATGTTCAATAATGCAGAAAAAATTTTCTTGTCTTATGCTATAATTCTAGCTTCATTTCAAATGCTTTAAATTTTTTATGACAATGGAGCACTGTAGCCTTTTTTCCTTTCAGCGCAAGGTTATGGGAATTCATAGATTAAAATATGTTCACTAAAAACCATAGGAATATACAAAACGGACCCCCCCCCCCCCCCAAATAATATTCTATAAGTAAGAGTTGCTGCTTGTTTATAAAATATGTATGATGATCGCATTATAGGATGTAATGATCATTCCAATACATGATAAGGTAAGATACGAGAATAAAAGAGGGAATGCCGACTTTCGAATCAAGCATCATGTCAAGCTGCTCTGAAATTCCTATCAAATATATTTTACAGGGTTATAGGCCATTTATTGCCAATCGTAAATCATGTCAATTTACCTTTTGAGCTGTCTCCGCACTGCCAAATTCGCGCTTTGAGCGTGAGTCGCACTGCTCTCTCGAACTCGCCTGTGTTAGTATTTCTCTGTTACTTTTGTCTCTCTTCACGACAGTCACTGACGATCATTGAAGCAATAATTTTTATCGAACCAACTCTAAATATTGTCTTTTATCACACTGTCTCCTCTTTGTAGTATTTTTGAGCAAACATGTTGATGATCCACTAGATTTTCTCATCTTCTGTCACAGTGATTCTCTTTCTCTCTCCTCTGTTTTTCTCTTCCGCTTTCTCTGCTAAAACTCATTCATTCATTCAAGCTCTCTTCTTTCATTCAAGCACTTTTCTCTTGTTTAACCTCTCTTTGCCAACTCTCCTATGTATCTCATTGTGCCCCCATGCATCTTATGCGATATCAGTTTTCAAAAATTCCTCCAATGAAAGGATCAAAAAAGTATAAATAATGTTGCTCAAGTTTTTGTTTTTAAAATGCACCAATTTAGCCTTTAAACTATTTTTGAATGATGCTGAGAAAAATGAAATAATGCAATCTTAATTTATTGTTTTATTTTTGTTTGCACAATTATAACTTCATTTTATACCCTTGCCCCTGAATCAATCACATTTTTTCATATAAACATCGCAGGGTGTCTAGTAGACTCTTTGCCTTCAGACTACATTCACTCATATAAAACTATCCAACCTTCAGTTATTTGTTTTCAGCTGTTTTCTCTATGATTCAAATATCGTTTCATCAATTCATGTAATGTGCCTGATAGACTATTTCATTTTCAAATGAAAAGCTTATTGGCTCCCCCTCCCCCAACAATTTTTAATTTTTTTAAACTGGTGTATATTCGATATGCAAATTTAATTAAAATATTTTCGCTGGAAGTAATAGTATTTAAATTTCAGCAATTTTGTAAAGAAATATAAAGTAGTTTTATAAATTTAGGTATGCGCTGTATACACTCTATTTTAAAGGATTGCTTGAATATTTGGTCTCTCATAGTATTTCCAGACCACTAATTTTGAAAATTGCAACAAAAAATTTCGCCCCAATTACATCTGGAGATTTTTCTTTAATCAGAGTCTAAAAACTAGAACAACAAAAAATCACAGAGCAAGGCCAGTACACACTCCATATGCATGTTTTGGCTTTAAAAAAATGTCCACCTTGCAAAATATTTCTCTTGCAGTTTTTCTACTGCTAAGATTCGCAAAACAAAAATTTCCTACCAGTTGCACATATTCTTCGTAAACGCAAGGCATAGTTAAGTTTGTAACATCCGTCTTTTCATCAAGCTAAATTAAAATAAAATCGAATTCCGAATCAATAAAACCACGTCTGATATTTTGTCATCAGATATCTCTCCTATTAGTCTTCTAACGGTATCGCTTGACAGGAAGATGTGTTTCAACTTTACAAGTTCAAAACTTTTTAGTCCATTCAACATTATATATTTGCAGCAAGGTAATATCCACTATTCTCCTATGTTGTGGGACTTTTTACAACAGTTATATTTTTGAAACTTTATACAGATACGCGTTGGTGATACAAAGTAGGCAGAAACGGTGTACTTTGTTAAAAAAATGGATGGGTGTCGATTGTTTTTAGGAGATGCCCCAGGAAAGAATTCTGTATTGAATTACTGGGAGGATTAAGGATGAGAATATGTATTTGATGTGTTTGGGAAGGAGGCCCGATTTATAAGAAATAGCGCTCTTAAGTGAAAAAAGAGTTACTGAGAGTTTTTGGTGTATTTTTTTAAAGTGTATTGAAAATTTTAGATTGGACTGGAGGTTAAGTCCTAGATATTTGATTATTTTTGAGGCAGGTATAGAAGTAGAGGTAGATGAAGCATTTGTTTTTAGAGAATTTACTGCTGTGTTTAATTCGTTTAGTGTAATTGGAGGAAAAATAGGATTTTGGATGGAGTGATATTTTTAGAGTGTTCTCGAATTGCCTGGTCGAAGGGGAGGTCAGAAGATGTCGAGTCCGGGGGAAAGATTGTCGATTGAAATAAAGGGTTGTAGTGTGTGGTATGATAGGATGAGCAGGGAAGTATTGTTTAGGGGAGAATATAAGGTTTTTTCTTTTTAGTTAGCCTATTGATGATGTTCCATGGATTATTTGAATGCTGGCTGGTGAATTTTACCCATGAGTTCTTTTTAGCGTGAAGTATTGCCTGTTTGTATTCTTTTTTAGCAGCAGAATGGATGGAAAAGATTGAGGGGTGGGACATTTTCTTAGTGTTTTGATGATGCGTTTTAGTTTCTTTTTTAATACGGTCAGTTCAGATGTCCAGAAATAGGCGTGTCTTCTTTTAGGGAATGGATTGATGGGAGTGAAAGATATGATGGAATGTGAATCATGATCATTGAGGGATAGTCAATAAAAAATATAAATAGTAAAAGATTAAATTATTTATTCTTTTAAATATGAATTATTGACAAAAATCGCAAATGACTCAATATGTTGCACAAAAAGATCCACTCAGTGACCACTTCTCGGTTCTCATAGAACTGTTCCGCGATCCTCTATGGCACTGGGGACTCCAGTATAAGAACACTGAGATAGAAGGTAGTGATGCCATCAGAATTACAAGCAAACTAATTAAACTTGACAAAATTAATGCAGTCATCCGTGGTTATGGTGGGATTGAGAGCTTTCCGTGCAAGTATAATGTCGAGTAATAATGGTGCTTCTTGATTATACAAAAATTCTTCTATAATAAAATTTTAAATTTATAAAAAAAGTTCGCCCCCTCTAAAATTATGTGAGCCTCTACCTCATAAATGATTTGCCCGTCCTGGTAAAGAATTTTATTCTTTGCTGTACTCTAACATATTGTCACAAATGTAGGGTATTAATTTATTTATAAAGTAGCCACAAACTCCAAAAGTTTTTATATGAATCGAAAATAAAAAAATCTTGGATAAAAAGTTAGTAGTGATGGCCTGATAAGCACTGTTCTCTTTTCTTCTCTCATCTCCATCCCAAGTGCCTTTAATAAGTTTATACATAACGAACGGTGCCTTCAGAAATATGAATATATCAATCATCATTAATCGCCAATAAATTTAAGTAGTACTTTTCACTTAAATACCTCAAAATTATTTATTAGCTGATTCTAACATAACGATCTGCAGAATTGTTTGATTTGGGCCTAGTCATTCCAAAGGACGTACTCATAACTTCTGATTGAATTTGACGCTTTAAATCTTATTATATCTTATATATGATGCTAGATGCCTACTATACCCTCTTTTTTTAAATGGGAAAAAATAACCAAAGAGCGAATATTATTTCTAAACCAACTAACTTTTTTTATGGCCCCAAATGGTTTTATGAGTATTTTAGTTACTTCATATGTGGTATAATTGGAGGGTTTGTCCTTAATTCCTTTTTAGAAGCTCAAACTAATAATATTCGCTTTACTTGATATTTCCTCTTTTTGATAAAAATATTTGCATTTTAAAATAAAGTTCTTTATCTCTCTCCTCTTTTTGAACTCCTCAATCACTCGCTTATAACTGCTATTGAAGGCTCTCAAGTGACCTGAGCATATAATCGAATCTTTTTGAACTTTGACGCCTGAGGCTACCTTTAGTATAACGTTTGTTATTGTTTTTCCTTTTCCTTGACATTCGACTTGTCTTTTTCCATCTGAATAATAAAATTTTCATAATAATATTTAAATAAATAATTCTATTACATCAGAAATACTTTATTTTGTCAATTATAGCCTACTCTTTTAAACTTTTTCACTTGTTTTGTAAAAATTAACTATATTTCAGCTTTATGATCGGCGTTTTTTAAACTTTTCGTAGATTTGAGGTCCAAATATTCTGGAATCTCTAGGGAAGTAAAGTTTTGTCTATATTAAATCTTATTTGAGTGCAAGGCTATTACATCATTTCTATTACATATATTTTGAAATATTTTCTATTACATCAGAAATATTTTATTTTGTCAATAGCCTACCCTTTTAAGCACCAATCTATTTCTCTTGTTTTGTAAAAACTAACTATATTAAAGCTTTATGCTCGGTGTTTTTTAAAGCTTTTCACAATTTTGAGACTCGAATATTCTTAAAATTCTCTAGCGAAGGAAAGTTTTGTTTGTTATGGTGATTAAATTTATTAATTTCTAACTTCATCTAAACATTTAAAATGAAAAAACTGCCTTTTTACAGTAATGTTTTAATAAACAGATCTTAGCATTTTTAAACTTTCCTAAGTTTCACTTTTCATGGAAATCTAAATTTACCTTAAAAATTAGTGTCGCTTGGTCATCAAAGAACAAAATAATTGCTTTGTCATAGCTCTCAGAAGAGTTTTTAATTAGAATTAAGGAGAAGATGGAGAGAGACAGGGGGTTAAAATATTCAATATTATTGCTAAAGACTAAATTTCTATGAAATCTTCCCGAATAATTTTAAGGGATCGTCGACAAACTGAGTTCAAAAGTTATGACGACCTGTCATAACTTTGACAGGCATCAATAAAACTTGATAAAAATCTTAAAAGGCATCTATATCAATCTCCCTTTAATTGAAACTAAAATATATGTAATTGAACCATAGGTGCCTTCCTGTAGACAGACTAAATCTATGCATATATTTGTTTGAAATAAAATATTCAGAAAGGGAGGCTTCTATGGTTCAATTATTTAATTTTATAATTTATTTCAGGTAATGCCGGAGCCAACAAAATTTATTTGACTAAAAAGATAAAGCGTTACCACAACTCTAGTACGCATTATTTGTTGTGTACTATTTAATAACAGTATTTAGAGACTAAAGTCTGCTTATAAATTTTGCTATCTTAACTTATTTTATCATGAAATACACCAAATTAAAATTTAAATTTGGAGACAGTGATAACAAACAATTAAAGACTTTTAGGTTAAACAGTTTTTTCTTAAGATTTAATAAAATTAGAAAAATCATTCTTGAAATAAAAGTTTAAAAATAAAAACTTTCTTTTCATCCCATTTACTTGAAATGTTTTGTGTTAACTAAAAACAGCATTGTTTGATGACATTTAAAACATTTTTTACATGTAAAATTTTCTACATTCACATATATAAGTAGCCTTTAGCTCGACATCCGACCAATTAGTAGAAATTATATTTATGCAAAAAGAATGCAAGGGAATTTTTTCTTACTTAAATAAGGTAACTTTTGATATACAAGGTTACTTTTAAATTTTTCTAGAATGTTTTTTTTCTATTTAAAATGTCAAAACAATGTCCTTTGGAATAAACTGTGAGTTAATAAGATCAAACATTTAAATTTATTTTTGACAAAGGTTTTATATTTGTTACAAAGTTAGAAATATTCTTGATTGTTTTTTTCTAAAGATAAATTTAAAATATTTGGTTTAAACGTGTACCATCATTTCAGAAGAATTTTTTCTGATTGATAATATATTATTTTTACATGTAGAATATACCATGATGCAAATTGGCTATTTTTAAGGCTATTGAATTGAGCCTCTATGGTTGTTTGGGTTTACCTCTTTCGATTCCCAAGGCTCCCAACTCTTAAAAATAAATTCACAAAAACTTTTATTGTAGCCTTACGACTGAAAATGCTTTGACATATACCTTCAACCTTGACCTCTTTACTAGGGGAAGAGGCAACTGTGCATATAGTCAAAACTTTTATATAAAATAATATTCCTTTATTAAAACAAAATTTAAATATATACTTTTTCGATTAAAAAAATTTTAATATCGAATATTTTTATTATTTTTTTTAATTTTCTGCGTCCTCTTTCTTCCTCAATGAAATATTTTCTCTGGAGCGCAATTTTTACCTTTTAGCAAAATTTGTTAAAAAGCATAACTGTAAGTTTTATTATTTTTAATGCAACTTATATTAAATTTTTATAAAAATTAATTTTATTGAGTATATAGGTTGAGGAACCTCCTCTGTTGAACCTTTTTTTGATTTTTATTTCTGTTAACCGGTTAACGACCATAGTAATATATTAGATTAGTAATATTATTGTTAGATATAATATTAGTTAGATAGTTAATATTACAGAGTAATATGTCGACTTTACAAAAATACAATCGTCTCGTTTTATTAATGCTTTTTAATATAAATCTACTTTATACTAGATATAATCTGATTATTCTGGTCATTAACAGAACAAACTTTAATTTTTTTGTATTATCTTAAAAATTTCATCCCAGCTTAACTGATTATCTACTGCAGTTGACATATTTTGACTTTACCAAAATTAAATTCTCAGCTTTTATTAATGCTTTTTAATACAAATCTGCTTTACTTACATATCTGAATATTCTGGTCGATAACGGGTAACCCCCGGAAATTTGACCTTACAGATTAGCACCCCGTATATAATAAAACACTTTAAGAAAGCAACTTTTTATAAGACTTAATTTAAAATTAATTAGAATGAATATTTAATAAATAAAATATACTATATGGTTATATTGTAGAGTTGATTTATAAATTAAGTGTAATATTAATTAATCTTTAAATATACTAGATTTTCTATTGTACAACCTTGAAAATCATAACTAATTTTAAAAATAAAACCCAAAAATGCAACCATATGTTATAAAGTGGATGTTAATTGAATCATTTTTCTTGATTTTAAGAACGGTTTTCGCCTCCTCTCCTCCAGGGATTTTTGTCTCCCGACTTGATAATAAATGTATACACTTATAGTTTCGGTTTCATTAAAATCATTTTTGCCCCCTCCCCTATGGTTGGAGTCTGGGGATGGCCCTGTAAATATTAGAGGATAAATAATTTTTTTTCCAAATTAATTGTACATACGAAAATTAAACTTTTCCTACTTGAAGGTTTTCTTTTCCTTAAAAATTAGATGCTGTATAAAAATATTTTTAAACGAGATTACTCAACTCGTATAATAAAAAATGTATGACAAGATAGGAAAGATTGTATATTTTGGATAAAATTAATTATTATAGAAAGTGAAATAAACGTAGCAGCAGCTGCAAGAAAATTTAATTTTTTTTAAATGTGTTCGAAATATTTTAATACGTTAAATTACCCTGCATTTATTACTTTTATTTCAATCTTTTTAATGAAGTATCAGGATTACTCTTCTATTATGCCCCCACTCTAAAAATTAAAAAAAAAAGAGACCATATTTCTAAAATTCAAACAACAGAATATTTTCATTAGCAGACGATTATTAGCATTAGTTTTTTAGAATGAATTTTTTAAAATCAAGTCAAATATGTAATGGTGAGAATTCTGGCATTTCTTTTTTCCAATCGGAAGGAATTCTTCATCAAGAATGAAAATGCCGAAATGTTCATATAATGAAGCTGTCTGTTGGAAAGCAAAATAGATGGCAGTGTAAATTTCGTTCATGCAGAGAAGAAAGAGGAGTAAGAACATACGGAACCATTACCATTTCGGAAAGCAGCATTGTTTATATACTGTTGGGCACACAACATGTCAAGTATAAAAATTTTTGAACGTGTATTAGAAATGAAGCATGCATCAGTAGTTGATTGGAACACTTATTTGAGAGAAATATGTGCCCAACATCTTCTAGCTAATCCTAGAGTGATTGGAGGACACAACATGACTAGAAATAGATGAAAGTTTGTTCAACAAAAGAAAAAATCATGTTTGACGTATACTTCCTCAACAATGGGTTTTTGGAGGAATCTGCACAGAGGCAAAAGAAAAGTTTATGTTTATTGTCTCATACAGGAAAGCAAAAACATTTTATCCAATAAAAAAGAATAGCATAATGCCTGAAACTACAATAATAAGTGATGACTGGGTTGCATACAGAAATATATTTTCCACCAATGATTATCATTATTTAGTGTTAATCATTCGAAAAACTTTGTGGATCCTATTTAGTAGGACGCACACTCAAAATATTGAACGAATGTGGAAAAGTGCCAAAGAAAAAAAAACAGAACGGCACTCATAGAAGTCTACTAGATTCATATATGTGTGAGTTCATGTGGCAAGAGGAAATCAAAGTTAAAGGTTTAAACCCTTTCGATACAATACTTAGACACATCAGTTGCTATTGGCCTCCTCATTAGATAAGTAATATTACAATTTTCACTTATCATTCTATGTTTTTTCAACGTTAAATAAAAATTTAAAGCAAAAATATATATATGTATATAAAGTAAACTTATATCTCTCTGTTATCTCCTTCTCACTCTAAAAAATGCTAAATGATATTATATAATAATCAGAGAAATATTGACGAAACAGTAAAAAAGTAGATTATTCACTAAAAAAATTTTTTTAGAGTGAGGGGGGGGGGAGATAACAGAAAAGTAACGATAAATGCCGATTCTAGATACTGATTTTTGAAATTTTCTGAATTTAATTTCAATTTTGATTCTGATGCTCATTTTTCCGTTTCTATAATTCTGATTTTGAATCTCAAAATATGATTTTAATTCGGATTAAAAAACATCATCATTCTATTTTAACTCGATAATGTCTTACGTTGCGAAAACGCAACATAGATTTTCTTAATTATTTCGGTCTAACGTTGCGTTTTCGCAACATGACAAAAAACTAAAACTGAACCTGACTTAGATACTTTTTTTAAATTTACGCAAAACAGAAGTACTTTTCAAAGATGGAACCGTGAATTTTAATCATTAATCTTTAAATTATTTAATTGATGTCTAATTGAAAGGGATCTATATCAGAATGAAAATAAATTTAGAATTGCAGTTATTCAACTGTCCAAAATGTCTACTATAAAGCAATAGCGACTATTCACGCATGGTTTGACAGAAGAGATGAAATTACAAGTGTGGATCATGAAGATCATGAAAGGATTGATAAGTTAGAAAAAATCAGTAAAACATTTCGTTGCTTAACCAACCAAAGCATATTCATATAACTTTTATTCCATATATTATTCTTTATATTTTAAAATAACTATATGAATGAACGCATATACTATTTTTTCTTTATCCATCATGTGGAAAATTCAAATTTCTTCTGTATAGCACATTCTATATAATTGTAAATAAAATACACATATACGATCATCGAATATTTTACTACTTACCTTGAAATTTCTAATGTCATCGAAAGTTTTATACACTCGCAATTTAACTTCTCCGTATGAAGAAGTGCACTAATGATTATTGGAATTTTAGATTATCATGATCTAATAACGGTATTCAGGCAACCTGTTTTCAGTTTTTTTCATATAGAACTATAACAAAGATCTCAACCAGTGAATTTTAACTCTCGCTTCTGATCAAGAGTTCAATAAATGGTAAAGCTTTAAATTTACATATGATCTTTAGCTCAACAATGAGGGTAGAGGTAGGTTATTGTGTAGACGTTTGACTAAATTTATGGGTGAAATATGTAAGTTTATTTTGTGTGAATTGATTTTAAGTGTTTTTTTTTTTTTTGTTTTTTTTTTTTGTGTGTTGTGTGTTTTTTGTTTTTTGTGTTGTGTGTGTGTTGTGTGTGTGTGTGTGTGTGTTGTTGTGTGTGTGTGTGTGTGTGTGTGTGTGTGTGTGTTGTGTGTGTGTGTGTGTGTGTGTGTGTGTGTGTGTGTGTGTGTGTGTGTGTGTGTGTGTGTGTGTGTGTGTGTGTGTGTGTGTGTGTGTGTGTGTGTGTGTGTGTGTGTGTGTGTGTGTGTGTGTGTGTGTGTGTGTGTGTGTGTGTGTGTGTGTGTGTGTGTGTGTGTGTGTGTGTGTGTGTGTGTGTGTGTGTGTGTGTGTGTGTGTGTGTGTGTGTGTGTGTGTGTGTGTGTGTGTGTGTGTGTGTGTGTGTGTGTGTGTGTGTGTGTGTGTGTGTGTGTGTGTGTGTGTGTGTGTGTGTGTGTGTGTGTGTGTGTGTGTGTGTGTGTGTGTGTGTGTGTGTGTGTGTGTGTGTGTGTGTGTGTGTGTGTGTGTGTGTGTGTGTGTGTGTGTGTGTGTGTGTGTGTGTGTGTGTGTGTGTGTGTGTGTGTGTGTGTGTGTGTGTGTGTGTGTGTGTGTGTGTGAGTTTGTGTGTGTGTGTGTGTGTTTGGTTTGTGTGTGTGTGTGTGTTTGGTTTGTGTGTTGTGTGTGTGTGTGTGTGTCCATATGAGTTTTGTGTGTGTGTGTGTGTGTCCATATGGTTTGTGTGTGTGTGTGTGTGTGTCCATATGGTTTGTGTGTGTGTGTGGTGTGTGTGTGTGTCCATATGGTTTGTGTGTGTGTGTGTCCATTGGTTTGTGTGTGTGTGTGTGGCCATATGGTTTGTGTGTGTGTGTGTGTCAAATCAATTATCTGCACAGCAGAAATATTCAATCTGAAGACGATGGAGAACTGGCGATGTAAAAAGGTATGGAGTACTGGTTCTAATATAAAGGCTTTGATGAATTTAGTGCACCTCATACGTGCAGAATTTGAATATCCAGTTGAACTCTTTAATGATGATGAATGATATGTTGAAAATATTTGTGCTTTTACAAAAGTATTCTTTCCAAAAAATTTATGAATGCTTCAAAGAAGATTTCAAGTTATTGGAACTTATTTTGTGGTTACGTAGTTCTTCCAAGAAAGATTATATTAGGAACAGGCTATGACTGGCAATAATTTAGTTTCAAAGATGGACGTAAAGATTTGAAGAAATTAAGAATAATTTCATTTTTGTGTAAATCAAATTGATACAGTTTTCTAAGATAAGACAACTTAAATCTTGCCAAGAAATTTTCAGATTTTTTGGCTATTTCTGAGTTTCACTCTGTTGATGAAACTAGATACCCTACTTTGGTAACCATCCCTCTAAACAATATTTACCTGGAAAACCTTAAAGTTTGGGTATCGGCAAGGCTGATTGTATACAACATGGATATTGTTGTCATTTGATATCTACCAAGGAAAAAGTTTCGAAATAAATATCAACGATTTTGGATTGGGGCTTCTGTTGTTTTGATTTTGCGAAAACAAAAGAATTCATGCCAAATGTATATTCTTATATTTCAGATAATTTTTTAGCACTATAAATTTAGGGAAAAAAGTCCGAAATAGGAATCAAGTATACTGCAACTATAAGAAAAAAGAACAAAGGCGTCGTTGAAAATCGCAAAATTGGGTAAGAGCAGAGGGAATTCATTTTCATGGTTTAGAAATAATGTAAATATAGGCAATGGATAGACAAAAGCTATCATAGCTGTATCCAACTTCGAACTATAACCCTCTCCAAAAGCACAAGAATCCACAGCGAGAAAAAACGAAAAAACAACAACCAAAATTTCATACCTACAACAAAATATGGGTTTTGTAGATATGTTAGATCAAAACATATCTCAGTACCGAATATCTATAAGAGGAAAGAAACGGACTGGCTATAAGATCCATATTATTGACATGGCAATTGTCAATTGTTGGGCTTTACACGGTTCAATCATCAAGCATAGATCAGCTGGCTTTCCGAAGATTGATAGTGGAGTATTTATTAAGCTGGAATACAATCCCCAAGCCGGAGACCCAGCAGCCCTTCAGAGATATAAGATCGACAGACAAAACACAATTGTAACGCTGAAAACAACAAAGAGAGTGTGGCAATGAATTCGCGACAAACAAAAGGGATAGAGTGGTGTTGGTTTGGGAGGTTTCAAAGGACATTCAAGAGGAGCTATTTATTTATTGTTCTTTGCTTTGCCAAACGGAAAAATTTATTTAAATTTACCATTTTCTTTAATTTCAAATTAAAAAGGGCAACTTTCTTACCCAAGTGTTTCCAAGGTTTTTGAAAGAAAAAAAAAAACAAATTTTTTCCGTATTTTTTTTATCTTTTCTTTGAGTTCGGAAAAGAAGCAAAAGGGCAAATTTAAAACAAAAAAGATAAGTATTAAAAGTCAATTGTACCTAAAATTACTGAGAGTATCTGTTTTCTGTGCTTCTCTATTTCCGATTTGGATTCTAATTCTAGTTTTGGTTTTTTTTTAAAAAATGATCACGATATTCATTACGATACCATGAATTTCCATGATTCTGATTATTACAATCAGATTACGCCCGACTGAAGTATGTATGTAGCATATATGAGGCAAATAATTATCTGTGAACACACACGCATATTTTTGGATGCCTTCCAGATGTTCCTGTTTGTTATTCGTTCACCTTGCTGTATTATGCAATGTTTACTTTCCAACGAGATTCCATTTCGTCAAAAGCGTCACTTGTGATATAAAGCTATTCTTGTGTGTTTAGTTATAGAGAGGATGGGGGGGGGGGGGTCACAGAGAAAATATACAACTCTAACTCTGAGTACTTCATATGCTTACAAAAAGTAGACTATTTTTAAATTATTTAAAAATCGAAAGCAATTCTATTTTCTGGATAAGGCCTCCGTTTGCTAAGGGTAGAGGGGGCCTTTTTCAGTCCTCAAGTTACCTAGGTATTTGCTTGGCCCTTAAATTTCTTATTAAATTTCTTACGAAAGGGAAATAAACGCGATATTTACAATTACAAAGATTGAAGAGATCCATATGGGGCCTGAGGGTTGCTAATCAAGTTGCGTAATTTTTGACCGGCCTTGAGGCCTGAACCCATAGCAACTTGGTTGCTTGTAAAAAAAATTGCGCTTAACATAATCCTACTCTTTCTCCTCTCGTCCAATTGGTATTTATGGAAAAATAAAATAAAATTTCACTAATAAATTTTAATTACGAAAATGTTAATAAAAAGATCTAGTTCGCTAGCTAATTTGTGAATTAGTTGATTGATTAGTTAAAGAGGTAAACAATAAGTTTGAACATGGTAGTAAAAAGTACTAATAATGATGATAACTTTTTTAAATCTTTTTCATAGGCGAGATAGATAGATGAACAATACGTGCGCAAAACCTTATATGACGTTGGTTTGGGATATACTTATCAATTATCATCATTAACTAAGCATATTTTAGTGGGTTGTGTTGTCTCTATTTAGTGAAGTGTGTTTTTTTGAAATTTTAACCCATTAAGTACCATAGAAATCAGACGATATCTAAAAAAAACCAGACGATTTATATTCAAAGTCATTGAAAAAAGCAGACGGAGATGAACGCACTTTCCTACCAGAATAAATTGTCTAAAAACGGGGCCGTAAGTTTATCTACGTAAACAGATTTTGAGCAAAGGTATATACAATATATATATACCACCGGCATATAGATTAATTAATTCCTTGTAAATAATATCTTTATTTTGATTGGTTCAATTTTATTTCTTTATTTTTTTTTAATTAATTTTTATTTAATTTTTCAAGCTTAGTGTTTTTAAAGTTACGGTGCGAATTATCCACGCACATACTAGGTATGTTCTTGACAATTTATAATTGGGAAGCGGAATATCCACGCTATCGGATTAAACACGAGTGTTCACAGTAGTGTTTATGCAAGTTATTTAAAATTATGGAAAAATTTTTTCTTAAACAATTTAGTACAAATGTTCCCAAAGGAAAAGATGAACTCTTGCTTTGAGTAGAATTAAATATAGATTACTGAAGTGGTCTGCGTTCCTTCTGGCAGATATGTTACTAACTTTCATTCCCGTTCCTAGAAAGTCACAAAATAGATCCAACGTCTTTGTCTGTATCAGGAAAGATTGTGACGTCAAACAATCTCAGTCAGACACGTGTGTAAGTCACAACACATACGTACAACCTCCAACGAAAACTAGAACATCAATTACATGAATTCTTTACACAATTAAACTTCTTTTCTCACTTGCGTGTTGAATGGGGATTATGATTATGATGATGATGATGATGATGATGATGATGATGATGATGATGATGATGATGATGATGATGATGATGATGATGATGATGATGATGATGATGATGATGATGATGATGATGATGATGATGATGATGATGATGATGATGATGATGATGATGATGATGATGATGATGATGATGATGATGATGATGATGAGTATATGTATCATCTCTAAATCCTTGAGGTATTCATGTTTTTTGTCCTCCGTTTGATCTAAAGTGTTTTTGAAATTTGCTGTGTGCGCGCTCATCACATTCATTTCGGATATAATAATAATATATTGAATTTCTCCCTTTTGTTTTGATTTATTCCGCAGTTCTAAATTTTTTGAAAATATATCGAAACTGATTAATTTCCTTAACCAAAATGTCAATCGTCTGCGTTTATCAATGCTTTTTAGTACAAATCTTCTGCTTTGCATTAGATATCGTCTGATTATTCTGGTCGATAACGGGTTAATTTATTAACACAACTTTTTGTAAGAAGCGGCAAAATTTGTGTGTACACCTACGATTTCTTTTGATCCTTTATAAGTGTCAAACTCTTGAACACGAATAATAATCAATCAATCAATCAATCTTAGCTCTTTGTTCTTTCATAAATGACGTCAGCGAGATTTTTTTTTCTCCTCCCTCCTCTTCCTTGTTATCTAAGATGGATGGATTGGTTTTTCTGCAGCCAGCCTTTTATTCACTTTGATCTGGTCAACCTTGCCAATCATGTTAATCCTAATATGCGAAGCGCCAAAAATTCATTTTTCTTCCTGATTCCAATTATACCTTCACAAGTTTAAAATGGGCTGATTTTCTTATTGGAATTTCCCAAAAAATAAAAATTTTCCTTCTAGCGCAATTGCTTCCTTCAAATTTTAGATGTAACAAAATAAGCAATAAAAATGAAATTAATGGCTTTGATTTCACTATGTCAATAAAATTGTGAGTTTTGAGTAACAGAAAGCACTAAACAACTATTCAAGTTTGAATTTGTTAATAATCATGATTCATTTTTGTTTGTAATCATTATCACTGAGGAAAAAAAGCTTATTCACATCTGTATCTACGACATATATTTTTATTTGAATTAAAACAAAGCTTATTTTGGATGGGAGATTTGTACTATGTGCCATTCTTGGGCATGCGCCATTGGCTGGCTTCTTCCCTTGATTTACGCTATTCCCGAATATTTTGACATCCTCTTGACAAGACTCAATACTTTAAGATACCAAAAGGTAAATAAATTTTTAGTAAAAATCATCAAAAAACATTTCAAATTTCAATGATTATTATTATTATTTAACCCATTAAGTACCATAGAAATCAGACGATATTTAAAAAAACGCAGACGATTTATATTCAAAGTCATTGAAAAAAGCAGACGAAGATGAAATTACTTATGTTCCCAAATGGGAACATTGGGACTTAATGGGTTAATCACTATAAATATGTTGAATCTGTATTGAAAGATGAAGATTTAACGCAAGAAATAGAAAGACGCCAAAAGATATTAAAACAGTCAAATTGAACGAAAAATCCAAATTCATTGAGACCTTAAAAAAAGACATAGCTTTTTTATTATTTCAAAACTCAGTTTCATTTCATCATCATCATCATCATCATCATCATCATCATCATTATTTTTCAGAAGTTCAGTTCACAATGGATGATGATATCCAACAAAATATACAGCATTATCTATCCCCTGCAAATTTGAATAATTCAGCATGGCTATATGCTTGTTTGTTCCCCCCTTTTTTTTGAAGATTTTGTAATAATTCTTCATCTACTAATGAATAATGATGTGTTCTCTCTATCTCTCTCGCTTAATTTGTTTTTATACTGCTGCTGCAACGTAACCAGGCTGTGAGGGATTTGAGTTTGTCGATATACTGTTTTCAAAATGCCCTTTGGCACTTCTTTTACGTGACTCTAAAATGTCACAAGGAAAATTAAAATAATAATGATGATGATGATGATGATATTTCTTTCCACCCGAATGAAGTAAAAAATGGTAGCATGCCTTCGTCATTTTTAGATTGTTTGCGAATGTTTGGCAAAAAAGAAAAACTAGTTTTTGCATCAATCAACTCCAATATTACACTTATTGTCGCGCTAAAAAGGGGAGGGAGGCGGTATTGCGAAGAGGTACACACACACACACACACACACACACACACACACACACACACACACACACACACACACACACACACACACACACACACACACACACACACACACACACACACACACACACACACACACACACACACACACACACACACACACACACACACACACACACACACACACACACACACACACACACACACACACACACACACACACACACACACACACACACACACACACACACACACACGCACACACCACCACACACAAGCAGGCCCGTAGCTAGAAAGTTTTTAGAACATAAAACTAAAGAAAATTATTGAGACACCTTGTCGAAATCTTTACACCCTATTCTACAATACTTTTTATCATTTCTTTCTTTCTTTAATTTCTGAAGAGAAAGAAAAGATTAGGGTGAATTGACTAAGCAATTCTCTAATTTGACCTAAATTATTTATAAGTTCCATCATAATTATTTTTTTAACCCTCGCTCTACAGGCCTGCACACACACACGCGCGCGCGCTACGTGAATCACGTAATTCATTTCGTACTTTCAAGGTTGAGGAGATGAAATTTGCATTTTGCCTCCATGCTCTATAAAATCTCCAACTTCTTTCATTTAAATGACATTCACTTTATCTTTTTTTTGGATACAACAATCTCTTTGCTATTCACCAATTAAATTTCCTTTTTCTTCTGTTTAACAAAAATTACAGAACATAAAAAAAAATTTCAATTCACAAAGATAACAACACACTTCCTATCATCCATTTTCTCGCTTTGGATGCAGCACCCTTCCTCTGAATTTAGCCAATAATCATCTTTTTTTCCTTTCTTTTTAAAACTCATTTTCTCTTTACAATCAAGCTGCTAATCCTTGTCAACCCTCGTTTCCAACTTTCGCAGCAATGAATAATAGGTATATTGATTTTTGTCTATTCTCCAATTTTTTCATGACATTATTTAAATTTACTTTGATTTCCCATTTTTATCGATTTCTATAAATTTTTTATTCCAAAACTCAGTTCATCATCATCATCATCATTTTTCAGAAGTTCAGTTCACAATGGATGAGGATATCCAACAAACTCCCATATCATTATTCAACTATTCCAGTCGCTATCAACCCGTCAGAAGTCCCCCCCCCCCTCCTTGTTTGGGAGAGATCAAACTATCACCATTTTTATTTAAGTATGAAATCACGCGAAGCATTTTCATTTGTTATTAAATGCGCATAACCCTACTATAAAAATATTCTGGGACAAAGGTAAAAATGTATTAATGTTGTTTCCAATAATCTTGTCAGGACACTCACAAGGAAGAAGTATGAAGATCTTTAGTATTCTATTTTGAATGTAAACCTTGACAAAAAATTTATGTCATAAATCAGGGGGGGGGGGAGAGGATTACACTTTGACAAAAGATCAAAACAGTCCCCGAGATTCAAAAGGGATTGAGAATCACTGATCTAGTCTATCCTTGAAAATGAATACATAGTCGTCTGGCATATCTACTTATACTATGTTTTTTTTTTTATAAAAAAAAACTATAAAAAAAGAGAGTTGTAAAAGAAGTAGAGTCTCTTAGGAAAATCAAATTTTGAGTGCTGAAAATTTCTTATAAGCTAATTTCCGTAATCTTTCTATATTGTGTTTAAAATTTTTGGATGTCGTCATCATGCGCTCAAACATGCTCAACGTTTCATTCAATAAACACTGCTAGAATTTGATTGAAAATAAATACCACCTTGTAAACACTGCCGCTATTTATATACGATGACGGAACGTAAACGTTTCAAAAAAGATTTCGTTTTTTTTTCAAATAAAAAAGTTCCTTTTACATGCTATTCCATTATGTTTTTTATATTTTTGCTTTCTTTAAACACATTTGAACGAACTATTACACACACTATCATGGATGTCCGCTAATGGGGGCAAATAGGCCAACTGACCCCCCCCTCCCCCTCTCTACCAGAAAATTGATATTAACCCGTAAATGACCAGAATAAGCAGACGATATTTAATGTAAAGCAGAAGATTTGTATTAAAAAGCATTGATAAACGCAGACGATTTTATTTTTGTAAAGTCGACATATTTCGACTGTGCTCGATAACCGCTTACTTATTGCTATTTGTACCTTTAAAATTGTATCATTGCTATTCCATGAATTATGATTCTTCCAGATGTTTTTCGCTTATGCTTCATATATCTAGTATGCTTGATTTGCCCATGTGAAATGCGATATCTACATATGTGCTTTCAAGCACATTTCAAAGGATGGAGTGCTGAATTATAACAAAGGCTTTTATCAAAAATTCTTAGCGAAATAAGAAAAATTGCTGCCTTTTTGCGCTGATTTATTATAGTGAAACATTTGAAAGAACTTGAAGAATAAAATAAATTTTGAACGAATAACAACAATATGTAAAGCCGAAGTGAAACACGAACATATAAAAAAATAATAAAGGTAGAAAAAGTATTAAAAAAAAAAGAATACTATGAATTAGAATATGTGTGCTCTTACAAGAACACTAATATCGCTTCCGCGTAACCAAATTTACAAAGCGTGTATAACCTTTGGCATTCGTGAATTTAGAAAGTTTTATGAAATTTTATAATATGTCAATCCATCCACCCACCCATTCTTTCACTGTTGCCAACTCTCAGTTTTTAGTTTCACATCCAAAAAAATTAAAATGCATCTTAAAATATGTAATAATCTTTGTTCGTCTAAAATTTATCTAAATTTAAGTCTGGAATTTCAAATGTAGAAAACAAAATTTTTGTTCCTATAGTTTACCCCAAGTACTTTGAACGAATTCTCTAAGCAGTGATATAATTCAAATAGAATCTTGCGCTTCGATAGAAAGCTCTTAGCTCTAAGCCTTACCTATACTGCTAATTTGTTTCAAAGTTTGGATTCTCTCTTATCTACAACGCTATCTGAATTATAAAATAAATTTCAGAGTTAAGAAGTACTGAATAAACTAGAAATATCTGACTTCAAAATAAATCAATAATCAATCAATATATATCATCTTAATCGATCTTTCATTCTTTTAAATTTCACGCAAAAATTTTGACTGGAAGTAAGATTTTTAAAATTTCTCCATCTTCTAATTAAAGTATATATTTACCTGCCGAAAGCACGTTTAGTGATTTCATATGGGCTATAAAGCCTGCGGATCATATGAAGAATAACCACCCCAAGACAATATTTTAGTAGCAAGTGAAGAACAACCACCCTGCATGACCCTTTTGAAGAACCACCACCCCAAATAGTTTTGCAAACTTCTCTAAAAAATGAAAAACAATCAATTAGTGTTTTTTTACTCATTCCAGTTTGTTGAGATGTTTTTGTTACTCTAGTATTTTGAGTCCATAAATACATTATGTGAATCCATTTTTGAAGAGAAACTTTTGATTTATAAAAAAAAGATGAAACGATTTGAAATTGTATATTTGAACTTAAGACTAGCTTTCTTTTGACATTTCCATACAAAACCATCTATAGCTTTTGAAGATTTTGTCCAATTCATTTCACAATTGCATTCTAAGCAAAAACACTTTGTTTTCAAATGTTTTTGAGTTTTCATCCAAGTAATAACATATAAAGAATTTTGATTTAGTAAAGGCAAAATAAAATCTTGAAAATTCATTTTGTGAGAAGGATTAAAAAAATAAACAATAAATTTACATCTATAATATTATATAGCTGACTTGCAAAACAGGATATTGTTTTAAGATTATGCAATGTTATAAGATTAAATATATACTAGTGATTATATATATAGTATGTTTTAAGGAAATCAGTATCAGTGTAATCCGATTAAAACACTTTGTTTAGTATACGCTCCAATTTACTTATACAATACACATTTCAAAGTTTAAATAAATATAAAACTAATATTGTTTCTAATTTTTGTTTAATAACAACAAAAATGTATTGCCATTTGTAAAATTTATGTCACCATCATCTTCCGTGATTGACTCCACTTGACTAGATTCTTTGTTTTTTTTATTAAAAAATATATATATATATAAAGATGGATAAAATTTATTATATTAAAATTAGTTCCTAAATTATCTTCAAATATGAAAGTATTGTTATGCTACTGATGCAGTAGACATATCTGATTCAAACCCATGTCTCACGCTTTTTTCAACTGAACCGTATTATTGGTTAGCTCAGGAAGAATATTAGTATCCAGGAAGCAGTTTTATTCAGAAAGTCCTACTCATAGGTTTCTTTCTAACCCTGCCAATACGCATGTAACATTATATATGTGTGTCAAAGTTTTGGCGCCATAATTAAAACTAACGATGTCATATGTCTTTTATCATCTCGGTATCTCTTCAGTGATGCTATCGATTTCTTCGCTTGATATCCCGCTAATTAACACTTTCAGGGTATTATAGCGTGTGCATTCTGAATTTTTAATAGGATTCTTACAACTCAACAGCCCTCCGTTATCTGCCCTGAATTAGCCGTATATACAAAAAGACTTTTACTTTTGAAATTTTTTAATAAAAGTACTTGAGCAGTTAACGTTTTTTGGTGAAATATTTGAGTTGTATTGCGGATATTTCAGTAATACTATGGTATTCAGCATTTTTCACAATCCTATTTTTTCATGATCCAAATCCTTTTTTGAATGTTCTTTTCGCATGAAGTAAGAATATTAAAGATTCGTATTCATACCCTAACTGATCTACTTCGCTTCTCTGTCTAAATTATGTTATTCTCAACCTTTTTCTCTTATGAACCCTTTTCAAACTGAATTTTTCAAGTGTTTTTATTTATCCAAAAATTTAATCACAATTTTTTTTTAGTATATACTTTTAACTCAGCTCATCTTTTAGTAATTAATAAAATTTTATGTAAAAAGTTTTTTTTAAAAAAAAAAGGCGCAATTTTTATTCGTAAAAATATGTTGTTCAAGGTGAGAGTTTGATGCCTTTTCAAGCTAAAATTGATATGCCAGGTTGCAATGAAGTTAAGGACTATCTTAAATCTCGCGTATCAATAACATTTTGTCAGCTTCGCTTTTTTGAATGCAGACAAAGAATTTAAAAGTAAATTATATTTTACCCACTTTTAGTATCAAACTGATTGAAGATGGGAAAGCAATCACGTATTAATTACTATGGAGTTTTTTTACTTCCATAACTTTTCCTGAACAGCATTAATTTTTTATTTACTAAACATTAAAGCTCTTCTAATATGGATCCTTTGCAGTCAGGAAAAAATCTAGCAGAAATTTGTTTCCTGGGGAAATCACCCCCTTACAGAATAAATGGAAGTTTGATGACGTACTTTACAAGCTGCAAAATTCAAATCATTTTTCGCGAAATGTCTCCATTACCTCTGATTTAAACCGTGGACACTTTTTAAAAATATTTTTGCCATAACTACATCATTTTAAATATCGTCTGATATCGTAAAAACAAAGGTATCAAAATTTAAATCCTCACATTTTCCCTACAATCCAATTTAAAAGAAAAGCTAAAAGACGATTTAAAATTAAAAAAAGAGAAAGGTACACGTTGGTATGATGCGGGCATTTCATGTGAATCGTTTTTAATCCAAATATAACATGTGTGTTTTTGTTGTGCGATAATCGCCTTTCTTCCGCGTTTGAATCAGTGCCAAGCGAATACCAATTTTCTTTCACATTAATTCCAATATGCGAAAGTTTTTTTTTCTAAAAACTTTTTCAATTGCCTGATCCAATTCAATCTCTTTAGCCTTAAGTATATACTTTTTATATAAAATTCTCAGTGGTATTTTTCTCTCTATTTTTACACTCAATCTTCTTACAACTCTTTGGAATCCTAGATTCTTCCGATAAATTATAAATTTTGTGCTGTATTTCATTTCTTTTAATCCTTTGAAAACTAAAATAGATCAAAGTCTTCTCAAAACTTACGGAAACCATCTATTATGCAAACAAATTAAAAGTAAAATACTTGTTACAATAATAAACAAAAAAATATATTAAAAAAATTCTTTAATCAAAATAGTCGATAACATTTCTCATTATTATATATTTTTTTTCAACAAAATTTACATTCTGTGAAGTTTTGAAGATATTTCGGTTTTTTCGCTTAAAGATTCAGCACAAATTTAAAAAAGATAAAAAAAAAATTTATATATATATATTTTTCTTTTTTTCATATTTAGCTACACTAAATGGAAGTTAAAAAAACAATTTTTTCAGTTTTTTTATTAAAAATACGATTTTATGTGTGTGTGCTTAGATAATGGATAAAAACGTGGTAAAAGATCAGATTAGGTAGAAAACAATGAAATCCACTATCTTCTCCATCTTCATAAATGGCCTATATAAGTGTGTGTGTGTGTGTATGCTTATCGTAAATATATTTCATGTATGCACTCTACGCGCACACACGCACCCAGCCACGGGGGCATTATCAAAAAGCATTTACCTTTTGAATAAATTTGTGTGCTAAGGGATGATGATATGGCTTTTCATTCCATCTTTGTCTATCTCTATTCGTGAAACTTCGGACCAATGATATTAATCTATTTATTATACATTTTGGTGAATATTTGGACTTTATGGGAATTTTTTTCCACACCTCTCCCTTATCTATAAACTATAAACTGTCCCCTTTGGTTGCACCCTTGGTTACATCACTCACTACAGAAAGAGTTTGAAACAATTTAGAAGTAATGTGAAATTAGAGTCAGCAAAATCACATATGTGCAGTTTGCAGAAAGCCACTGATATCATCATTGGCTTATTTTCTAATGGAGGCTTCCTTCTAAATACCTTGATTAGTGAACAGCCTTGAAAAATAGCCCATGCTTCAAATAAAGAAGAATCGCTAAATCTCGTAAATTTAATCGGATACCTACTTCGAATCCTACCTCCTATATAAGTTTTCATTCATGAATCTCTTAGTTTGCAAAGATTCACATATGTTTTCTGTATATGCCACTACTTGAAATAATACCCATTCCTAACCTTTATCAATATATATGGGGCGATTTTTAAGTAAGCATTTAAAGTCGCGCCGCTCTTATAACCTCATTTTTTACTTCCACCGCCTTTAACGTGATTTTTTTTTCAGATTCCCAAATATGCCAGAAGAATTGTTAAATAAAGATTTGGATGCAACAATCATATTGGTAGATGGCAAAGAGAGCAAAGCCAAAAGCGCAACAACCCTTTCCCCTTCCTCAATCATAGATCCTTGGGATTTGCCAGACTTTAGTGTGGAAACCACGAAATGGACAAGTAACTTCTATCATTGCATAACTGAATATCGAGAATGTTCTTTTTGGATCTGTATCCAAAATTGGTAGAATTCGTTGTTTTTTAGTATTCTTTGAAATCGAAATCTTCTCTCATTCGCCTCCAAAATCGGGGAAACTTATTGGCGTAGTGGGGGGAATACAAATACTAACTCTTGAACCTGTGTAAATCCTGTATATAACATCTAAAGTAAACCAATGAAGAAGGTTCATTCCGCTAACATATTAAAGAAATATCTTCTTATTGAAGAGGCTGCTAATCTTATTCGTGTGTTTATTTAAGAGTGGGGTATGCTTTGAGTTTGGTTTTGTGTGTTTGAAAGATTACTTGCACAATTTGTCCCGATAGATTTATACCAACAAAAGGAAGTTAAGACTGGTCTAACTAAGTTAAGCTTCACTTGTCTTTCTTTATAGATAAATGAATATGACTTTTTTTTAATTTTAACCAATCAGATCCGAGATTTTTGCGCATTTTATTTGTATTGTCAAATTTTATTCAATCAAGAAATGTTCAAACATAATTCGCTCGGTCCTAGCGTACTTTCATTGGTTAAAACTAAACAATTATAAAAAATTTAGTGTCCAATCAGATCAAGGTTTTGTGTACTTCTCCTTTTAGTGAGAAAAACGAACCATGGCGTTTTAAATATATATATATTACATCTCCAACCTGTTTACTATGATGGTTTCTATTCCATGTACAAATTTTGACTAGGGAGAAAATGTTCATATTTTGCTAAATGTAAGATTTGATATACCTCATTCGGGGAGACGATGCTACATAAGTTATTACCTATATACATTATACCTGTATACTACGATGGTTAATCTCCAACCTGTATACCGCGATGGTTCATCTTCAACCTGACAGGTTGTGATTCAAAAAATTTGGATTTCTTCGTGTTGTTCAATCGTTTGCTATTCTTTTAAAAAATATTCATGCGCATACATTTTTTTACAACGTAGCTCTGAACACAGCACAAAAGTTTCAAAGAGTCTTCATTCATTGGATTGGCAAATCCCTTGCCATGATCTTTCTTCTCTACCTGTTTATCTGCTCTCTTGATCTTTTATCTTCCTCTTTCAAAATTCTCGGTGGTATTTCTCTCTCTCTCTCTCTATTTTTACACTCAATCTTCTTAAAACTTTTCGGAATCCTAGATTCTTCCGATCAATTATAAATTTTGTGCTGTATTTCATTTCTTTTAATCTTTAAAAAAACTAAAATAGATCAAAGTCTTCTCAAAACTCATGAAAACCGTCTATTATGCAAACAAATTAAAAGTAAAATACTTCTTACAATAATAAATAAAAAAAATGATTCTTTATTCAAAATAGTTGATAACATTTCTCATTATTTTATTTTTTTTCTCAACAAAATTTTATATTCTGTGAAGTTTTGAAGATATTTCGGTTTTTTGCGTTTTAAAGATTCAGCACAAATTTAAAAAGATAAAAAAAACATCTTTTTTTATATATATTTTTTTTTCTTCATTTTTTTAAAAAATCGTTTTTCATCATAGGTAAACAAGCTGGGAGTATTTTAAGTGACAGCAGTTTGATTCAGAATCCTGTTGTTGCTCTCATGATTGGCGTCTTAGCTACGGTTCTCTTGCAAAGCAGCTCCTCCACAACTTCCATAGTAGTCACCATGGTTTCTTCCGGAAGTTAGTTCTTCATATTAATAATTTTATTCTTCATAATTCATTTCCCAAAATGACACAAAGTTATAGCTAATTAAATAAAACTCTACAGAAGATATTTTATTTCAAATTTACTTTTGAACCCAGCAAACTTACTTATTTCAAATTTACTTTTGAACCTCCTCTACCAACTGCAGCACTTTCTCTGATAAACTTAGATACAGTTACATGAATACAGAATGCACTAACTAAGCCTGAATAAAATCTTCGAATCAAGAAGAATCCGAATGATAATAATTCGTCTTTTTTCGGAAAATTTGAATCGGTAAAAAATGCTGATCCTGCCAGAGTCGAAGTACCACCTTGCTTCTAAAATCTTTAAATGCTATTTCAATTGATTTTGTAGTAATTGATGTACAGCCCGCTATTCCAATCATAATGGGAGCTAATGTTGGCACTTCCATCACCAACACCATCGTCTCATTGGGCAGTTCAGCGAAAAAAGACGAGTTTAGGCGAGCGTTTGCTGCCGCTACGGTTCACGACGCATTCAATTGGCTCACTGTCTTCGTTCTTTTGCCTCTCGAAGTTTTATTCGGTAATCTCACTTTCCTCTTTACTTACTCTACAAATGATAGGTTTGCTAATTTCCAAGCTCGAAACCAAGTTGTATGAATATAAATTTTCCAATTTTTAAATTCTAGTATTGCATCCATTTTATATTATCGAGTAATAAGTTGATTCGTAAAAGTATTTTATTTTATCTCATCCCTATATTTTTTATTCAAGTATTTTCTTTTGTATATATTTTAACTTAATTTATCTGTTCAAGAATATATTATCGTCGGATATTTTTGCGTGTATAGCGAGTAAATAGTAAAAATAAAAAAAATAAAATAAAAAAGTTGGCAATAAAAAATTGCTTTGTATCGTTTAATATTTAAATATCGTTAAATTTTTCATCAAACGATTTCCTCCTATCCGCATAACAATTTAGCATTTCCTTTCGGTTTGAAGTGCGCTGCCTCATAAGTCATATAACTTTTAAATGTTAGTAAAAACGGAATTAGTTCGCATGATATAGTATGGATATGACGATACATAAAAACTGGAATAAAATGAGGAGCAAAAAACAGCACTGAGACTGCATAAAAATTAATTTGCTAGAATTTCACTAATGAGTAGTATGAAACAGATCTTCCAAGACAATTAATTTGTCTTAAAAGTAAACTAAAACTTTAATTATTATTATTTTAAAACTCTCATCATCAATATATAGAGTAGTTCAACTTTATTATTATAATGATGATCGTTATTTTACCTCATTGTTCATTTTAACTGAGTGAGATGATTTCTTGATTTTGCTTTTATTTCAAATTCTTTTATCCCATCCGCTTTTTCTTCAATAAAGTGAGACACTATGAATAACTTCTTAGTCCATTGAAACATTTTCAACTGCTCGGGTATGGCGATCACCATTAAAAATCTATTTTCTGTGAAAATAAATCACAATTAAACATTTCCTATCGTTCTTTAGACCAAATTTTTACTCATAGTGGCTTCAGTGTAAATTTATCGGGATATCTTCATTACCGTTTTATTGACGTTTCGAAAGAAGTGCCTAGAAAGAATATGAACGGGCTAGTATCCCGTCTTCAACCTTTTGCGATTAGATGCAAATGAGATATGTTGAAAGGGATTGAGTTTTAGAGGCAATCAGATTAGAGCTTTTTACACAATGCCCAAACTAATTGCTTCGATTCTAGATTATTTATCTTAGCTGTAATGATGCACTTAATTTTTTTTTATCCTTTAAGGTTTTTTGTACAAGTTGACATCCTTCATCATTCAAAACATTGAATTTAAGAAGTCGAGTTCTCAAAAGCCTCCAGAGATGTTGAAAGTCTTGACAAAGCCACTGACCAACAGAATCATCCAAGTAAACTGAGTTTGCCATTTTTTAGATTTAAAAATGATTGTAGTACTGGGTGATTTGATTTGATAATAATTACACGCGTCCTCCTTAGTCAGGTGAAGGCGACGCACCTTCTGAATTATAAATTTTTCTGATTTGAAAATTTAGAAAATATTTAGATCAATTTGTTAATTTTGTGAACTACCCCTAGTGTATCTTACTCTCTTCTGCAGACTGGCTCGCTGATATAGGGGGTTGGGAGGAGAGACCTGGTTTGTATCCACGCATTAACATGATTTTGTTTTACTCCTTCTTGCATTTCTTTCTCGTTTTTCCTGCACCCCACATTTTTATTAGTTGGATAAAAGTGTGATTGAAGATTTTGCAGCAGCTTCGAGCCTTCCTTCAAATTTTTCTTCGGAGAACTTGGAAAATGTCTCATCTCTCCTCATCAAGAAATGGTGCAGCTCTTTGCAATCAACGGCCACCTCCGATCTTCGCGATTCGGAAAATTTCGTGAAGAGACGTTGTAAGGCTTGTTGTTCCTTTTTATTTTTTGGTGGCAAATGCTCTTTTTGTTTCTCTCTGTCCTTTCTTACCACTATCACTCTAATACTACTACATCAGCACACCATCACCACTCATCAACCTTTTTTGCAGAAGAAGCGATCCAAGCACTTGACGAGATCGCATTGTTGTGCCCGTGTAGTGTGTGTGTACTTGTCTCCTGGTTGCGTCCATCTCTTACTTCTGTCTTAATTTTTTTCCTTAAGATTTCTTCCTCTTATCACTACTTCTTCCTTCTCCTGCTCATAGTGATGATGATGGCGATGTCTTCCTAGCGCTTTTGACGAGGAATCCGCTCATTTGCTCTTTATTTTCCTCATCCTTCTACGTATACCGTGATGTGCGACTCCTATGCTTCATTCTTTCTACACAATTCCATCATATTCATCGATATACATATATATATATATATATATATATATAGCATTAACATATGTAACGTGGAATCATTGTGGATGTTTTTGTGTATCGCGCAATTTAAACACATACTCACACATTTATGTTAATATATTTTTAAGTGTATCGGAGAGCGAGTTCTCGTTATAATAGAATTTCATCCTAAGAATTGGGTCCCAGAGAAAGCAGACAGCAACGAATTTAGTTGTTTATATAAAAACAACACTAAAGTTAAAAAATTGCGTGCACGCTTTTGAAAGGACGATCCGTTAAGAATATTTTGACGTCTTACATTCCTGTGTTTCATAAGGTAGCATTATGGTGTGTATTTCTATGACTTTTTGATGAGTTCTGCATGCTTGAATGGGATTTTTTAACTACGCAAAGCTAGAATAGAAGTCATAACTATATTAGACCGGCATGTTTTAAATTAATGGTGTTGAGGTTTAGTCCCATCAGTTTTTGTTCTTTAGGAAGTTTTAAATATTGAGTGTCTTCATGTATTTTTAATACTAGCCTAAAATTTTAAACCTACGAAAATTCTCAATCGGACCAACACATGTTATGTTTGTTTGTTTGTTGAAACTTTTTTTGCCTCAATTATATATATATATACATACTGGGCGAACAATGCTTCAATCTTAGAATTGCTAATTTTTTACAAAAGATCTAAAACTTCAAAAATCAATGTTTATAAAAATTTATTCTGCGGATAAAATTATTGTTATATATAATGAAGGCAGCATTGGATGATAATGAAATGAGATAATGAAGATAAACAAGTAAACGCTAAAACCATGCCGTGCTTGAAAATGCGAGGATGGGTCTTCTTTGTGACGGGTTCTCTCTCTCCTCTTACACGTGAGGTGTCTGGGGTGCGTGCATTCGTGAGAATAAAAAGTCGAGTCTTATAAAAATGTGAAAACTGCAACAAGATCATCTAGTTTTTTGCATTTTAGGATATTTTTTCAAAGATTAAATCGACTATGTGTATTTTGCGGGTCCGCGATGTTCTATCTACTGCCACACAGCTAGTTTACTTAAAAAATAGGATATTTTACTTATTTTTTACTTCATTTTCTTTTATTTTACTCAAAAATATCCTCAATATGACAGTTTTTTTTGTAGAGAATTCTGAATGCAATTTTTTGATTTTCTTTTGTTCTTCAGTCAAGTTTATCATATGTCCTCCGATGTTATAAAATAAAATTAAAATGGGTAGAAGCTTATAAGTAATGTTACTATTATTTCTGATATTGCCAAGCAGAAATGTAGAACAAAATCTGCATTACAATCAAGTTTGTGGAGTCGAAATCAAGTTTTTAAAAAAAAATTTTTTTTTAAATTAAAAAACAATCTCATTTTGTGCCCCTCTTTAGTCGTAGTCGGAAATGAAGGTTTGACATTTATTTTTACGTTTTTAAATGTTCAGAGTAGGAGCTTGATTACAAATTCAATCTCTAGTCGTTATCACATGTGCACCATTCACCATAGTATTTCACAAATCATGCTAAGATGTGCAATATCAATAAAGGTACACACACGCATTAATTTAAGTAAAATCAGAGGGGAGGGAAAGAAAACCAGCCTTCACCCATTCTATGTGTTGGGCATGCTTGAATTGAAGTATAAAATTGTATGAAAATAGAGTTGCAAAACTCTTATATAATTATATATGGATAAAGTAAGGATCTTTCAAAATCAATTTTGAGAAGAAATGGCGTCTCTAATAGACTAATAATAATTGATTGATTGACTATTTAACAGCTTGCGCGTTTACTAGAGAAAAACTAGAGTGGAATTGAGTTTCGATTTTTGTTCGATTAGCACGCTCGAGCTTTCCTTCTCTCGTTTTCACGAACCCCGCCTGCACCTCTCTCACCGCGTATTTCTTCACGTGCCTCTTCTCCACACAAACGCACTCACTCACTCGCCCACCTCTTGCTAGGTTTAAAATGTTCATGTCTTTTCTATTTTCTCCCAAAGGCTCCTTTCTCTTTGCACACATTGATATCCCCGAGAAAACGGCTGGCGTCCTGCTCTTGATTATTTCTCTGTTGTGTCTCTGTGGCTGCTTGTTGGGCATTGTTAAGATCATGCACTCTTCCCTCAAAGGTATGCTTTTTTGCCATCTTTTTCGTTGCCATCATGACTTGAGCTGAATTGAGTGCCGCAAATCATGTTTTTTCAAAAGTCTCATTAAAGTTAGCTGATGTTTTAGAGATATTGATTCCTTCTTTTTTTTTTAAATTCATTTAAAACAAGAAATTAAAATGTCGAGTTTTTGATTTGAAGATTTCTCATCAGTGTTTAGTAGTTACACAACACCCTGAAGATGGGGTAGAGAAAGGTAACAAAAAAGGGTGGAAGAAAAAAAACTTGAAACTGCTTTCATAAAGTTTAAGCCTTACACCACTTTCAAGAAACTTAGAGAAAGTTATTTATTTTTCCTTACCAAAGGAAACGCCTACCGACTTTTGTTTCAAATAGAATTAAATAGGAATTAGTGAAATCGTCTGTATTCCATTTCACAACATTGATACTAAATGGGTTAATCGATGTCAGCTATAGTATATATATACAGAGTAAAAACACGTTAAAATATCAGTTTGCATTCGTAACACTAGAACGCATTTAGGTTAGATTTAGTTAAATTTTTTGAATTGAGATTTTTTTCCTTGAAAATCCACAAGGGTTTTATGGAGTCCTTTACTGAAAAGTCTAATAAGATGTAGCTTTAAGAGCCCCACTTTCTTTTTTAGTGACTTTCTTTTATCCAGGGCTGAAGAATAAGAGTAAAGAACTCCATTCCTCATATTGCACACACGCAGACAATTATATTCAAATTGTCAATAGAATTTTAAATACTAGCCCGTCCCATGGTCGTTTCTCGCTTCGCTCAAAACATAAGATCTTTGGTAGTGTGTATTTTTTATATGGTCTGATGACTTGCTAATGGTGTGGTGGTGAGTTATTTGTTTTTAGCATAGTTTTATCTTTTCTGTGTATTTTTGCTCATTACACCATATAAAAATACACACAAAACATAAATAATAATTTCAACTCATCAGAATGCCATTTATGACAATGTTTTAAGTTTTAAGGCTTCACTCCTAATTCCCGGCGGATAAAAAAGCAGCTTAAAAATTTGTTTCAGAATTTATCACCTTTGTTTATGCTGAAAATTAAAATCCCCATTAAATGCACAATATATACGGAAGAAATGTAGGCCAAAACAGATCTCCAAAGAACACTCTCCATAAGAAACACGATTTGCCAATTCATTACTTCCAACATCTAATCAACCCAGATTTAGAATTATTTTTCCCTTTTCATTTCAATAATTCCTATTTTAGTTTTATATTTTAGATTAAATTTGTAGATTAAAACTAGATAAGTAAAAAGACATTTTGCGTAGTAATTTTTTTCATATAATGTAACTAAGCTCCTAAATGTAGCGTGATGTGATTCCTAGACAATAACAAAATATTTTTTTGGGTAAAATTTTTTACTCCGGGCTAAGAGAGTAACAGAGTAGGAATAAGAATAGGTCTAAAATTTCCATTACTCCTCAAATGTACATATTTAGAAAAAGACGCACACACAAAATCAAAATATCTTCCCGAAACCTTTTTAGGGTTAAACAGGGGAGACAAAAATGCTTTTGCACACCATTCTTGAGTAATATATCAATTATATTTGTGCATACAGGGTAGCTAGATAAGTGGAAATTGTAAGCTTGTTTCACAAGGTTTTACTCTGTATTATTTTGTCTCCCTGTTGTCTTGCCAGTCACCTAATAAATCATCACTGTGTATATGCTGCATGTACCGATTATATTATTGGCGCTCAATACAAAATTTCACTTAGTTCATTTCCTTTCCTGCTAATCTTCCTATCCCTTTGAAGAGCAATGTGTCATATATGTTCCAAGGCTTAAATATATTTACATTCCATTGATAATAATGAGGACACGCTATCTTCATAATGCTTATCCGCAAACAGTAAAATGAGAAATATCTAGAAATAGGGAAGAAGGGATTTTTGTTGATATATTTAACAAATTCAAAGTCTTTTGATTATTTTTGCCGGCTAACATTTATTTTTAAGGCTTAATTTCATCTAAACGCTTCTTATAAAATCCAATAATTCAATATAAATAAGCATTTTAGATTAACCAAATGATTACGAGATCCAAAGCATTTTAAACAAAAGAACAAATCAAAAGAATTTAAATTCGCACTCAACTGTTAGCGGAAAATCTCAATGATGGTGTATTATGAATATGTATAATTTTACACCTCGATCAATTTTTTTTTGCATCATTGATGATAGTACACTGACAGCGAATAACTTTATTAGTGTTCGTGGACCGCAGAAAAGCGCTTAAGCCCAAAAATGTCCCAAAAATTTCTCCATACGATCTTTTTCTCTTAGGGCAAATTGCATTAGCCATACGAAAATCCATCAACTCTTCTCTGCCTCGCCCGTTTCACCACTTGACTCCGCTTCTCGCGATGACCGTGGGAGCGATTCTCACGTTCCTCGTCCAGTCTTCGTCCATCTTCACTTCTGCGCTCACTCCGCTTGTTGGTGTTGGAGTTATAACGTATTATTCTAGATCTTTTTTGTGTCACGAATGTCACAAATGTATGTGTACATACGTACGTTTCGCTGATACTAACACTAGTGCTAATTCTACACTATTGCTAAATCATTGGACCTAACTCCGACAATGGGTTTCTGTCATTTTACACGTTGAGGCGCGATTAGAAATTGGTTGAGCACTTGTCAATCAACTATTATGCAAATTGGTGAACAGATTTGATTAGTCAAAATCACTATCTCTATCAGCGTAACACGAGAGATGAAGAAATAATGCTCACTTGAATCTTGTGTTTTTCCTGGTTTCTTGAGACCCCAAACAATTTTTTGGCGGTTAAATTCGTTTCCCGCTCTTTATCAAATTGTCATTTGATTGCTTTAAAAGGTAAAATTTATTTTTATCGTCAAAAGTTTTAATCTAAGAAAGAAAATAATAGAATCCATTTTACACTTTTTTGATACTTTCTTTCTACACATACTTACATCATCTATAGAAAATCAGTATCATTAAGGAAGTGTTCGTAGTATTCAAACTTATTAATAGTCTTTCGATAAAAAAATATTCTGAAACATAGCTTTAATCAACATTAATCTTTTGCCACAATCAAATATACCTGATTCCTCGCATCTTGCTATCGGAATTTCTTTCAAAACTTAGTTAACTCTTAATAATCGTATACTTTTTGATTCCTTATTCTCAAACACCCCCCCCCCCCCCCCCCCCCCCCCCAAAACTTTCACGTGGCTAGTCGCCAATTAGGCAATATTTTTTTTTGGATCTTCAATTGAATTTCAACGTATCCCATTTGTTTCCACCTTCATCTTTAACGCTTTTAAGCCAAATGTGACATCGTTGTCCTCTAAAATTAGGAGAGTCTGTTTTATCCCTTTGAGGACCAGAATCTTTAAGACAAATAATCGTCTACTTTTTTTCCAATGGCGGATGATTTTCTTTCCATGGTAAACCGGTGTCACAATGTTCCTCAAAGTGTTAAATCGTGTGGTTGATTTCTTGATTTTCTTGTATACCTCTATACCAAATTATTTAATGGCCGCTTTTTCTAGGATGAATGGGTGAACATGCGTAAACTATGAATGCTATATTTCTGTATTCATGAAAGATGAAAAGAAATGCTTATAATTGTTAAACAGTTTAATAAACGAAATACACAGTAGATCGTTTATATCGCAGATTGCAGGGTCCAAGTCACGAACAACCGTTATAATGGATCTACTGGGTATACTTTGTGGCACGACTACATAATTCATTTGGCTTTCATAGTTAGATTTATGTTATCTAACTATGTAAAAATGTAACTTTTTTTTCATTAATTTTTTTTTATTATTTATCAATTTTAAACACTTTTTTATCGAAGTAACTTTTTCTTTTTTCAGCTTGAAGAATGTGTACCCGTTGACTCTGGGCAGTAACATTGGAACGACGTCAACGGGCTTGTTCGCCTCGCTGGCCTCCACACCCGACAAACTCCACGACAGCCTGCAAATCGCCCTCTGCCATTTATTCTTCAACGTTTTTGGAATTTTGATGTGGTATCCGATTCCAGCTTTCAGGTTTCCCCTGTGCATCGCCAAGTGTCTGGGCAACACAACGGCTAAGTTTCCTTGGTTCGCCATCTTCTACCTCATCATTCTCTTCTTGGCCCTCCCATCCTTCATCTTCTCTCTTTCTCTCTTGGGTAAGTTTCATCCAAGTTTCAAGCAAATAAAGCACCCAAACCTGAACCGTAATAGCGATCATGTACTCATCCCAAGTATTACATCCAGTGAGTGTTAATTTGGGCCAATATGGTGATAGTAATAACTTTTAGGACTATTTAGTCCAGCCCAAGCGGTTTAACTGGATTTTAAGACGACTATGAAAAACAAATACATCCATTACTTTATTTTATTGGAGCAAGTAAGGATGGACTAAACTTTTTGTTTTATCCCTCCCCCCTAAAATTCGTGCCCGAAAGATATAATCAGACTAATTAGAAATCGCTATTCCTTTAGCCTATCAAAAGATCCATAAATTTTTGTAGCACTAATCAGTGGTATTGCATTTTCACGTTTCCTTTAGGTCCAATCCCATTTCTCTGCGTCTTTGTTCCTCTCATTTTCCTGCTCTTCTTCGTCATCATCGTTAGTTGGATGCAGCGAACCTGCCCAAAACACATCCACCCCACCTTCCTTCGTTCTTGGGCCTTTTTGCCCACATTCATGCACTCACTACGGCCCCTGGATTCGCTCATCAAGAAAGTTGCATTCTGCTTCTCCTTCCGCAAAAAGATGACAACTAGCAAACATTCATCCGTCACTTCCACTACCAGGACGAATCCCAAAGACAAGCAACACCTGGCCAATGATGCTCCAGCAGCCCTCACTACTTGCGAGACTGATGTCTAAGATGCATTTCTCACATCCTTTCAAGTAGTGAAAGAGCGAGAGAACATTCGAGATGTTTTCGTTTTTTACATTCTAGTTTTCTCGGTTTCGTATATATGTATATGTGTGTATGTTTATCTGAAGAAACACGATGTCCTTCTCTTTTTCGTTCGCAATAGGTCGCCATAATGTTTATTTTTTATATATTTTATTTTACACACATATGTGTTTTTGTTACACGACTGAAAAATTTATCATTTGGCTATATCAAAGTGTGATAATTCATTTTGTTTGGAGCTTTACTTTCAGAATATTTCAAATTCGTCCACCTTCAACTTCTCTCTTTGACTGCTGACTCTAATCATTATGTCTTTTTCATCATCCCCAAACTTTATTTATTGTAACATCATTACCCCCCCCCCCCTCCCTTCTTGTCTAATCATCATGACACGTTGCTTTTTTTTTTTTACTATTTTGGCATTCCATGCATAAAATAAAATTTATTCTCAAATAGTTGACTGCTTTTACTTCTAGAATATAGATGGACATTGGATATTCTGATAAACCTCCAGCAAAAATGTTCATGACAGCTCAGTCTATAAGAAATGAGAACTTACCTTAATTTTAAAGAAAGAATGAAAGATTTATTGGGGTTTAAAGTATATTAAGCTTACAAAACATTGTAATGGGATACGTGAGAGCACACTCAAGACTAATTGAAGACGCTTATAGTGATGCTCATCAAGTGACACTTTATTCATAAAACAAAATAAACAACATGCATAAGAAGACACAAAAGTAGTTTTACAGAAACAGATAAAAAAAAATGAAATACACATTAAAAAGTATTTGTACAAAAACATATAAAAAGCAAATATATAATATAGATATACAGTACATATATATGCAGTGCCGGATTAACATAGTAGCAGATGTAGCAGCTGCTACATGCTCCACGCTTAGTTGAAAAAATTTTTTTTTTGACTTTTTGTAATATTTTTTATTTTTCTTCATTTTTTTTTATATTTCCTCCTTAAAATAAAATTTTGTTCTTGAATTTTGTGGTTTTTATCTTTTTTGTAGAATCTAGTTCAATTTTTTAAAAAAAAATTTTTACTTCCTGACTATCATTTGTAAATTTAATCGATCTGCTACATGCCCTGCACTTGGTAGATCCGGCACTGTATAGATTTTTACAAATAAATACATAGTTTCTTGGCTTGCATATAAAATGACTCCCGAGCTTTGCCAAGCTTCTAATATATAATATTAGTATATAAAGCTTATTAGTAGTTGTTGCAAATATAACAATTCCTAGTATTATAAGAACAATAATATTTCAACATGTCTGTTTTTATTTTTGATAGTGATTTTGCGCTCGAAATAGCACAATCCTCTTCTATTATTTATATGAAGCAAACTATTCCACAGCACTTAGCAACTTTGTGAATGATTGCTTGTTTATATTTCCTATTTTTAGATCGAAAAACATGGAGTTTTACTCTCGTTTCCTCTCTTGTTTTAATTAAAATTTGCTGAACTAAATTTAAAAAATTTTGCTATAAATGTCAAGAAAGTGTTGCCGAGGAACTTCATGAATAAAAGTTGAAGGATATCGTAGGAAAATGCGTAAACGTTTATTCAAACTATTTGGAAAGTTTATTAATTTTCTATTGCTATTATATTTATAAATTCATTCTCCCTTTTCTTGTGTTCATTTAACGATTTGTTTATTTATCTGAATGAGACCTGAATGGTCAAAAATTAATAAAGTTTTACTTATTTTCCTAATGCTATAGTTCAATGAGTATTAATCTCTCCTTATAATTCAAGCACACTTTCAGCATGAAAAATAGATAAATGATATTATTTCAATCAATATTAATGGACCAGTGACGAATCCAAGAGGGGGCCTCATGGGCCTAGCCCCCTCCCCCCCTCCCCCTATGAAAAATTGTTTGAGATTAACAAATTCTCGCGTGAACCAGAAGGCATTTCCATAAACAAAGGAAAAATGTGTAGGTCTGCCAAAATAAACCCACATTGATATAAAAGTTTTTTCTTTCGTTAAACACTAATGCAAAGAATACGAGAATTTTGAAGACCAATCCTCTTCTTTCCTTTTTAATGAAAATTTATATAATTAAATTCAGAAGGATTATATTTCTTCTAACACAATGGTCAACCTTGTTCAGAAAGGCGTAGTAAATGATGAAGAATTAAACCAAGATTACAACGAATGAAAATATTTTTCGAAAGTTAGTATAATAATGGTTAGTGATTTCATTTTTAGAGGATAACCATATGGGAATTTTTCAAAATGACAACATTGAAATTTGAACACTGAACCAATGTCGGAAGCTAAAGTTCGCTAACAAAATTCTCCAAGATCACTCAAATGAAAGACAAAACAAAGATTTTTAATAATTCTATATTTCACTCACACATTGACACATGGAAATAATTTAAAAAAATAAATAATCACAGGTTAAAATTTTAGAGGTTCAAATGTTTTTGATTTTTTTGTGCAAAAATGATTACATCTCATTCAAGAAAAGAAGCAAAAGTATTTAGGATTACTTAAGGGATTCTAGATCAAAATAGTTGCTTGATTTCTTCTGAATATAAAAAGTGGTCAATATGAGTCCGAAAATAGGATTTCATTGGGTATTTTCACTCTTAGCTGAAATTTGAAAAAAGCGAGAAATTTGAGTGATGGGGTATGCGTTTCTACTTTTGGATTTAAATTTATTTCTGGTTTCACACCACTATAAAATTAATGACCCAATTATGCAAATTAGAAAATGGTGTCAAATTTCCCACCTGCTAAAAGCCTTAATAATAATAATCACAATTCAGTCACTGTATGTATGATGAGAGATTCTGATTTTTTCAAGTTGGATATCATAGAAAACAAACTAAAGTTTTCGCCAGAAAATCATTTTAGAAAAAAATTTGAGTAAACACATAAGGGAATAAATAGATTGACAGTAAAAAAAATGTCGAGAAGGTAAACAATTTTTATTTTTTCTCATTTTGAAATTATCACCAAACTCTAAGAAGATTTTGAAATATTATTTTCCAGTGAATGATGAAAAGATTGAACTGAAATGAAGTTGAAAAGATTAAAAAAGAACTTTTTCTTAAAATAGCGTATCCAAAAGATTATTTTGGAAACGATTAGAAACTTTGTATACTTTACTTTGGTAATTGATTGTTTAAGTCTAATATTCACGTGTGCCTAGAGAGTTGTCGATCGCAAATCGATATTTACTCGATTGTAATATTTAATTTTTTTGTACGCAAATAAAAATTTGTCAAAATTTGATTGGAATTTTTAAAAAAAATTCAAAGAGAGTTTTTAACTGTTTTTCTAAATAATGTACAAATGTTTGTGGACCGGCCATGTTTTATCTTTAGATTTATAATAAAAATAAATCAAAATTTGAATAAAAATAGTTTTGAAAGAGTTATTTAATTATGTTCTTGTAAATAAAATAGTTTAAATTAGTCTTTTGTGATGATTTTGGAATCATTTCGAAGGTCGATCTTATGATCAAATATAGATACCCCAGACGAAATTAAAATGAAAAAAGACGAACTTAAAATGAAAAAAGACGAACTTAAAGTGAAAAGGGACGAACTTAAAGTGAAATGCTATAGTATCCAAAAAATTTGTACACAGTACACAATTAAAAAAATATATTTAAAAAAAAATACACTTTTTTTTTATTGTTAGTTACTATTTTTATTATTTACAAGGAGGTTCTCCCTTCTCTCGAAACAGACTGGATGATTTAACGTTATTAATTGAATGTGTATGGACTTTTGCTTATTTTTTAAAAGCTATAATTTCTTAATAGGATTTTATTGATAATGATCATTTGATGAAATTTTTGACAATTATGACTATTAATACATATGAGTGTACTTTAATTTCATTAAAATTTTTTTTTATAAATACCGCTCTTAACAACAAAATCTCATCTGATTCAGGTCATAACACCATCAGATTCAGAGTCAAAAATAAAGTAGGAACTTTTTCAAAATCGCTTTTCATGATATAAAAATTGAAGTTTAATTCCACTCTCGCATGGCCAAAATTTTACTACCACGAATGGCCGTATTCGGCCTCAAGAGGGCATTTAAATAATTTTCGTTTATTTACAAGTTTTAGATCCAAAACAATTAAATAAGGTTTATTTCTTCATTAAAATAATAATGCGCTATTTATGAGGGAATAAAAACCTTAGATTTTTTGAAAAAATAAAATTATATAACGCTTTTCTCTCAATAACCTAAATTTTACTTAACGCCATCTAAGCCTATAATTATTTTCAAATCTTTTGACCAAAAATCAATGAGATTATAATTAAGGAATATATATATATAATATATCCTATGATTGAATATCAACAGGGAATTTAGAATTTTTGAATGCTATATGGGATACATTTCTAGGAAGAAAAGTGGAACCTGGGTTTCGCGAACTTAATTCCTTCAATAAAACGATTTGTTTATAAAATTCATTAATTCTAACGAGATATAAAAGTAAAGAAGAAACAAACGTTATATGAAGATATACAAAAAGCACCACTTTCCAGAGCGTGATGGGAGAAAGAGTTGGTGAGTTGCGTCAAAGTCCATTTGTTTTGTAGAAGTAAGTGTTCGCAAACTCATCTTGCACAGTAAAAGACACTTGTACATGCTATTGCAAAAATTTTGGTCAGGGTAAGATTGCTACTACCACCTATATATTCATATATTTCAAAATTTTCGCTAAGCTATCTCTTGCCATTTGCTTAGATTGCATATATGCGAAACGATAAAATCTAAACAAGAATCTACTTGCACAAATGACCTGTTTCTTTTTGTTCTTTATTATAATAATATTTGAAGTAATTTATTCAAAAATTCTTTTTTTAAATGAAATTTTTCCAGATCAAAGTTTTTGAATTGATGTTTTTTTTAACATTAAGAAAGAAGTATTTGTCTCTATTCTTTTGACAACTGCTAGTCCTAAGGAACTCGTTGGCTACATTTTAATTGTATATATGCTTTGATTTGAAAATCAACGGATTTCATTGGATAACACGTCCACGCAGTGGGAAGAGTGCTTCTTTTTTCAAAAGTGTTATTGGAAGCAATCATATGATGTAGTTCAAAATGAGATTCATTCGTTTCCATGATCCATCCATATATCACACACAAAATGGGTCAGATTGTAGCAGGAGCTCTTACTCAAAGATCGCTTCTTTGATATTCGTGAGAAGTAGTTTTATATTGACAATAATTGTGTTTACATATGACACTTTTATTGAACATTTGATGTGATTCATGTGAGCATATTCAGGAAACGCTTTGATATACTTTTAAACAAAGAACGTAGCCTACTAAATCAAATAATAAATTCATTCTTGATATCATATGCTTTGTCACCTGAAATAGGTAAAACTAAATTAGAACATGAAAGTGGGTTTGAAATTGTCAAAAAAGTGCGCCAAAATGTTCACTTACTTCTTGTTCTGAGCATGTAAATGGACAAAAATGAAAAAAATTTTAGGATCTTTGATTTATAATAAGCGAAGCAGGGTTGCTTATACATTGAACAAAAAAAATATGCTCAAATTGTGTATTTGCACTCATAGAACCAAAAAGGCTGCAAGAATCAATAATTTTGTTCGATAACGCCAATTCATGGGGTAACTGAGGGTGTAAGGGTTAGGGTTTGGAGCGTATAATAACTATTTAGTTGTAATTGATCTCAAAACTTAATGGTGTTCTAGAAGATGAGCTAAAATCCAATTAGATAATATTCAGATATCCTTGAATAAAGTGTAGTTGTTTGATTGGTTGGAGATATCAAAGCACTTTCAGACGTAAGGCTATATATGCTTGCATTATGCTTAACAGTTTTTGTGAATTTGTTTTTAAGAGTTGGAAGCCTTGGGGACCGAACCCCTGACCTTCAATTGTTAAGCTGGGAGGTACACCCTAACAACCATTGAGGCTCATAAAATGTAGTGAAAGAAGAAAAAAAATTTCAAAGTTGTTTTCTATTTATTAAGAAAATCGTTTTGATCAACGTAAAATACTCTACTTTGCTAAAATTGTTTCAAATTTTTCACCTGTTTTGCTTGTTTGAAAAATTTGAAACAATTTTAGCAAAGTAGAGTATTTTAGAAGAAGAAGAAGAAGAAGAAGAAGAAGAAGAAGAAGAAGAAGAAGAAGAAGAAGAAGAAGAAGAAGAAGAAGAAGAAGAAGAAGAAGAAGAAGAAGAAGAAGAAGAAGAAGAAGAAGAAGAAGAAGAAGAAGAAGAAGAAGAAGAAGAAGAAGAAGAAGAAGAAGAAGAAGAAGAAGAAGAAGAAGAAGAAGAAGAAGAAGAAGAA